>JANAVB010005397.1:10276883-10551443 GCA_029216955.1 Iris pallida
TATATTATATATATATATAGATATATATATATATAAGAAATAGAAATTAGTAAAGAAAAGAAAAAGAAGAAGAAAGAAAAGAAAAACAAAATTAATTAAAATCCTAAACCAATCCCGGCCAGTGCTAAGCTGAGCCCTGGGTTCCCACGAACTCGGATTAACCAAGCAGACCCCAGCCCAGGCTGAGCTAATCCCCTCTGCACGAAGTCCCGAGTACCTTAGGATTTTTAGCACAGTCATATAATATCGTAAATATATATATATATATATATATATATATATATATTATATATATATATATATATATATTATATATACAGAGAGCCGCAGAAGAGAGATCGATGAAACCCTAACACCTGGGCGCGCCACCCCTGTCCTGGGCGCCCACCCGCGCTGCCGCTGCCGACGTCGCCACCACACGCAGCCGGGAACGGCCGCTGAGCCCAGGCCGCGCGGAATAGAGCGAAGATGACAACAGCTGCGTATGCACGAGGTATGACTTCGTCGTTTTATTTCTTCGCGCATACTCATCGGTTTTTGAATTCGTAAAATCCTACGGACAACCCATATAACCATCTAGGGATCCCATCAAACACTTCAGATTGAAATGATCCTGATTCGACGAAAGATCGAAACCAAATCAGGAAAAAAACCTATTTTTCAACAAAAATAGAACAGTGTGAACTTGGACAGACCCCCATCTTGCAAGGCGAATTGCACACAGGATGTCGACTCTTTCTAAAATCCATCTGAAGGGGTTTATAGACAACCTATACAACTTCCAGACGGCCTTGGTAGTTTGCACTTTCGTTTATTTTGCATCAAGTTATTGGTTTACAAAGATTAGAAAAAATAACATAAATCTGTTTTATAAAACTAGAAAAATCCTTCGATACGACGTGCGTCCCGCCAATCCGGGCGACGTAGTCGCGAACCGAAAGCATCGAAAGGTGCGTATCGGCTTCGTGGACGTGTGGACTTTGACAGAATTCAAATTGGTCGCGTGTGCACGACGAATTTGATGCGTATCCGTCGAAATTCTCCGTATCGACCTCTGTACAAATTTTCCAATTACTTTGTGCACGCTCGTTAGATCGAGACGAAGCACCAACAGGACTGTATCATTTTTTTGGTCCTGCATGCCAAGTTTGGTCCAATTCTGAGACAGTTGAATCGAACGCCGTTTTACGGGCCACACGGTCCGACTCAACGGGCGATTCTGTGCACGGCCTGCCGGAATCCAACTTTGGACATACGGTTGGGTTCGTATCGAAAAACTAGACCTGTTGACATATAGTTTGACGATTTTAGAGACAGTTGACTTTGGCACGCTTTTCGGTACAAAGTGGATCCAACGGCGGACATCGTTTTGATCCAAAATTACCGTTTTGCCCCTATATCCAGAATTGGACTTAAGGACAGGCAATCCAAGCTAAATTAACTATTCTGAGAATGTGGTAATGTTTATTTTAGCATCCGGAGACTTTTTGCATGTGTTGACTGTAGTGACTCATCTGATGTGATTGTACTATCGGTTTCTCCAGCTAAGCACCTCAGGCAAGTGCACTTTCTGATTGCTTTCGATTCATTGTAGTCTTTTCATTTCATGTTTATACATATATCTTGCTACTTGTTGACACGCTCGTCACACGGAGTAGTCGAAAGAGAAAATATCTTAGTACACATGTGGACTACCCAGAACTATCCCAATATGTCTAATCTTGAATGATAGCAGCTGCACACGACACGTGCAGTGTGCCGTATTTACCTCCTAGCCGTTCATATGTTGAAAAGAATATTTCACACCACATAGGTAGTTGTCTTTTATTTTTTCCTTTTATTCTCCATCGTGCCATGTCATCAGTACTTTCCAGTTTTTATATCTCATATGTTATTTTCATGTCTTGTTAATTCTATTGTGTTTTCGCATTGCCGTCGGTTTATGTACTTGTTCCATTCCTGACTGGAAACCAACATTTTTCAGGTTTAGCCGCGATCACTCTTAGCATTGGGAAGGCTTGGGTATGTTGAGGTCAACCTAGAAATAGATAGCAGTTGTAACAATTTTATTTATTGTAAAATCTTGTATTTTCTTTAATTATAAATGTTGTAAATGTTATAATGAATTTAGAAATGTGAATGAGCAGCAAATGTTATATTTTGAGCATTTATTTCTTGCGGGCTTGACAGCGTTCTACCGCCGACTCTGCGGTATAGGCTGGCTTGGACACGTCTCGTATCCGAAAAGCGGGTGCGGGTCGTGACACATCATAATGTTTTTTTTATTAGTAACTATAACAATAACTTAATCCATAAATATAAGAATAATAATAATAATAATAAGACAAAAATACACTACATACATATATTAATAATAATAATAATAATATTAATAATAATATTAATAATAATTCTTTTACAAATATCTACTGATGGGTTTACACACAAATGAAGCAGCAGTATAGAAAGGAAAGAGAGGGCGAGAGAGAGAATGGAGAGAGTGAGCGAGAGAGAGAGAGGCGTTCGGGAAAGAGGAAGGCGGAGAGGGTCGGCGGAGCGGAGGGGTTTCCGGCGAGGTTTCCGGCGAGGTTTCCGGCGGGAGGCCACGAGAAGGGGCGGTACGGCGGTGGACGGGCGCGGCAAGGCGCTGGACGGGGTCGTGCGCGTAGAGGCAAGTCGGAGGGGCGGTGCTCCGGCGGCTAGGGTACGCCGACGGAGATTTCCGGTCAGGCGGTGGCGTGGAGGAACTGGGGGCTCCACCGTGGCACGACGGCAGCGTCCGCGCGACGACGCCGGCTCCTATCGGTGGTGCTGCTGCGGCCACGGGCGGCTACGGCTAGGTTGCGCCACTGCTTGTGGAGGCCAGGGTTCGACGTGGCGAGGCGGCGCTCAGACGGAGACCGCGGCGGCCGGGCGCGGAGTCAGGACAGCGGCTCGGAGGACTCTCGGCGCCTGAGAAGGTGAGTCGGGTTTTTTTTGCCTCAATTATTTGGGTGGTGGTAAAATTGTGTGGTCGGGGAGATCGATTGGGATTGGCTCGGCCTTTGCCGTGGTGGTGAGAATGGAGTTTTTGGGGATTTTTTGGTCGTGGTTGAGGATTTTTCGGTCGTAGTGTTGACGCAAGTGGTGGTTGTGTCACGGTGAGGGTTGGTAGGGTGTTGGGTCGGTTCCGTGGTGTTGACGGCCACATGGTGGTCGTCGGCGAGGTGGTTTGGGGTCATGGTGGTGAGGATGCTGGAGTTGGCTGTGGCGATGGTTTGCTGGTGATGATGTGGTGATGGCTGGTGGCGGTGCCGAAGTTGGCAGGGTTGCTGGTTGGGGGTCGAGGCGGAGGCGGAGGTGGCTGACGCGAGTGGAGACGCGGTTTAGACTAGGGATTAGAGTTAGGGCTTGGGATTTGATTTGGGTTGTATCATGTCGGGGTTGTCCGACACGGGGAAGGAGATAATGTATTTGTATAGATGGAATAAGAATTTGGACGGGGAACACGGACACGATGCACGCACGTTTGTGGTAGAATTTGTGGAAGAATAATTGTGGAGAAATAATGGTGGAGTACCTGCCTATTTATAGGAATGTGGGAATTCCCAATTAGATAAGGATTATGATTATTTAAAACCCAATTAGATAATTTGCAATTTAATTTAAAATCAATCAAATCCAAATCCAAATACAATCCAATTTAAATCTAATTAAATTCTCTTAGTTTAAAATCAAATCAATTTCAAATATTAATTTACTTATTTAAATCAATCCATAAAATTAAATCAAGATTTAAATTGCCATAAAATTTCAAAATATGTTTTTCCAAAAATACTATAATAATAATTTCGAAAATACATTATTATTTACAAATAAACTTAATAAATATTTATGAAATATATATGCATATACGAAGAATATTATTTATTATTAATAACTGTTTTTTCGAAAAACTTTAAATAAAATAAATAAAATAATGGACTTGGAATCGTTGGTACGATAGCTAAAATAAATATTACATATATTATTTCGAAACTATAAAAATAAGAAAAAATATTTTTCTAAAAATATGTACGTTCTCACATATTCGCACTCGTCGAGCAGTTTCGAAAAATAAAATTTCGTGCACGACGTAAAATACGTCTACGCGACGTACAATACAAAATTTTAAATTAGTACCAAATTTAATAAATAAAAAAATAGTAGAAATTTAGGGGTTTTACAATGTGTGTGTGGCTTAGTGAAAGGGGCAGTTCAGTTTAGCAAGTTTCAGATTTTGGCAAGGAATGTAGGTTTAGTTAAGGTTTAAAATGTGCATCATGTGTTCAGTTAGGGGGGTTCAGAGTTTAGATTATGCAAAAAGGAAGGGAGAGAATGTGATCTATATATGTAATGCATACATACATGCATTATTCCCTGGAAACAGAGTACCTGCAAATCAACCTCAGGAACCAATCTAATGTATTCAGTCAATCAACAACTGGGACAAGGCCTCATTCATACAATCTCTGGACACAGCCTTAAAGAAATTCGAAAACAACAACAACCATCTATAAAACCAAAACCCTATACTCTATCATATATTCCAGATATCATGTATCACATGTTAAGTTCAGTATTTTATGTTAAGGACTGCAATTTGAAGCATCATTCAATCAATGAAAGTTAACATGTATCAGTTTCTGAAATTTGAAAACAACTCATCCATATTTCACATGTGAAACACAATGAAATCCAACCCAAAACATGCAGTATGCTTCATATTGACATCTGAAGATTAATTCACATTAATTAGCATATAAAACAGCAAATTTGAACTCAGTGTGACAGTGAAGTGGGATGTTGTTCTTAGAAATTTGCAAGTCAGTCCATGTGTGTGATACTAACAGGAAGGGTGTGTTAATATTGTGTGTAATGCATTAAAACATCATATGAAAACTGTTCTCAGGAAGTAACAGTTTACAGTGCCAAAAGCCCATCCGAAACTAAATTCCCCATGCCAATATGAAAACTACTATGAGGCTAACACTCAGACACATATAGGTAATTTAACATTGCAATATTATTAAAAAATAGTTTAGAAATCATATTAAAATCTTAGAATTTACACAACACTGAACGTATCAAAAAAATTAGGGAAAAACTGATTTTGAATCCAAAATTCAAACAACAATTCGAAACTAATGGTTGGTAATCATGGCAGCACATGTATACGTGTCATACAAGGTGTTCGTGTCCATGCAAGTGGACACGAACGTGTCCAAACATGAATTATACAGTGTATTAAAAAAGACAGCACATACAGCTTCGTGCAGCAAGGACACGGCCTCGTGCACGCGACACAGGGCACGACACGACTCGTACTTGTGCCCACGTGTTCACCCCATATAGGGCTACGTGTCTATGGCCCTACACCATGTCCACGTGGTGTCGTGTCGTGTGTGTGAGTGTGTATCAGAGCTGCTTTACACGTGTGTGCACGACAGGCAGCGACCAGTGCGAGAGTGAAAACTCCCAAACCACTAAACCAAATCGTGTGAGACTTTGGGGGCATGTTGTCAGACATTGCCCCCAGGTGTCCACCAATTTTGGTGTCCAACCCAGTCGTGTCGTATCGGATATAGACGTGTGGCAGCAGTACACTACACGGGGGCCTCGTATTGCAAATTGTGTCCAAATTTGGACACAAAAAACCAACCCAAATCATGGTCAGTCACATACATACATAATCTACATATGATTATCTACCCAAATATATAATTGGTTTTGAAAACCAAGAACAAAAAGTTCTTAGAGGCATTTCGTCGAACACCTATGTACATACATTGATAAGTGTCCGATACGGACACCAAACGGACACGAAATCCTCCCAAATTCTAGGGACAGCTAGGGGACACCTAGATCTAGCCTAACATGCAAAGAAATCGGAATAATAATGCAATTTAAGGAGTTTTACCTATAGGTGCAAATAGCAAAAAAAAGCCCCAAAATGAAGTGTTCCTCCTTGCTAGCTCGGATCCCCAAATTGCTCAAAATCTGGAATTACTCTTCATAAACAGGAAATAGAAGGGTATTAGGCTCTAATGCTAGAAACTAGAGTTAAAAAGGATTTAAAATTAGAAATATATGGATTGGAGAAGAATGGCTATTTACCTCTTTCTTCAAAACTTGGAAAACTAATAAAAGAGGCAAGAACAAGGAAGAGATTATTTATAGGAAAGGGGAGCCCTAGTGGCTTGTCATAAAGTGAAAATTAGGATTAGGGTTTAGTCTAATGGGCTATGGGCCTAGTTGCACTAGTCATGGAACCAATTTCTAAGTCTCAACCCTATGGACCAAATCACCAATCCTCATATTTCAAACTTGATCCTAAGTGACCTAACTTGAGTTGACTTAAGTTAGACTAGCGTCTATAC
This sequence comes from Iris pallida, assembly GCA_029216955.1. Classification (NCBI taxonomy): domain Eukaryota; kingdom Viridiplantae; phylum Streptophyta; class Magnoliopsida; order Asparagales; family Iridaceae; genus Iris; species Iris pallida. Next base: position 10,283,282 of record JANAVB010005397.1, read on the forward strand.
CATGTTAACTAGGTCACCAAAGTCAAGGTCAAAGTCTAGGACAGTCTATTAAGTCACAGCTTAGCAAAAAGTCAAAATTAACAATCATCAATGCAATAAATCCTAAAATAAATCAAATAGGCCAAATGACTAAAATACCCCATGCTCAAGGTAAAAATAAATCATCCTAATGACATGGTTAGGCTCTAGGTCAGACAGTCTCTAGGGTTTTTCTAGTAGCACATCAAAATCACAAGTCATGACTTAAAACAAATTTTAAATTGATTAAAAATCACCAAATTCATAATGTGATTTAAATACAATAAATAATAATTATAAATACAAATTTCAAAAATACCCTCATTTCAGAAACTGGATGTTACAAGTCTACCCCCTTAGAAAAATTTTGTCCTCGAAATTAAGATGATCGTACCCCTACTAGGTTAAACCCCCAACAATCAAGGTCAAGGAAACTATATCTATAACATGCAAATTGTGGTCCTACTGGTCGTGATTCCACAGTCTCGATCAGGATAACTACGCTATCTAACATATCACAAGCATATCCTGGCAGGTACTAATGGAATCACACAACAAGATGGAAAGAAGAACAGGAAAGACAGACCTACTAACCCGTCACCCGTAGCGTCGGTCTACTCGACTGTCAGCGCAAATGTCCTACCACTCTGGGGTGTATCCCTCTTATGGTGCGGGGCACGGTGCTGTGCTACAGGTGGCCTAGCTCCCTCTATCTAATCCATGACACTCAAGTAATATCCACCCTGATATTCTACTCAATTATACTAGGACACCATCTATATTGTATCTATTCTGCAATCTGCTAATCATACTCGTCTATCCAGAACCATGTTACCAGAATCCTGGTCACACCAGTAAGTATAGCTGCGATAATCCATAGAGTCCACAACTAATGTACATATCTCTAGAATCATCCTATTTAAAATTTTCGCATTGCCGCTAGCTTGGCTGCAAAAACTTTAATTTCCCATACCCGAGAAATACATCCAAAATCAGATTATATCTCATCGCCCAACCCGCTAATATGGTTGTAGAAGACTCTAGATTTCATGACTGAGACAACCTAGCCCATAATGTTATCTTGGTAGAAAATTAAGTCAATAATGAATACCAAGAATCAAATTCAATGATGAACAAGGAAGTAGACAGCAACTGTCGGAATCGAATTTCGAGATGGTTTATAATGAGATTCTCAAGGGTTATCCTAGGAATCTTCTCAAGTAGTCCTAGCTGTGATTGAGTACCTCTACGTTAAAGTCTATCTCTCAATCCTATCGCAGGCTCGCAGCAGTACAATTAAGTCGCCGTACTACCGCGATATCGCACTAATACGACTCTCGACCTGCATGGGCCACCACTAAAAATGTGTCACGACCCGCACCCACTGTGAGGGTACGAGTACGTAACAGCGCCCAGCCTATGCCGCAGTGTTGGCGGTAGAATGCTGTTCTAGGTCACTATCTAACCATCAACTCATGTAGTATATAATGTACTCATCATGATCAACTCCGAACGGAGGACAAGTATAAGATATTGTAACTCAATCACAGTCTAAGCACGATAAGATAACACGGACGAAATAACTAAGAAACAGAAAGACAACTACTATAATAATAACAAAATTTCAACACTCTCGAATACTACACAAGTCTCAAATCAAATACAACAAATTCAACATGAAAAACAGATGCAAGTCTACTAAACTAAATCTCGATCACTCCTTAGTGTTGGGGCCAAAGGTAGCCATCCCGTCTCCGGGTCCATAATATGTAGGGCATGTATCCTCAGCGCAAGTATATGTAATATTTCAATAGGTCCAGTCAGGACATGAACGAGCACATCTCATCTAGAAAACTCAAGTAAATGACAAAGCAGTTATAGACAGTTGTATTGATGAACATGGCTGTTTATATTCAGGTGATGGTATAAAGAAACATAATAAGTACAAGGAAAGTAAGGTAACTAAACAAGAGAAGAATCATGGCAATAAAGACTGTAAATAGAAACTAGTTGAACTAGAGTAACAAGGTATAAGTCCAGACAGTAAATGTAAACAAGTGTAACTCTAATGTAAGTCCAGTACAAGACGAATCTAATACAAGATGAATCCAGTACGAGACTATTCCAGTCATAGTGGTCAATGATTCCAGGGTGAGTCCAGCCTATACTCTAACAGTGTGATTTAAAATACCGAGATCGACATGTAAACGGCTATAGGTAATCCGTCACATCACATACCTGGCCGGGTGTGAGATGGCTATCATTCTAGTTTGATTCCAGAATGAGGGTGATTCTAGAATTAGGGTATGTCTACATGTCTTACTCGAGTATTTCCCCTCCCAGCAAGTGAATCCAGAAAACCGACACAAGATTCAAGATGAGTCCAGCCAGAACATGATGATACCAGTAAATAATTCCAGAATGATTCTAGTAATAGAAGCCAGACAATAAATGTGTTTCTCATACATGAATCCAGAAATATTCATACGTGTTGTAACAGAGAATCACATACAACTAACTAGAACTGAAGTACAGTAATTAACAAATAAATTAGAGAGCTATCAGAGAATGTACTCGTCTGCTACTCTGAAAAGAGTAGTGTAATATCAGATGTCTGCACCGGTGTTACAATGTCCTAAACAGAGTAATATGGGTTATGATATGTAAAATACAAAAAAAATGAAGGATACAACGCAATCTACATGATTTCTAGGCCAATCTAGGTCAAAGTTAAACTTGGTCAACCTTGGTCAATTATACTAGTCAACTAGGTCAATCCTAGTCCAATCAAGTCTCACTAGGCCTAACCAAGCATAGACTAGTACTCAAGCAACATCACAAGTCACAGAGAACACACATACCACATCTAGAAGTATATATATACACAAGTACAACTAGCACATATATAAGGGCAACACAATTAGATATGTAAGGATCACAACTTAAAAGTTAACAAGTGAAATAGGAATGTATACATAAATCAATAGTGTGTGTGTGTGTGCGCGCATTACAAGGTAAATGGGATGTGAAGGTAATGGTTACACTAGTGCACATACCATATATCAATGTCCAATTTAACTCAAGTTTACATATAGGTCCAAGGGTTTAGTTTTAGGCATATAGTTTAGTAACATGTGAAATCAAGGCTAGTCTATACATACATTATCTATTGAACTTGCATTCATTTCATCATAGGCATTTTTACATAGATGCTTGCATTTCTACATTTATTCATTCATGCATGCATTTCTTAACTTATATGCATTACATTTGATTATTAGTTCATGGCATTTGCATACATATATCTATCACATATGTTATCTAAACATTGCATTTATACCACATTACATCATTCTTGTATTCTTGCATTCATATATATATATATATATATATATATATATATATATATATATATATATATATATATATTTATATATATATATATATATATATTGTTTTTTTACATCATTCTTGTATTCATGCATTCATATATATATATATATATATATATATATATATATATATATATATATATATATATATATATATAATATATATTATATATATATATATATATATATTTTTTACATCATTCTTGTATTCATGCATTCATATATATATATATATATATATATATATATATATATATATATATATATATATATATATATATGAATGCATGAATACAAGAATGATGTAAAATATATATATATATATATATATATATATATATATATATATATATATATATATATATATATATATATATATATATTCTTGTATTCATGCATTCATATATATATATATATATATATATATATATATATATATATTATATATATATATATATATATATATATATATATATATATATATATATATATATATATATATATAGGTGGGTACCTAGGCATTTACATTTACATAGACATTTTTTATTTATTTATATATATATACATTCATGCATATTATAATGTACATTGGTACAAGCATACATATTTACATACATCCTTGCATAAGTACATACTTGCATACATGGGTACATGGATATGTAGAGAGATTGAGAGAGGGTGTGCATGTGTGGGTATACATGTATGTGTATAGTGTAGTGAAGGTATAGGCACATGTATAGGGCTAAGGCAATGTGCATGTGTGTGTGGCTTCGTGAAAGGGACAGTTCAGTTTAGCAAGTTTCAGATTTTGGCAAGGAATGGAGGTTTAGTTAAGGGTTAAAATGTGCATCATGTGTTCAGTTAGGGGGTTCAGAGTTCAGATTATGCAAAAAGGAAGGGGGAGAATGTGACCTATATATGTAATACATACATACATACATTATTCCCTGGAAACAGAGTACTAGCCAATCAACCTCAGGAACCAATCCAATGTATTCAGTCAATCAACAACTGGGACAAGGCCTCAATCATACAATCTCTGGACACAGCCTTAAAGAAATTCTAAAACAACAACAACCATCTATAAAACCAAAACCCTATACTCTATCATATATTCCAGATATCATGTATCAGATGTTAAGTTCAGTATTATATGTTAAGGACTGCAATTTGAACCATCATTCAATCAATGAATGTTAACATGTATCAGTTTTTGAAATTTGAAAACAACTTATCCATATTTCACATGTGAAACACAATGAAAACAACTTATCCATATTTCACATGTGAAACAGCAAATTTAAACTCAGTGTGACAGTGAAGTGGGATGTTGTTATCAAAAATTTGCAAGTCAGTCCATGTGTGTGATACTAACAGGAAGGGTGTGTTAATATTGTGTGTAATGCATTAAAACATCATATGAAAACTGTTCTCAGGAAGTAACAGTTTACAGTGCCAAAAGCCCATCCGAAACCAAATTCCCCATGCCAATATGAAAAATACTATGAGGCTAACACTCAGACACATATAGGTAATTTAACATTGCAATAGTCCTAAAAAAGGTTTAGAAATCACATTAAATCTCAGAATTTACACAGCACTGGACGTATCAGAAAAATTGGGGGAAAAACTGATTTTGAATCCAAAATTCAAATAACAATTCAAAACTAATGGTTGGTAATCATGGCAGCACATGTGTACGTGTCATACGAGGTATTCGTGTCCGTGCAAGTGGACACGAACGTGTCCAAACACGAATTATACAGTGTATTAAAAAAGACAGCACAGGCAGCCTCGTGCAGCAAGGACACGGCCTCGTGCACGCGACACAGGGCACGACACGACTCGTGTTCGTGCCCACGTGTTCGCCCTATATAGGGCTACGTGTCTATGGCCCTACACCATGTCCACGTAATTTCGTGTCGTGTGTAGGAGTGCGTATCAGAGCAGGTTTACACGTGTGTGCACGACAGACAGCGACCAGTACAAGAGTGAAAACTTCCAAACCACTAAACCAAATCGTGTGAGACTTTGGAGGCATGTTGTCAGACATTGCCCCCAGGTGTCCATTAATTTTGGTGTCCAACCCAGTCGTGTTGTGTCGGATATGGACGTGTGGCAGCAGGACACTATACGGGAGCCTCGTGCTGGAGATCGTGTCCAAATTTGGACACGAAAACCAACCCAAATCATGCTCAGTCACATACATACATAATCTACATATGATTAGCTACCCAAATATATAATTTGTTTTGAAAACCAAGAACAAAAAGTTTTAAGAGGTATTTCGTCGAACACCTATGTACATATATTGATAAGTGTCCGATACGGGCACAAAATCCACCCAAATTCTAGGGACAGCTAGAAGACACCTAGATCTAGCCTAATTTGCAAAGAAATCAGAATAATAATACAATTTAAGGGATTTTACCTATAGGTGCAAATAACAAGAAAAAGCCCCAAAATGAAGTGTTCCTCCTTGCTGGCTCGGATCCCCAAATTGCTCAAAATCTAGAATTACTCTCCATAAACAGGAAATAGAAAGGTATTAGGCTCTAATGCAAGAAACTAGAGTTAAAAAGGATTTAAAATGAGAAATATATGGATTGGGGAAGAATGGCTATTTACCTCTTTCTTCAAAACTTGGAAAACTAATAAAAGAGGCAAGAACAAGGAAAAAATTATTTATAGGAAAGGGGAGCCCTAGTGGCTGGTCATAAAGTGAAAATTAGGGTTAGGGTTTAGTCTAATGGGCTATGGGCCTAGTTGCACTAGTCATGGAACCAATTTCTAAGTCTCAAGCCTATGGACCAAATTACCAATCCTCCTATTTCAAACTTGATCCTAAGTGACCTAACTTGAGTTGACTTAAGTTAGACTAGGGTCTATACCATGTTAACTAGGTCACCAAAGTCAAGGTCAAAGTCTAGGATAGTCTCTTAAGTCACAGCTTAGCAAAAAGTCAAAATTAACAATCACCAATACAATAAATCCTAAAATAAATCAAAGAGGCCAAATAACCAAAATACCCTCATACTCAAAAGTAAAAATAAATCATCCTAATGACATGGTTAGGCTCTAGGTCAGACAGTCTCTAGGTTTTACTAGCAGCACATCAAAATCATAAGTCATGACTTAAAACAAATTTTAAATTGATTAAAAATCACCAAAATTCATAATATGATTTAAATACAATAAATAATAATTATAAATACAAAATTTCAAAAATATTCTCATTTTAGAAACTGGGTGTTATAATATGTATTGCTCAACTGCGACGAGGAAGAAGTAGACAAGCTAGAGGGGTAAGTAAAATTATTTCGTGTGCTTCGTTGCTTCTCAATATAACTAATATACCTATGCTTCATTGCTTTTCAGCATATTTAAGGATGAGGTAACGTCCAACAATCCGTACGCAACCGAGGAGGAAGTAGAACAACAAATGAGACTTTATTTTCCTTTTGGTTGAGAGCATATGTACGGATATCTTCATAATTTACTTTTTCTGTACGTATATACTTGCACAGAATAATTAAGTTAGCATCATTTATTTGGCATTTAGGTTGATCGTCCGGAGGCAATCCTTGAGAATGATTATATTAAAACTCTAGCCAAGGGACCAATTTATCAAGTGAAGACCTGGCAAAGTTACTGCATTAATGGCTTTAGGTTCAAGTCAACAAATGCTCGAATAAGAGACAACTTTTTGGATTTGGATTCTACGAATAATAGCTGTTTGTGCATAAAATCTTCAAACTACAAAGACATTGACCCAGGCAATGACTTCTTTGGCGTCTTACGGGAGATTGTGCAACTGACATACAATTATGCTATAGAAACTTGTAAGATCGTCTTATTCAGATGTGACTGGTTCGATCGGATCCAAGGTCGAGGTTGGAGAGTTGACAAACATGATCTTATTGACATAAATTATCGCCATTGATATCAAGCTTATGAGCCGTTTGTTCTAGCAAGCTAGGCTCAGCTAGCTTACTTTATCAGCTATCCAAAACGAGAAGCCGGAAGATCAGATTGGTGGGCAGTCTGTAAGACTAAAGCTCGAAATACCTTCGATGTCGACGAGATAGCTTATCTGGAAGACGAACTACCTCTTATTACAAATATTGTCGATGTGGACTCAACGAAAGTTTTTCATGACATGTTTTATCAATTGGAAGAGGTAGAAGTATCAGAAGAGGAAGAGGAAGTTGATAGAAGTGAAGAGGAAGAGAAAGAGGAAGAGAAACGAGAAGAATTTTCAGAAGAGGATTGAATATGTTTAATTTTCAGATGTAATATGGTTTACTTTTGTTATTTTTCAGATGTAGTATGGTTTACTTTTATTTTTTCAGACGTAGTATGGTTTACTTCTGTATTTTTTCAGATATGGCTCGACGTCGATCCTTTGGTTTTGGTGCTGGTGGGAGTCGACGAGGCCGACAGTCTCCATCTACCACTTTCCCTACCGACTCCTTCCCATTCCCCCGTACTCCAGTATACACTAGCGGTCTAGTCCCCGGCAGTGTCTCCATATCTGGATCTAGCAGTTCCAGGCTAGGGCCTTCTTCTTCTACGCAGCCAGTACCGTCGAGTATTCCAGTGGCTGACCCCACTACTGAGGAGCAGGCCGAGGCCGAGGCCCACGCCGAGGGCTAGGACGAGGTCGAGGCCGAGGTCGAGGGGCTGGCTACGGGCAGGGGTAGGGGCAGGGGACGGGGGACAGGCTGCGGGCAGGGGCAGACTGCAGCTCCCATTTGAGACAGATCCTCCGTGTCACCCGGAGGGGAATCTGAGGTTGGAGATTTGGGCCTGTACTTGGACCAAGCAGTAAGTAAAATTGTTGCATTAATTTGTTTCAATTTATTATAAACTTGTTTAATAAATTTTAATTTCCATTTTACCGGTATTATCTCTCCTCCGTACACCGGTCACTGGGTACATTCCTGCAGCAAAACTATAGGGGGCCCTGGATCAACTGGAGGGATGTCCCGGCCGACAAGAAGGCCTTCTGGTTTGAGCACTTCTCGGTACGTAAAAGTTTATTTCCTTTTAATATTTAGTATGTTATGTAGGTTGCGATACTCGACCAAAAGGATAGCGAGCACCGGGAAGAGCCAATTCAGGGTTGGATCTCCACCGCCGACTGGGCGGCAATGAAGAGGAGATTCGAGGAGAAAACCTACAAGGAGAAGTTCGCGAAGTCTAAAAGAGCACGACAGGCTGGGTCACAGTGGTGTGGTGGGTCACAGTCCATCATGGATTTTTTCACTCATATGGTACCTATCTCGCCGTATAACCATAATTAATACTTTATAGTAATATATTTCTTTCAACTTAACTGACAAATCATATAATAATTTATAACAGGTTGAATCGGGAGAGGACCCGAATATGGGGACCTTGTTCCTCGCCACGCACACAAAGGGGTAGCGGTTCGTTGACGACAAGGCCCGAGACACCTACGTAAGTTTTACTTAATGCTAGTTCATTAATATTAATTTTTAGTTACGTAGAGAATTCATATAGATGTTATTTCTAGGCCGTATTTTTGATGTTTTACTTAATGCTAGTTCATTAATATTAATTTTTAGTTACGTAGAGAATTCATATAGATGTTATTTCTAGACCGAGTTTTTGAGGCTTAGGAAGGCCGGGCCGACACGGTCAGAGGAAGCTGGTGCTAGCACTTCCCCTAGCTGTCGCAGCTCAGTCAGATAATGAGCTGTGGATGAGGGCCGTTGGTGGCATGCATAGGGGTACTACTATGGTACGGACGCCTATGGTGCCTTCATTACGTCACAGGCCTCTACGACCGCCACTAGTTCGCACGGCCCTGCACAGACTGAGGAGTCACTCCTCCACCCGCAGAGTGTCGATACACAGATCGCAGCTCTGCGTGATGAGATGCTGCAGAGGATAGTGGCATCGCAGTCGCATCCGCAGCCGCATACGAATGATTCTGAACTCATCTCACGTTTTGAGAGGCTTGAGGAGACGACTGAGGCGCTGCGACAGATGACCCACGCTACGTAGGAGACTACGCAGCGGTTGGTCGAGCAGATGCAGCAGTTCCATGAGATGGCTATGGAGCGACCGTCTGCTGGCACGCTGGGAGCATCATCTACATCCGGTGGTGCACGGGAGGACATGTTCGTCAACCTGTTGTCACCGAAGGAGTATCAGACGATCCTGTCATTGCGACGACAGTCATCTGGTGGTGCTCCTCCTCCACCTTCAGCTCAAGGCGATCAGTAGTTTTGTTTTTGTATTTTCGGACTGAGGACTTTATATTTTTCTTTGTACGTATTTGAGGATATTTGAATTGGTTCTTTGTATTTATACCTTATACTATTCGTTTAGGATATTATTTGTTCTTTATATTTTTTCTATTCTGGATTGTATTGTGCGTACCGGTGTTGAGTGTTCCACCGAGGGGGTCGGCGAACCCAGGGATTGGATTCTATATTTTGTATTTTGGATTTTGTAGTTTGGCTCAAGCTCCAGCTCCATTTACATTCTGGATTCTGTTTTTTATATATTTTTTAACTTAGCGACATTTTTAGCGACATTAATAAGCGTCGCTACACTGTAGCGACATTCATTAACGTCGCTAAAAACGTCGCTAAATTACTGATGTGTCAACGAAACGTCGCTAATGACATCGCCAAATTGCTGGTGTGGCACCGAATCTGATGTCAGCACATCGTCGCCAAAACGTCGCTAAAGTGTCGCTAAACGGCGACCACACACTAACGTCGCCAATAGCGTCGCTAATTAGCGACCACATGAGAGCGTCGCAAATAATGTCGCTAACCAGCGATGTTAATAACGTCGCTAATTAACGTCGCTATAGCGACATTTTGCGATATTTTTCTGATTAGCGATACGCTTTTTTTCATCGTTTATAAAACGTCGCTAGAAACATCGCTAAAATAAATTAGCGAAGTTTTACGGGGTTTAGCGACGTTTGTAAACGTCGCTAATTCGACAGATTTTGGTAGTGGTAGTATTGCCTGGAGAAGATGGCGTATTAGCCAATCTCCAAGTGCAATCATCATTAGTAGAGAGGATCAAGCCGGCATTGCCCACGGATGCTAGCTTTCGATGGCTTAGGAGAGGACTGAAGCAGGAGAGCAGACAGGATTGAGGATTTATTCCGGTGGGACATTACGATGTGGTGATCGTATTATGTTCCTAATGGAGAATTACGACAGGAGTTGATGAAGGAAGCACACAGTTCGACTAAATCTATTCATCCCGGAGGAACTAAAATGTACCGGAACTTACGACAGTATTATTGGTGGTACAGAATGAAGCAGGAGATAGCTCGTTTATGGCCAAGTGTTTGGTATGGTAATAAGTGAAGGCTGAGAACCAAAGGACGGCTGAATTATTGCAGTCGCTACCCATCCCCGAGTGGAAGTGGAAGCACATTACGATGGACTTCGTCATAGGATTTTCTCGGAGTTCTAGTGGACGAGATGTGGTATGGGTGATCGTTGATAGACTACCAAATCAGCCCACTTCTTACCTTTTAGAGTGGGACAGTCCACAGAAGTTTTGGCGGATATGTATATGAAGCAGATAGTGAAGCTATACGGTGTACTAGTTAGCATTGTGTTGGACCGTGACTCGACGTTCACCTCGCAGTTTTGGAGGAGTATGCAAGAAAGTTTGGGTACGCGTTTAAAGTTTATCACATCGTACCATCCATAGAGAGACGGCTAGTCAGAGCGTACGATTCAGACGCTAGAGAATATGTTGAGAGCGTGTATGCTTGACTTTGGACGATCATGGGAGGACCACCTTAATCATGTAGTATTTTCCTACAATAATAGTTATTAAGTGAGCATTCAGATGGCTCCGTTTGAAGCATTGTATGGTAGAAAGTGTCGATCTCCTATCTGTTGGAGCGATATAGGACCGCGACAGATATTGGATCCCGAGTACAGTGGAGAAGGTTAAGAGGATACAAGACCACCTGCGAGCAGCGCAGGTTCGACAGAAAAAGTGGGCTGATAATCGTCGTCGATCCTTGGAGTTCAAGGAAGGCGACCATGTTTTCTTGAAGATATTCCCCACTAGAGGCACGATTCGTTTCGGAGGACGTGGCAAGTTAACTCCAAGATACATCGGGCCTTTTGATGTCTTACAAAATGTTGGAGAGGTTGCCTATAGATTGGTATTGCCACCGTCTCTCGAAGGAGTACATGACGTATTCCATATGTCGCAGCTGAGGCGATACGTGGCAGACGACAGTCACGTGCTCGATCACTCCGAAATCACTGTTGGACCGAATTTTTTGTACCAAGAGCAACCGGTAGGCATCCTCGATCGCCGAGTGAAGGTGTTACGGAATCAATCGATTCCATTGGTTCGCGTGGCTTGGAAGCATCACTGCCGGAAGATTCTACTTGGGAGCACGAGGATGACATTCGAAATCGCTACCCTCATTTGTTTGACAACCAAGGTATGTCTTGCACATGTTAGATCCATAATAATTCTTTGCCTTGCATTGCATTCGACCCCCTACCTTATTTTAATTTCAAGGACAAAATTTTTTTAAGTTGGAAAGGATGTAAAACCCTCTATTTTTAAAAGCAATTAAAATAATTAAATAATTAAAAATGTAAGCTAAGACAATTCATAAACAAATGTAAGTATGTGATTAATAATAATAACTAATAACAACAATGAATTATATGTATATATATAAATATATATATGAAAAAAATATATGAGCATATATACACATAAAGAGAATTTTAGGAGTTATAATTGGTCGAATTTTGTATATACGTGTATATGTGAAGACATATACATGTGTGCGTATATATATTATATATATATATATATATATATATATATATATATATATATATATATTTATATATATATATAATATATATATATATATATATATATATATATATATATATATATATATATATATATATATATATATATAGAAAAATATATATATATATATATATATATATATATATATATATATATATATATATATATATATATAGAAAATAAATAAGAATAATAATTTTAAAGGAAAGAGTATTAAATTAGAAAGGAAAAAGAAAAAGAATTAGAAAAAGATAAAGATAAAGAAAAGATATGATAAAAAAAAAGTATAAAAACAAAAGTACTGTAGCAAAGCTACAGTACTCGGGTTTGGCCGAACCTCCCGCCCCCCTCCCCCTTGCTCGCGAGCGGATAATCTCGTGAGAATTCAAAAATTCAAAACAAATCTGAATCTCTATCAAATTGATCCAAATCTTTTCCTATACACTCATAATTGGATTCTCTACTAGATTCAAATCTGAATAAAAAATTAAATCAAATTCCAGTTAATTTCGGATTTAAATCCTATATACTCCATAAAATCGAAAATTGGATTTCTTCAAAATCCTTCCTCGATTCTCTACTGTGAAACCCAGATTTTAAATTGATGATTTGTAGTGTAATAATAGTTTAGTTATTTATTATTATTATTATTATGTATTATTACTATTATTATATTATTATTATTATTTTATTTAGTCGGTTTTAGGAAAAAAACATTATTTTAAAACTTATCGTTGGTTTTTATTGTGGCCCGCCCGATCCCGAGTCCGGACTCCGACCCTGAGTCCGAACGCCAGTTTCCGTTCCCCGAACCCATTTTCGTTCCAGTCCCGAATCTGCCTTTTAATTAAATATTAATATTTTTTGGCATTTGGTTTTATGGATGATATTTTGTTAAAAAAATAAATAAATAAAACACTTGCTTTCCCCCACGAGCTGGTCCAGCCGCTGGACCAGCACCTTCCCCACTCTCCTCACTTCTCTCTCCTTCACTCCCTCTCCACCACACGTTCACAACCCCCACTCCCCTTTAAACCAAACACAACACCACCACCACTTCCCCACACGGAAGCACCAGCACCCCTACTCATTTCCCCCCACTCTCAAACCCACTCCCGAGCTCTCTCCGATCCACCCGAGCGGCGACCCCGATCCCCGGGCCTGACCCCCAGGCTGCGCCCCCATCTTCCGTGCCGTCCCGCCGGACCCAGACGTCGGCACCCGAGCTCCCGCGACCCGCTGCCCTGCCGGCCGGTCTGCGCCCAAGCCCGCCGGCCTCCAGCCGACCCCCAGGCCAGCCTCCGCCCGCCTCCCCGCGCGAACTCCGGCGACCCCTGCCGGACCCGCGCCCGCGCGCCCCTGGCCGCCCACCACCGGCACTGTTTCCCCACCGGCCTCCCCCTCTCGGCCCTGTCCAGCGCCCACAGCGCTCCTCCCCTCTGCTAGCAGCGTGCCCCGTGCCGGATCTCGACCCCGATCTTCCGTTCCGCAGCTGTCCTTTGCTGTCCGCGTATTCGGACTTTCCCGATTCCGCGGGAACTGGGTTTTTCTTCCAAAATTTTTATCTGAGAGCTCTAGCCGAGCAACCCGAGGTATAATTCCGGTCCCGTTCCATTTATTCCGTAGTCGATAATGATAATGGTCCCCGATTTCCTTCCGGGAATTCGGCTTTAGGTCGACGTAGTGACTTCGGATTTTTCGGAGATGTTTCTGTGTTGTTTTGTGTTTATTTCAGATTTTTCCGAAATATGTTTTCAGGATTTTGGGCGTTGTGGTTTCCGAATTCATTTCGGGAATTCCCGAAACTATATTTCGGGTTTCCGATTAAGCTTCGGAAATTATTCTGTGAATTTAATTTTTTTGGTGTAAAATGGTTTGGAAGTTAATTTCTGGGTGTTCCCTGGTTTGGGACTTTTTATGGGTATTTCGGCGCATTTTTCCAGTTTTGGGTTGTCTCGAAAATAGAGGAAATGCTGCCCAAATTTTTATAAAATTTTAGAAATGAATTTCAAATCGGTTTTCGAAAAATATTTTATTTAATTGGATTTTTGGGAGACGACCATACGGTTCGTGGGCCCTAGCGAAATGTAAACGAAACCGGTTTTACCCGGACGTTGAGGCATTAGCTAATAGTGACGATTGGACCAAGTCTGAGACTCCTAAGATTTTATTTATTTTATTTTTAGTTTTTGTTTTCGATATTTAAAACACAGGATATTAGTCAGAGCTAACTAATTTTTTCTTATTTTAATTTATGTAAAGTTTGTAAGGGCATAAGCCCAGTTTTCTATTCTGTCAGCTGTGCCCCTATATTAGGTAGTCCAGGTTTTTCATTTATTTTTTGGGTTGATTTTCCTTTAATTTTCTGGATGGTTTTATCATTTATATTATTAGGCGCTTCGTAACAAAATCACTGATAAATATTTTGTATAAATTAATAAGGATTTCTCAAGATAAAATAACTTGAATAAAATATATATAATTAACAAAACCCACGTTTTATCATTAAAAAAAAATATAGTTTTATATATATAATATTAAAAATACAAAGTTTTGCGAATTAACCGGTAATGACGATTTTTTCAAGCAAAACCAGAAACTGGCTATCCAACTGAATGAGAACCAACGTAGTACGTGTCGTAAACCGTTAGCACTAGAATAAACAAACTTAAAATCTGACTAGGACCTGCTACTAGAGATTGCAACTAGCATACCTAGCTTGGTTTCACAATGGTTCTAAGTCAAGTTCTCCAACTGTAGGGTCTCGGAGACGAACCTAGCATCTTCTCGGAACCAACACCATTTTCAGTCATAAACAAAGGCAAGTACATTTTGTGTTAGTTTACAATTATTTAATAATCATTTTATTGCAAGTTTAAACCACGATGCAATACGGAACTCTCTCTGAGAGTACTGACTGATTGACTGTTGGGTACTGGAGGAGTAGTGTAATGAGTATGACCACATCCAAAGTAGTATAATGACTGTATTAGCGTAGCCCTCATACACATGGGGATAAGCCATATCGTATCAATAGGATACAACTGTAAAATCCAAGCCGGTCATATTCATTGCCTATTCACATCACAATATTTTAACTGCTGGAGAACTGTTTATTTCAAATTGTTTAAAAGTGCATAACTCTATTATTATTTCAATTGTTAGATTATCATGAATTGTACTTTGCTCCCTCCTGACTGGAGATAACATTTTTAGGGGATTTTGAGGATGCTGAGCTGTTATACAACAGTTATTATGACCCAGTTCTGTACCCTGTGGTATTGCCAGAGTCTCCATTGGAGGACGCAGGACCTGAGGCCGACGAGTCGAACGCATAGCTAGATTATCTGTTTCCATATTTGTTGTTTTTATAATTTTGTTAATTTGTTTTCAGTATTTTATTTCAGTCTTTCTAATTCCAGTTGTACTTTTCAAATGTTGAATAAAGTTTTAATTCCCGAATATTGAGTTGTGACAAATATTTAGATGTTGTTGTGATTACCTGCAATAGTGGATACAGCTTACTGCCGCCGTCTCAACAACGGTGCAGGCTGGGCATGATCCGGTTCGACCTAATTATTTGGGATCGGGTCGTGACATCTACGAAACTTTATTTCCCTGCACCCGAGCCGCGCTGACGTCTATACGCAGCTACCCCACCACCTGCACTTGGTCGTCAACTGTCGCATCACCGGAGAACGACGACAAACCGAGCCGCGAGACAGAACATACTGTTTTAAAAATGCAGCAAGGTACCCATCTTCTTGATCTAATTTCTTCATGCTTGCTCCTTCATTTTTACTTCTACGAATTTTAATGCGAAGCCCACAAGACCCTCTCCGAGATCCTTCAGATGGATTTCAAAATGACCCGCTAACTTGCTCGAAAAATCGAGACGAAGTTAGCGAAAAACCTGTTTTCTGTAGCATTTAAAAACTGTTTTAAAGTACCAACTTTGAAGCCATTTTTTGGACCGATTACTAAATATTTTGACAAACTAATTAAAGATAGTCAAAAATAATATATACGAGATTGTAACGCACCTTCTGGAATCACTTTTCATCCAGTAAGTAAAAAGTTACACTTAGTTAAAGTTCTACGAAAAATTGTCAATTCTGTTTTTAAAATTTAGAAATCTGTCCGATACGGCGTATGACCCGATAAACCGGGCGACGTGGTCGCACACTATACACATCGAAAGGTGCGTATGGATGTTGCCGACGTATGGAACTGACGGAACCCGATTTTGTTGTGCGTGCGCAACGAAATCAGTACGTATCCGTCGAGATACCCCCGTATCGACTTTTTACAAACTTGGCCATAATTTCGTGCACGTTCGTCGGATCGACACAAAACTTATACCATCAGAACCGTATCAATTTTTTGGTCAAGTATGCCAAGTTTGGTCCAATTCTGAGAAGGTTGATCGGAACACCAATTTGGCAGACATGTGACCCGATCCAACGGGCGAAATTGTGCACGGCTCATCTGAATCCAAAATTGGACATACCGTTGGGTTCATCTCCTCAAACCAGATCCATAGACATGTAGTTTGATAGCTTTAGAGACCATAGACTTTGGCACGTATTTCGGTACAAAACGGGTCCAACGGCGGGCATCATTTTGACCGAAATTATAATTTTGCCCCTGTTCCAGACTTAACTTTTGGACAGGCATTTCCTAGATATATCTTTTACATCGAAAACATTCATGATGTTTATTTCAGCATCTGGAACCGTTCGTGGATTTTGGGATTTATTGCTGACGTAATTTATTGCTTGGAATTGCTATTTCCGCACTGCCAGATAAGATATCTTGCCACCTTACTCCGTAATTTACATATTTTTATTTTCAGTTGTTATTTTCAGCATTTTTTATTTGTTGTTATTATAAAACTGTGCGTCCAAGTCACTTGGGTGCAAGTGACTCTATCGGTCGTTTTCTTGCTTTTATTTATTTCTCTTGCATTGACTTAGTCTAGTGACCACCCATTGTTGATGAGGTATTGGTATATCTTATACGGCCTTGACACTTACTTTACCACGTATTGTGAGTCACATGTAGGACACGTACTCACGTAGTCGGCTGGCCACAGATACGTATGGAGCGTACGACGGATAGGAGTAACTACCAATAGAATTGCATGTTAGAAGACTTGGTAGTTACTAGAGGTTCGTATCAGTCATGGAGATGATGGAACTAGGCATTGGGTGGGGAAAACAATACCTGATGTATGGGCCTCTTTGCACTTTCCTGATTACCTGTGCGCTCCTTCGGAGACGCAGGCTCCGGGTGCCCTCTGACATTTTCCAGAATGTTATGGACGTACCCCCTTGCACATGATGTCCTCTGACGATTTTCGGACGTTACGGACGTAGGCCCCGTATTTGGGGACTATGCCGATCCCATCTACATCTAGTGCTCATGCGTCGAAAGATTGTTTCTCAACTGCATATTCTTAGCAAAATGGTCAGGAACCCTATTGCATGCTTCCTCTTTCTTTTATATTATATGTCACAGTTTACATGGCATGGTATTTTCTTGTATCTTGCTACGTCCCGCTGAGGACCTGGTTATCTCTCCAGGGTTAGACAAGTTTTCGCAGGAGTATAGAGCGGCAGTGGATCCATCCTATATTGATGAGGAGGCATCTCCTGCTGATTTCTAGACTATTCATTATTGAGACATTTAGTGGATATTTTTACATCTTTATTTTTTTTATTTTGCGGAGGTTGGACTCTGATCTTGTGAGACTATTTTTATAGCTATTTGGAGTGGGTATGTCCACCTGGCTATCTATTGATACCTTTATTCATTTTGGACTCTTATATCTTCTGTGTTGAGCTGTGATGAGATTATATTATTATATTCTTCTGGCCTGTGATTATTTTATATACATCTTATGTACGTATACGAGGATTCCATATTTTGGAGTATTCTTCGTATATGTGCATCTGGCATGTTCACGTACTCGGTCCTATGTTTATCGGAACAAGGGCGTTACAGGTCGACTTAGGGGGTGAATCCTCGTCCAAACCTATCTTCATCTGCAAAAGCCTTGCAGAGGAGGATCAGGAATCCCTGATTCAGCTGGTCAAAGAATACATCAATGTCTTCGCCTGGAGCTATGAAGACATGTTGGGTCTAGACCCACAAGTTACAATGTACAAGCTTAATATCTTACCGAATGTTAAACCTATTAAGCAGCAACAACGACGCTTCTGTCATAATAACATGGACGCCATTGAGAAAGAAGTAGATAAACTCTTGGTCAGCGGGTTTATTCGCGAAGAACAACACCCAAATTGGGTAGCTAATATCGTTCCCGTAACTAAAAAGAATGGGAAAATCTTAGTCTGTATCGACTTCCGGGACCTCAACTCAGCTTTTCGAAAGACGAGTTCCTACTCCCGATTACCGACATAATGATCGACAATACATGTGGCTTTGAATGCATGTCCTTCATGGATGGATATTCAGGCTACAACCAGATCAAGATGTTCCCGGATGACGAGAAATACACATCGTTTAGGACTCCAAAGGGGGTTTACTGCTACACAATGATGCCATTTGGCTTAAAGAATGCAGGTGCTACATACCAACGAGCTATGAGCACCGTCTTCCGCCATCACCTCTGCAAGACAGTCGAATATGATGTCGACGATATCGCTGTCAAAAGCTGGCTATGAGGTGATCACTTACAAGATTTGAAGACGGTCTTCGATCTTATGCGGGCACATCAACTCAAAACGAACCCCGCTAAATCCTTCCTTAGGGTTTCTAGTGGCAAATTCCTGGGCTTCATTATCACTGCAAAAGGCATCCATGTGGATCCTGAGAAGACCAAAGCTATCCTTGACATAGACGCTTTAAAGAACCTTAGAGAACTTCGAGGCCTATAAGGACGTCTCGCATACGTCTAGAGATTTATCTCAAACCTTTCCGAAAAATGCCAACCCTTTACAAAACTCATGAAAAAAAAAGTCTCCTACTTTTTTACGGAGGAATCAGAAGGCATTTGACGACATCAAGGCTTATCTCACAAGTCTCCCAGTCCTTGTAGCACCAATCACAGGCGAACCTTTTTGCTCTACGTCCGTACGATGGATCATTCTCTCGGCGCTCTATTAGCTCAGAATAATGATGCAGGCTACGAGCAAGCTATCTACTACCTCAGCAGGACAATGATTGGGGCCGAACACCAGTACAACTCTGTCAAAAAAGAATGTCTAGCTCTGGTATTTACTATCCAGAAGACTTGTCATTATTTCTCGGGACAGACGATCCATGTCATCTCTCGAGTCAATCCACTCAGAGTTCTCATGATAAAATTGGGTGTGCTAAACTCTCGATTAGCTATTTGGTCGATACTATTGACACCATATAATATGGTATTTGTCCCGTAAAAAGCTGTCAAGGGCCAAGCACCACTACCAAAATACATGGATTTACCGACGGCCATATCCGTCGGTAGTCCGTCGCCAAAAATAAATACCGACGGATTACCGACGGATAATTTGGTAAAACAGCCGTCGGGAATAACCTCGTCGCTAAAACATATCCGTCGCTACTCCGTCGCTCAGCGACGACATAGCGACGGAATACCGTCGGCGTATTTAAATATATAGAGCGACGGATTACCGACTAGCTTTCGTCGAAACATGTATCAGGATATAGGGTTAGCGACGGAAACCTCCGTCGCTAAAGAGTCGGCAAAACCGTATCAGTGATTTTCTGATACGCAATATTCGACGCTAATCCGTCGTAAATTTGTCGGTAAAAGCGTATCAGAGATTTTTCCATACGGCAGGTCGTCGTTATGCCGTCGCTAATCCGCCGAGGTGTACGACGGATTAGCGTCGTATTAGCGACAAAACATCCGTCGCTAACTACAAAATTTATGGACATCAAACAGAACCATGTCGACGGATATTCCGTCGCTAAACCGTCGCTAACTGAAAATTCTCCAGGTAGCGACGGATATTCCGTCGGGACTTTGTCGCCAGTCCGCCGTAAGTTAGTCCCCAATCCGTCGCTAACTGCAAAATTTATGGACATCAAAACAGAACCAGGTCGACGGACATTCCGTCGCTAAACCGTCGCTCAAGGTAAAATTCTCCAGGTAGCGACGGGTATTCCGTCGCCAATCCGTCGAAAAATTGAATTCCTACAGTTAGCGACGGATAATCCGTCGGGACTTTGTCGCCAGTCCGCCGTAAGTTAGTCGCCAATCCGTCGCTAACTGCAAAATTTATTGATATCAAACAGAACCAGGTCGACGGATATTCCGTCGCTAAACCGTCGCTCAATGTAAAATTCTCCAGTTAGCGACGGTTTTTACGTCGCCAATCCGTCGCTAACCTCAGTTTCTCCAGTTAGCGACGGGCTATCCGTCGCTGAGGGGTCGCCTGTCCGTCGCTAACTTCTAATTTTTGAAAAAAAAATACTGTAAACAGACTCTTTCCTATTTATACAACACATCCAACACAATATCAAACATGCCAAATATCCATATACAACACTATATATCCATATCCAACACGAATATCCAACGTAGCCAATATCGAACACCATATATCCATATGCAAAATATCCATATCCGATACCAATATCCAACGTATCCAATATCCAACAAAATATTACCAACACAATACATCCAATATCCAACATTAAATTATCCAAACATAAAAAAAATATCTGATCATACAATGTATCCAAATGTCTACAAAACCAACAACATAAACAAAATCAAACCCCGTCCGTCGGATCGTCTCGTGCTCGTGCCGCCGCATCCGCTTTGCGTATGTACTCCTCCACCGTGTGTGCCGGCACTTAGGACAAGACATGGTCTGGAAGCGCGCATAGCTGCTGTGGCGGCAACATGTCAAGGAACGTCAAGATGGTGTTATCCGATACGATGCGGGCGTCCGCAGAGCGGTTAAACGAAAGCCGTCCGGGGGAAGAAGGACCAGGTCGATCCGAAGCACCGACAGCAGCAGTAGACGGACCGGGAGCAGACGGATAGCGCCCCAACACTATCGCCCGCAAATCTGACACCGCGGAGGTCAGAGTCGCAAGCTGCGCCCTCACATCGTCAACCGGGGGCGCTGGGGGAGGCGGAGGTGGTGGATATCTTGGGGACGGCTGCAACGAGGGCGCCATGGAACCTAAGCCGTAGACGCGCCCTTTCCTAACGCCGCCGACGGATTCTACGAACTCGTCGTCGTAGCGAGCGGCCATAGAAGAGTGCGTCTGGGTGGGCGTCGTTTCGCCGACATTCTCGGAAGGGGGCTCGATCTCAAGCCGACTAAGTGCCTCACGATACGCAGCCTATCTAATGAATGTGTTTGTACTATAAGTTTTCCTAAGTTATAATATAAATCCTATGTTTCCCTAAGTTATAGTCTGAATCCTAAGTTTATCTAATTAACTTAACAATAATTATATTTCTAACATAAATCTCATAAACGTAAGTACTTACATCAGTCTCCTCGGCCCTCGCGTCGACGAAGCTCCCGTCCTTCCGCCTCTTGTGCGTATGCACGAATACATCGTGAGCGGTGACCGTCTCCGCCTCTTTCCCCTGCTTCACCGCCTGTCGGACCTGCATACGTAGAATTTAATTAACTTCGTATATTAACAGTACGAAATTAAATAATAGAATGAATTTGAATTTGCGCTATCTCACCAAATCTGCACGCGTCGATGCGTGGGGCCTTGATCCCCCCGTATGCAGACCCGCGCCCTGTCGATTAGCCTTAGCTTTCTCCGATTTCAGCTTGAACTACGGAGTATCCATCTTCTCCAACATCTGCTCATAGTACTCCGCCCGGATCCAGTCCTTTCTCGTATGCGCCGTACGAAGGTCGTACACCGCATCCCGTATCTTTTTTCCGGCGGCGGCTTTGTAGGTCCTGCGGATCGCCTCCTCGCGATAGGAGGGCCACCAGAACGTCCTCTGACATACAAATTCAAATATCACGTAATAAAAAATTTAATGATTTAAAGAATAATTAATAATTTACCGACGGATTTATACCCTCATCTCGTCGAGCCAGACGTACTTCATGTAGTGCCCCGCTCCTTGCGGTCCACTATGTAATACCTACGGCTTGTTGACTCAGTCATGAACTGAGTATTTGGTGAAACCTTTGCCGGTATCGTTTGATCACGGATGAAATGCAATGAACCTTTCCAATTGATGGATTGGCTTCTATTGAAATGAATCCAAGAGTTTTGCTGAATGTTTTCTCTTTGCTGCTTGGTTTTGATGAATGCGTTTTCGTGTTGGTTTTCGATAATTGGTTTTCATTGTTCGCTTTCATCGCATTTCGCATTCATTCCGAATCTTGAGAGAAAGAGACGAAGTATGCTAATCAACTGTTGGTGCCATTGTAGGCCGCGTGAATTGTTCGTGAACGGCGCGTGAAGTCCCTCCTTCTCTCTACTAAGATTCATCTCGGTGAGTTGCTTCAACCGAACAGACATTGATCTGTACGCCTAAGAAAAATGATCTCTAGTCTACTCTGTTGCCTTGTCCCAATGATCAACGATACCACATCCACAAAAGATAAGAGAAGATAATTGAATTGAATCAAATGCAAGAATATGTGTTGCCACTCTATCTGCTCGATAAGAATGATCATCTGCTTGTCACCAGTATGCTTGAAAATGTAGACATGTACAGACGAACTTGTACATGTTGAGATAAACCTGAAGGCACGAATCAAACGTGTCGTATACCTGTGCATAAGTCCAAGTGTGTCTCATCTGATAGAACGGCTAGAGCATGCATTTGGTCTCGGACAACTTGTATACAAGGAAATATTTGTCTCTCGGGTGGTATCTGGGGGCACCTGGAACCGCTCGGCCTAGGAGAGATTAGGGCCTCCATGTGAAAATGGGAGTCGATCTGAGTCCTTAGCGACGAGCTGAACCAAAGAGTCACAGCGGCTAATCATGGGGAAAACCCATGGACCAACATGTAGAATAGTCCACCTGCATGACCCGAATGACAACTTCAATATCTGCAAGAATGAATCATGAATTACTCATTATGCAAATTGTGCTAACGTGATTTTGTGCAGGGATGACTGCCGGCGAGGGTAAGTTGCTATGATATATTCTATCTGTCATGTTCTTATGAATTGTTAAAAAGAACCTAGACAAGTAGAAAGATCACTAGTAAATGTTAGCTCAACATATTGATTTAGTGCAGAGATTTGCGAGTTCGGCCAAAAGCCGCTCGCCAGTACATGATGTGTACTGACCCACGTTGTGGGCATCCTTTTCAGAAGCAAAAGGAGACAGGGGGATTTCAAGTGAGGCACCGAAGCTCGTCTAGCCCAGTAGAGCTCGTGGATCGCCTCGAAGTTTACTTTCAGTCAATTGCAAGTTTCCAGTTTTCATTTCCTTTGAAGGTGTCTTTCAATTCCAGCTTGTAATAAAGGATATCATGTATGGGCATTGTGGCTAATTTCAAAAGAGTATTTCAAAGAGAATCTTGTAGCCAAATTATAAGGCAAATCTGAGTTACAAAGCTTTGTACTTGTACTCCAAACAAGCTATGAATAAAATGAGCATTTCTATTTCAAATCTCTGTGTCCAACATTTGGTTTTCTGCAATGGGTGCGTGCGTGTGTTTTGCTTGACTAGTGGGTGCGTGCGTGTGTTTTTGCTTGACTAGTTGTTTTTGTGCAGGTACATGGCCTTGTGCAAGCGCAACTTAGGCTTGCACGGCATCACGCCTTAGCGAGGACGATCGATCCCGCAGGGATCCAAGCAAGACGGACGACCCTAGCGGGATCGGGGCGTGACAAAGTGGTATCAAAGCACAGTTTTACGTCCTTGGCCTCTTGCAAATATCGTTTTCAAAAAGTATATAAAGTACTTTGACGGCTTTCAAAAAGTGTCCCGATTTTGAGTTATGAAAACCAATGCCCCATACAATAAGTCCATAATATTTTATGAGACTGACAGAAGTTATACTGTTTTGTAGAGAAATGGCTCCTCCTCGTGCCTCTGGCTCGACCGATCCGATAGAACGGATCATGAGAATGTTGGAGCTACAAAGGCAGGATAGTGAGGAAAACAACCAAATACACCAGGCCCGAGCGGCTGCCCAACAAAAGCAGTTGGATGCCCTGACCCAGCTTGTCACGGCGCTTGCGGCAAATCGAGATGCCACCGCAGCGACGGAACAGACGGGAACGCCCGAGATCGAGCCTGTAGAGGGTGAAGAGCCCCAGCCAGCGCAAAGGCACACTGTCTTTAGGCCAAAGGACTTCTTGGACGCGAAACCTCCAGAATTTCAAGGCAGGACGTCACCCGACAAGGTGATGGACTGGATTGATAAAATAGAGACTCTGTTCGCGTTCATAGGAGTTCCAAGTAGCAAAAAGGTAGTCTGTGCCGTTATGCTCCTACGGCTGCGGGCGAAGGACTGGTGGAAGGCGAAGAAGCCGGCGCTGCTCGCAACGGCTAGGAATGGAAAGATCTCGTGGGCCTTGTTCAAGAAGGCGTTTCTCGATCAATATCTGCCTCGAGCCATGAGCAAGAAGATGGAGGATGACTTCATCACACTGAAACAGGGGGATATGTCCGTGGAGGACTATGAATCTGAATTTGCTAAGTTGGCAAATTTTGCCGCTGCTTGGCTCCCCACGGAACAGACTCGCATAAATCGATTCGTGGAAGGTCTGAATTACGACATCCAGTTAAGTGTGCTGAATCGAGAATGCGAGTCCTATTCTCAAGCCTTTGAGGCGGCGCTCCAGGTAGAACAGTTCGAGCAGAGGAAAGCGTCCAACAAAGCGCAGAACAGTCGGAATCAGCCCGTCAAGAGATATCATGACGGAGAGAAAAAGACTGACGGGGAACAAAACAACAAGCCTGTATGCGGCTTCTGCGGTCGTCGAGGGCATGTCAAAGAAGACTACCGCTATGTGAATGGCCAGAGTTGCAGTCACTGTGGCAAGAGTGGGCACGTCAAAGAGGACTGTCGTGCCGCTAACAACGCTTGTTTTCGTTGTGGCCAACAGGGCCATTCAGTCAAATATTGCCCGAAAAAGAATAGAACGGATCAGAATAAAGATGACACTGAAGAGCGTGGGCAACTGCCAGGCCCACCGCCGCTTAGAGACCATCCGCACAACCAGCCGCAGCGGACTAATGCGCGCGTCTTCAATCTCTCCACGTTGCTTGACCCAGAATGCAACAATAGTGGAGGTGAGTTTTGTTTCTTAAGTTTTGAGGACAAAACTTTTTCTTGGTGGGTTATTATGTAGTGCCCCGCTCCTTGCGGTCCACTATGTAATACCTACGGCTTGTTGACTCAGTCATGAACTGAGTATTTGGTGAAACCTTTGCCGGTATCGTTTGATCACGGATGAAATGCAATGAACCTTTCCAATTGATGGATTGGCTTCTATTGAAATGAATCCAAGAGTTTTGCTGAATGTTTTCTCTTTGCTGCTTGGTTTTGATGAATGCGTTTTCGTGTTGGTTTTCGATGATTGGTTTTCATTGTTCGCTTTCATCGTATTTCGCATTCATTCCGAATCTTGAGAGAAAGAGACGAAGTATGCTAATCAACTGTTGGTGCCATTGTAGGCCGCGTGAATTGTTCGTGAACGGCGCGTGAAGTCCCTCCTTCTCTCTACTAAGATTCATCTCGGTGAGTTGCTTCAACCGAACAGACATTGATCTGTACGCCTAAGAAAAATGATCTCTAGTCTACTCTGTTGCCTTGTCCCAATGATCAACGATACCACATCCACAAAAGATAAGAGAAGATAATTGAATTGAATCAAATGCAAGAATATGTGTTGCCACTCTATCTGCTCGATAAGAATGATCATCTGCTTGTCACCAGTATGCTTGAAAATGTAGACATGTACAGACGAACTTGTACGTGTTGAGATAAACCTGAAGGCACGAATCAAACGTGTCGTATACCTGTGCATAAGTCCAAGTGTGTCTCATCTGATAGAACGGCTAGAGCATGCATTTGGTCTCGGACAACTTGTATACAAGGAAATATTTGTCTCTCGGGTGGTATCTGGGGGCACCTGGAACCGCTCGGCCTAGGAGAGATTAGGGCCTCCATGTGAAAATGGGAGTCGATCTGAGTCCTTAGCGACGAGCTGAACCAAAGAGTCACAGCGGCTAATCATGGGGAAAACCCATGGACCAACATGTAGAATAGTCCACCTGCATGACCCGAATGACAACTTCAATATCTGCAAGAATGAATCATGAATTACTCATTATGCAAATTGTGCTAACGTGATTTTGTGCAGGGATGACTGCCGGCGAGGGTAAGTTGCTATGATATATTCTATCTGTCATGTTCTTATGAATTGTTAAAAAGAACCTAGACAAGTAGAAAGATCACTAGTAAATGTTAGCTCAACATATTGATTTAGTGCAGAGATTTGCGAGTTCGGCCAAAAGCCGCTCGCCAGTACATGATGTGTATTGACCCACGTTGTGGGCATCCTTTTCAGAAGCAAAAGGAGACAGGGGGATTTCAAGTGAGGCACCGAAGCTCGTCTAGCCCAGTAGAGCTCGTGGATCGCCTCGAAGTTTACTTTCAGTCAATTGCAAGTTTCCAGTTTTCATTTCCTTTGAAGGTGTCTTTCAATTCCAGCTTGTAATAAAGGATATCATGTATGGGCATTGTGGCTAATTTCAAAAGAGTATTTCAAAGAGAATCTTGTAGCCAAATTATAAGGCAAATCTGAGTTACAAAGCTTTGTACTTGTACTCCAAACAAGCTATGAATAAAATGAGCATTTCTATTTCAAATCTCTGTGTCCAACATTTGGTTTTCTGCAATGGGTGCGTGCGTGTGTTTTGCTTGACTAGTGGGTGCGTGCGTGTGTTTTTGCTTGACTAGTTGTTTTTGTGCAGGTACATGGCCTTGTGCAAGCGCAACTTAGGCTTGCACGGCATCACGCCTTAGCGAGGACGATCGATCCCGCAGGGATCCA
Source organism: Iris pallida (assembly GCA_029216955.1). NCBI lineage: Eukaryota > Viridiplantae > Streptophyta > Magnoliopsida > Asparagales > Iridaceae > Iris > Iris pallida. The sequence continues at coordinate 10,310,544 of JANAVB010005397.1, forward strand.
AGCAAGACGGACGACCCTAGCGGGATCGGGGCGTGACACTTCATGTCCTGAGGCATCTCAGAAAAATTGATGTAGGGGCCATGGTAGTTATCCCGGATAATGCGCCCTAGAATCCTGGCAGCATCCTACGGGAAAAACCTATAAAGAAGCAACGACTGGATTATTAACTTGAATAAATGAAACAAATTTAATAAATTAACTTAAATTTACTTACGATTCACCAGCGGGCCATAGCTCTCGTCGGAACTCGCCCACCAGCCTCTCTGGTGGCGTCGGGGGATCCGCGGGTCCGCGAATGTACTCCCCGGTATCAGGATGAAACTGAATCCCGGGGTACTCCGAGGCCCACCCTGCAGTAACTGCTGGGCCCCCTGCTGCATCTGCTGCTGCATCCGCTGGTACATCCGGTGGCGGAACGGATCCGCTAGCGGATGGAGTCACAGGCCTCGACGACGATGTCGGTGGCACCGAGGAAGAATGACGGCGGGAAGAGCCTGTGATCGGGCTCTCCAAGTCGGGCTCGGAGGTCACATCTGGGGAATGCGGCTGGCGACCACGACCGCTACGACCACGCCCACGCCCACGCCCACGACGACCACCACCACCGCCGCCGCCGCCGCCACCGCCACGACCACGGCCAGCACCACCAGTACGGGTGCTCGCAACCATGCCCTGTAAATAGAACACATAAACAAAATACCGACAACATAGATTTATAAATGAATATAAACCTAAACATATCCATACCAGCAGCAGGGCGATGAGTGCCGCCCAGACGAGTAGGCCTAGGAGTGCCATCTGCAAAAAGAAACTCATACAATAATACGCAAATATCCCAAACTGAAATAAATATTACAATCAGAAGTGAAGTACGAATAAAAGCTAGATACACAAAATCTGATAAAATCATGCACCAATACAACAAAGTACAATTCTTGTAACTTTTGATGAAAGGGCATCTTGTGTTCCACTAGATATTGGGTGCTTCAAGATACAACTGAAATATAGCGATATTTAATCATCGTCATCGTCCTCATCCTCGGCCTCGGCCTCATCATCATCATCATCCTCATCGTCGAATTCATCTGTATCCTCATCCTCATCCTCATCCTCATAAAGTTCTTCTTCTTCTTCTTCTTCTTCTTCAGTCTCAATACTTGGGACAAGACGCCTCTTTCTCCCCTGGTTGACATCTAAGTCTTGTATATCAACCTCTTCCTCCCCTCTATTTTCATCAGCAAGAGGTATATCAACCTCTAAATCAACATCCATGTCACAAGACTGTTGTCCCAAATATTGGGGCTTTTCGATCTGGTCCTCTTGGTATGCTGGGTCTCCAACGTTGAATGTATTTCTAGATTTAATCTTGCATACTGCCCATCAGTCAAAGCGATCTCTACGACGCCTTGGGTAGCTTGTATAGTAGACTTGAACAGCCTGACTTGCTATCGTAAACGTGTCGGACCCTCTATACCTCCTGCGATGATTTATATCGACGAATCCAAATTGTTTATCGATTCTCCAACCGATATTTGGTGTCGTATCGAACCACTCACATTTGAACATAACAATATGCATATCAAATGGGGCACTATATTGTAATTCTACAATATCCCGAAGCACTCCATAATAGTCAAAGTCCGGCTCGTCGTCATAGATTGTGCCTCTTATGCAAACACCAGAATGCTTCGTACTGAAGTCGTCATTGAGAAATTCTGCATTTATAGGATGTTGAGTTGTCTTAAACTTGAAGCCATTAACGACATAGCCGGGCCAAGTCTTTGCATGCTTCTTCGGTCCCAATGACAAAAACGGATGCTCTCATTTGTGAGTGTACTTGGTTCAGCTAATAAAACCTGTAAACTTTAAATGTATTAGTGGCATATATATATTTAAATGGTAGCCGCATAACATATTATCTCAGTTACTTACGTAATCTCGAAACCATGACGGAAAGGTAAAATCAACCTCTCTTTGAAGTCCCTCATCGGTAATATCGGGTGTCCTTATTTTGACTTCATCTCTAAATATACTGTTAGAGAGAATAAAAATTAGTGTAGTCACTTACCTCACCAAATTAGAGATTATAACGAGGTGTAGTCACTTACTTCTCCAAATCTCTCACTTCTTGTATGTCACAATTTAACAAGACATATCGGTGAGCGGCATCATACTCATCGTCACTCAACCACCGTTTCTTACTAGCCCCAATAGGCTTGCCCCTTAAATTGAATATACCTCCTTCTTCAACGTCTTCGTCATTCCTTTGAGGTCTATTTCGATTTGTCTCAACATGAGTATCGAAATAAATGGAGCAAAAGTTTGACACCTCCTCGATAAGATATGCTTCGCATATCGAAGCCTCTATATGAGCCTTGTTGCCAACTTTCTTCTTTAGATGATGTAGATACCTAGAGAGACAAATTATCTTGAGAATTAACAATGAATTGTAAAATTCACTTAAATTATATCGATTTTTATTTACCTTTCAAAGGGGTACATCCATCGATAATGAACAGATGCACCGACACGGGCTTCGTATGCTAGATGAATCGGTAGATGCTCCATACTGTCGAAGAAACCCGGTGGAAATATTTTCTCTAACTTGCAAATTGTTAAGACAATCTTCTCCTCAAGTTGTATCATATGTTGCACCGTGAGCTTAGTTGAACAGATATCCCTGAAGAATGTAGACAGCTCGGCCAACGGAACCCATACAGCAGAAGGCAACAACTCTCTCAACGCAATGGGCAGTAATCTTTCCATAAACACGTGGCAGTCGTGACTCTTCATTCCTGTTAGCTTGCGTTCATTGAGATCAACGCATCTAGACAAATTCGACACATAGCCGTCGGGAAATCTTAAAGTAGATATCCACTTGCAGATTATTAATCTATCTTCCTTGCTCAATGCGTATGGCGCTATCGGCTTAGTTACTTGTCCACCAGCTCCCCTTTGTATCAAGTTTAGATTATGACGTTTGCATATCTCGGCCATGTCTTGTCTTGCTTTTGGATTGTCCTTCGTCCTTCCTTTAATATCCATAACGGTATTGAAGACATTATCGAACACATTCTTTTCGATATGCATGACATCAAGATTATGCCTAATAAGATTATCTTTCCAATAAGGCAAGTCCCAGAAGATACTCCGTTTGGTCCAGTTATGGCTTTGTCCGAACCCCTCGACACGATTGTTCGATGGATCTTCCATTGCGGTGGGCAATTCCTTTACATCTTCCCAAATATCGTATCCCGACAATCTGGCAGGAGGTTCAGAAAATTCTTGTTTTCCATATCTGAACGCGTCCTTGTTCTTTCGCCAAGGATGTCTCGTTGGCAGAAATTGACGGTGACAGTCAAAGAAAGAAGTTTTTCCTCCATGTCTAAGACGGAACGCTTTACTATTTTTCATACATATCGGACAAGACATGTTGCCGTGCGTACTCCATCCCGACAGCATACCGTATGCTGGAAAATCATTGATTGTCCACATGAGTGAAGCTCTCATCTGAAAGTTTTGTTTTCTGGAAATATCATAGGTCGTGACGCCAATCTCCCACAACTGTTTCAGCTCATCCACCAACGGCTGTAAATATATATCGATGTTCTTTGTCGGATTTTTGGGACCGGGTATGATAGCTGTCAAGAACATATAAGGAGTCTTCATACACATCCATGGTGGCAGATTGTAAGGGGTAAGAATGACCGGCCAGCATGAGTATTGAGATCCCGACTGTCCGAAAGGGGCGAAGCCATCAGAACATAGCGCCAGGCGTACATTTCTAGGCTCTGCAGCAAAATCTGGATGACACAAATCAAAATATTTCCACGCCTCCCCATCCGAAGGATGTGACAATTCTCCTTCGTCCTTTATGCGATCTTCACTGTGCCACGTCATGTGTTCTGCTGTATTCAGAGACATATACATCCTTTGTAAGCGCTTCGTGATCGACAAGTAATGCATATACTTGTAAGGACGTCGTTTTCTAGTTGACTTTCCTTTTCCCTGTACTGTCTTGTAACGATCCGCATTACAGAACCAACAACTTTCTAATACGCAATTCTCTTTGTAATACAACATGCATCCGTTGCGACAGCAATCTATCTTCTCGTACCCCAGTCCCAGTTGTCGGACCATCATCTTTGACTTGTAGAAGTTTCTTGGGAGCTCTTTTGATTCCTTCGGTAACACCTCATTAGTTAATTGTGTGATCCGATCATAGCAAGCTTGTGGCAAGTTAAATTTAGACTTTATGTTCAACAACCGCATCGTCACTGACAGTGCGGAATGAGTCTCACAACCAGGATATAGAGGAGTATCTGCGTCCTTAAACATATCATAGAACTCCTTTGCCTCGGGATTAGGATCCTCCGGATCAAAATTAGGCCCTGCCGCAGCATACACCATATCTCGTGCAAGGTTCTGCATGTTTCCATAATCCACAGAGCATCCGTCGTCTTCGAGGACATCCGTTGCAGCATTATCATCAAAAGCATAAGTACCAGCTTCTGCAGCCTGTCTTTCTGAATATAATTCACCTTGCGATGACCACAGGCCGTAATTACGTACGAAACCCTTACGGGTCAAATGATCTCTCACAGTCATCACTTCTTTGAAACGTCTATTGTGACAATTAACACATGGACACTTGATTTTGTTATCGTCCATGTACTGAGTTTTGCTCATGGCATACTTAAGAAATACTTCCACACCTGCCTGAAAATCGTCACTCACACCAATTCTGCTCTCGTGTTGTCGTTTGTACATCCATGTACGATCAACAAAGTAACGATTCATGCTCGATTTGATGTGAATATCTGTATCGTAAGACAAACTAAACATAAGAATTAATAGCCCGATACCGATACTCATATCGTAAAAAAAACTAAACTTGTGGATAACACGCTAGGCCTACGACGAGGCTACTTAGTATCACAATCTAACATAATTAGTATATAATCATGTAACTGGTGGATCCGCTAGCTAGTAAGTCGGATGTACTTAATATCAGAGAGTATCAGATTAGTATCAGTATATAGGATCGTCCTTTGTAGCATCTGGACTTCAGTTGCCAGCAGAGCCAGGAGATGTTACGGCGAAAACTGCTCTCATGTTACTTCTCCTCCTCCACCATGGCTCTGAACCCATCTGCTCCTCCCTTCTTCCCTTCTTCACATTCGACTATCTCGGCCTCCTATTCGGCCTACTATTCTGATACCGATACTTTGAACCTTGATCTTAACCCAAACCTATATACTGATCGATACTAATCCGCTACGCCCGATACTAAGTATATACGGTCGATACTGATAGCGATAGTCCGATACCGATAGCGATAGTTCGATACCGATAGCGATAGTCCGATACAGATACACATGGACCTACATATCTATATATCACTAGTAGCCATACTCCTCTACATACTACTCTACACTAGGATCTAGTAACCATATACTACTCTACACACTAGCTACGTAGTCATACTCTAAAATAAGGTAAACTAATTATGCCTATATATAGATATATATATAGGCATAATTAGTTTACCATAATTAGTTTACCTTATATATATAAGGTAAACTAATTAAGCATCTTAAAACTATGCCTATATATATATATATATATATATATATATATATATATATGTCTGTGTGTGTGTGTATCCGTGTGTCTGTGTCCGTGTGTGTCCGTGTGTGTGTGTGTGTGTCTGTGTGTGTGTGTGTGTGTGTCTGTGTGTCCGTGTGTCCGTGTGTGTGTCCGTGTGTGTGTGTGTCCGGCCAGCCCCCCTCCACACATACCCCCCCTCCCGCACCCCGCGGCCAGCCCCCGCCCCCATCGTACCCCCCCAACGCTGCCCGCCCCCTCGATCACACCGCCCCCTCCACACCCCCCGCCCCCCGCGCACGGCCAGCCCCCCTCCGCAACCCCCCGCACCCCGCGGCCAGCCCCCGCGCGCCCCCATCCCTCCAACGCTTCCCGCCTCTCCCACCGCCCCCTCCACACCTCCCGCCACCGTCGCCACCGCCGCCCCCCGCAGTCGACGCCGCCCCGCAGCCCCCGACGCCCCTGGCCCGCTGCACCCACGACCACTGCGCGCGCGCGCGAGAGAGAGAGAGCAAGAAAGAGAGAGAGAGAGAGAGAGGGAGAGGGAGAGGGGATTACCTTTGGAAGAGAGAGAGGAGAGGGGGTCGCCGATCACCGCCGCGGGAGAGAGAGGAGAGGGGGTCGCCGATCGATCACCGCGGGAGAGAGAGAGAGAGAGAGGAGAGAGAGTGAAATTTGGGGAGAATGAAAAAGTTCCCCCCTTCTTTTCAATTTAAGTCTGGAACGTAAATTTAGCGACGGAGTAGCGACGGATTATTCCGTCTCTAATGCGTCAGTAAATCTCGCGCGAGTAGCGACGGATTATTCCGTCGCTAAGTCGTCAGTAAATTTTGCGCCAATATTTTAGGCTTTTGCCGCCAAAATATGCGACGTTCTAGCGACGGATATAAAACTGTCGCTACATGGCCGACTACCTATCGACGGCATAGCGACGGATATGGACATAAAAAATAAAAAAAATTGTCCACTGCTTTCCATCGGTATTCCGTCACAAATCCGTCGGGGATCCGACGGTGATAGCGACAAAAAATTTCCGTCGCTAAATGGCCGTCGCTACTAGAAGACTTATGGAGCGTACGACGGATAGGAGTAACTACCAATAGAATGGCATGTTAGAAGACTTGGTAGTTACTAGAGGTTCGTATCAGTCATGGAGATGATGATACTAGGCATTGGGTGGGGAGAACAATACCTGATATATGGGCCTTTTTGCACTTTCCTGATTACCTGTGCGCTCCTTCGGAGACGCAGGCTCCGGGTGCCCTCTGACATTTTCCAGAACGTTATGGACGTACCCCCTTGCACATGATGTCCTCTGACGATTTTCGGACGTTACGGACGTAGGCCCCGTATTTGGGGACTATGCCGATCCCATCTACATCTAGTGCTCATGCGTCGAAAGATTGTTTCTCAACTGCATATTCTTAGCAAAATGGTCAGGAACCCTATTGCATGCTTCCTCTTTCTTTTATATTATATGTCACAGTTTACATGGCATGGTATTTTTTTGTATCTTGCTACGTCCCGCTGAGGACTTGGTTATCTCTCCAGGGTTAGACAAGTTTTCGCAGGAGTATAGAGCGGCAGTGGATCCATCCTATATTGATGAGGAGGCATCTCCTGCTGATTTCTAGACTATTCATTATTGAGACATTTAGTGGATATTTTTACATCTTTATTTTTTTATTTTGCGGAGGTTGGACTCTGATCTTGTGAGACTATTTTTATAGCTATTTGGAGTGGGTATGTCCACCTGGCTATCTATTGATACCTTTATTCATTTTGGACTCTTATATCTTCTGTGTTGAGCTGTGATGAGATTATATTATTATATTCTTCTGGCCTGTGATTATTTTATATACATCTTATGTACGTATACGAGGATTCCATATTTTGGAGTATTCTTCGTATATGTGCATCTAGCATGTTCACGTACTCGGTCCTATGTTTATCGGAACAAGGGCGTTACAGGTCGACTTAGGGGGTGAATCCTCGTCCAAACCTATCTTCATCTGCAAAAGCCTTGCAGAGGAGGATCAGGAATCCCTGATTCAGCTGGTCAAAGAATACATCAATGTCTTCGCCTGGAGCTATGAAGACATGCTGGGTCTAGACCCACAAGTTACAATGTACAAGCTTAATATCTTACCCAATGTTAAACCTATTAAGCAGCAACAACGACGCTTCTGTCATAATAACATGGACGCCATTGAGAAAGAAGTAGATAAACTCTTGGTCAGTGGGTTTATTCGCGAAGAACAACACCCAGATTGGGTGGCTAATATCGTTCCCGTAACTAAAAAGAATGGGAAAATCTTAGTCTGTATCGACTTCCGGGACCTCAACTCAGCTTTCCCGAAAGACGAGTTCCTACTCCCGATTACCGACATAATGATCGACAATACATGTGGCTTTGAATGCATGTCCTTCATGGATGGATATTCAGGCTACAACCAGATCAAGATGTTCCCGGATGACGAGAAATACACATCGTTTAGGACTCCAAAGGGGGTTTACTGCTACACAATGATGCCATTTGGCTTAAAGAATGCAGGTGCTACATACCAACGAGCTATGAGCACCGTCTTCCGCCATCACCTCCGCAAGACAGTCGAATATGATGTCGACGATATCGCTGTCAAAAGTTGGCTATGAGGTGATCACTTACAAGATTTGAAGACGGTCTTCGATCTTATGCGGGCACATCAACTCAAAACGAACCCCGCTAAATCCTTCCTTAGGGTTTCTAGTGGCAAATTCCTGGGCTTCATCATCACTGCAAAAGGCATCCATGTGGATCCTGAGAAGACCAAAGCTATCCTTGACATAGACGCTCTAAAGAACCTTAGAGAACTTCGAGGCCTATAAGGACGTCTCGCATACGTCCAGAGATTTATCTCAAACCTTTCCGAAAAATGCCAACCCTTTACAAAACTCATGAAGAAAAAAGTCTCCTACTTTTTTACGGAGGAATCAGAAGGCATTTGACGACATCAAGGCTTATCTCACAAGTCTCCCAGTCCTTGTAGCACCAATCACAGGCGAACCTTTTTGCTCTACGTCCGTACGATGGATCATTCTCTCGGCGCTCTATTAGCTCAGAACAATGATGCAGGCTACGAGCAAGCTATCTACTACCTCAGCAGGACAATGATTGGGGCCGAACACCAGTACAACTCTGTCAAAAAAGAATGTCTAGCTCTGGTATTTACTATCCAGAAGACTTGTCATTATTTCTCGGGACAGACGATCCATGTCATCTCTCGAGTCAATCCACTCAGAGTTCTCATGATAAAATCGGGTGTGCTAAACTCTCGATTAGTTATTTGGTCGATACTATTGACACCATATAATATGGTATTTGTCCCGCAAAAAGCTGTCAAGGGCCAAGCACTGACGGACTTCCTAGCGGCGCATTCGATTATGGAATCGTCTAAACTCTATGAAGACATCCAAGATGCGGTGTTAGAGTCCAACGTCACAGAAGAAAACCTTGTTTGGCGAATGTTCTTCAATGGTGCTTCAAGAATAGGCCCCAAGGGTCAGATCTTCACAAGAATAGGGGTCATCTTGATCTCTTCCGACAAGTTGGTCATTCAGCGTGCCTACTCCCTCTCGGAGTCGTACTTCAACAATGTAGCAGAAAACAATCCCCTCATCACGGGGCTCCAGTTAACAAGACAGCTGGGGGTAAAATACCTCGAATCTTATAGCACCTCAAAACTCGTCGTCAATCAAGTTCGAGGACCATACGAGGTGCGCCACGAGGACCTCGTCCCCTACCACAAAGTGGTTTGGACATCATATCAACCTTCACTGAGTTATTCATAGAACACGTACCTCGACTACAAAACTTAGAGGCTATGCTCTGGCTGGCCTCATAGCATCATTGGTGGCACCCATCGGGACACAACACTTCATTGCGGTGATTGGTCAGGATTTAGCATGCCTGAGAAATAATCTGTGCATGTGTTTGAATCATGCCATGCCTGCAGACATAGTGTCAAATGTTAGAGACTGGCAGTTTCCATTCATCGACTTTGCAGTGTACGAAATCCTTGCAGATAACCCGAAGGAAGCAGTCTCTGTTAAAAGGCACTTTCTCCAATTCTAATATGATACAGCCACCAAAATGCTGTACCGACGCTCTTATGATGGGCTTCTCCTCCGATGTCTATCGAATAAGGAGGTAGCCGAAGCCCTTCTAGAAGCTCATGACGGGACCTGTGGGGCTCATAAACCTGGTCCTAAGCTACAGGACCGACTCTGACGTATGGGCTATTACTGGTCCACTTGATGGCCGACGTTGTTGAGTATGCAAAGAAATGTCACGCTTGCCAGCTCCACCCCGACTTCATCCACAGACCGTCGGAACCTCTACACCCAAGAGTCATTTCCTGGCCATTTGAAACCTGAGACATGGACATAGTTGGACCAATCACCCCTCCCTCATCAAGGGGACACCGCTTTATCTGGCAATCACCGACTACTTCTCAAAGTGGACGAAAGCAGTACCGCTGACGGAGATGAAGAGCTCCAAGGTGGTCAGTTTTATCAAACATCACGTTGTCTACCATTTTGGGGTATCACAGAGGATCATCCATGATAACGGTCCGTAATTCATCAATCATGTGTTCAGCAGGTTCTGTGACAATAATCGTATTCAGAATGTGGCATCAACCGCCTACAATTCGGCAGCAAACGGGTTTGCTGAAGCTTTCAATAAAATAACTGTTAAGCTACTCAAAAAGGTCGTGTCATCTAACAAATACGACTGGGACAAGAAACTAGGCGAATGCCTTTGGGCCTACCGCACAACTATAGGGACCCCAACGGACAACACATCATTCTCTCTGGTTTACGGGAGTGAAGCGATGCTGCCTTTGGAAGTCTAAATCCCCTCACTACGGGTGGCTATCACGAACCAGCTGACAAAAGAAGACAATCAACGTCATCGTCTGCAAGAGTTGGAGGTACTGGACGAGAAACGTCTCTTGGTTTAACAGCGTATCGAGCTCTACCATGCTCGTATTTCACAAGCATTCAATAAGAAGGTCAAACAAAGGACTTTTTAAGTGGGTGACCTTGTTCTGTCAGTCAGAAGACCAATCATGATGACTCACAAGATGCCAGGAATGTTTGAACCCAAATGGAAATTCTCCTTCATCATAGAGACGGTGTATTCTAACGGCGCCTACCGACTTGCCAAACCAAATGGGGACTTGTTTATGATGTCAATCAACGGCAAGTTCCTAAAGAAGTATTATGCTTGAGATCCCTCAACATTTACTTCCATCTCCCCAGAAGGAGAACTTATGAACTCAACCATAGAGTTCACCCCCCCATTCTTTCCTAATTATATGCTTTCGGAGCCCAGTTGTTCCATTGTATTCTCTCCTAAGTAGAAAACATCCATGTCCATATCACCTCTGAGTTGTTTCTCTACATTCCCACAAAGCTAAACCTATCATTTCATAAGATCATGCTAAAATCTATGTTTACTACGTCCACATTACCTCTGAGTAAACATTTCATCCAACAACTCCGCGTTGTTACACCCCAATCATAGAACATCCATATTTATATTACCTCTGAGTTGTTCTACCTACCCCCACCAAGTTCATTCCTACCACGTCCACATCACCTCTAAGTAGGAAAACTCTACCATCAATCCCATATTTACCACGTCCATATAACCTCTGAGTAAATATGCTGGTTCTCTCTCAACTTATTATTTGTACCAAGAAACTAAGGTACACAAAGGATAATAGGCCCACAAAAATCACAGGTTCATCAAAAAAGTGGATAAGCAAAAAAATTCTTTATTTCTTCATCCAATAAGGATTACAACAGCGCTGTAATGAAACAAAAGCAAAGCTATATCTCAAAAGGAAAAACATCAAAGAACAAAGACAAGAAATACTAAAAAGAAAATTGACTACGGCCTCATTCCCCGAGAGCGAAGATCGCGAGACCGATAATGAATCCCCACAACCATGGATCATAATTACGTTGAGGCATGTACCACTACCCCAGCCACTTCGCATATGAAGGCTCAAGCTGGTTAAGGTCCTCTACAGGGGTAGGGGGGGTCAGAACTTTCGGTACAGCTACCTTCCAGCATGGTCTCCTCCTTAAAGGTGACTTTAATTTTTAGAGTTATCTACTCCTTAACAGTCACCGGTTCTCCTTTGACAAAAAGAGATGGTATCTCCTCCTTCACGACTGCCTCCGCTTTCGGAATGGACACTGCCACACAATAAGAAAAAGAAGCAACAGCAACGTAACTCATCATTGGCGCATGCAAAACAGCTACCCATTAAAAGTCTTGGCGCACCTCCATGCGCACAGACTCAATCCTACCATGGCGCATAAACAGGACCGAAGTCCATACATAATGGAAAGAAGCATCGGCGCATCATCAGGACAAAGTCCTTGCACTTCAGCTCAAAGAAGCCTAGGCGTATCATCAGGATGTGGCTCATTCAGCCGCATTCATGCTTTTTAGCGGTGTTATTCGAAACGTACAACGTAGTGTCTGTGCAAAAGCTTCCAAAGCAGTAGTTCAACCACCAATCACCTCCGACCACACGTCGGCGTGCGTCGTTTCGACAGCGGGGGCCTCTAAGTCGTCAGCCTCGACGGACTTCTTGCCCAGGCCTCTGCCTCGGCCAGCACTGCTACGGGGAGTATTGGGCGCCATTTCAGCTAAGGTTTTCGAAGGGAAGAAAAAAAGCTCTAAGAAAGATGAAAGAAAGAAAAGAACTTTCTCTTTCATCAGGAACCTATTTATAGGCTCTGCCACACGCGTGAACCGATGAGACGTGATGTCAGCAGTAGGCGCTCCAGGTCTCGTGAAATCGACGACTCTATATCTTCAAAAAGATCATCATTATCACTTCACAAAAATAAGACGTTATCGTTTTGGACATTTAAAATCAAGAAGAACATGCGCCAACACGCATATGCACTGACTGGCCATGCGCCCAGACATGGTATGTGCCTAGAACATCTACTACCCATGGTTCATGTTTAAAGTATTCCAAAACTTGACAGAAAGTTTTGAAAACTTTAAAGGGGGTCTTGTAGAAGCAAAGAAATTATGGGCGTATCAAGGGCCAAAACCCTTATGCGCTCCAAAATGGCATGCACCCTAAAGCATCATGCGCCACAGAATGTTATGTGCAGATGAACTCAAAACAGAACACTCGGCGTAGCAATGGAAAAAGAGAGATAAAAATCAGACTTTTATTGCATATGAGAGTCTATTACAAGTCCAAACTCTTTGTTAAAATGAAAACTCTACTATAAAGGAGGAAGCCTAAAAAACTTCAGTTAGGCGCATCACTCAAACATCTCAGCTAGGTGCATCACTTGGCGGACCCAGCTAGGCGTATTATCACATCCCGTTAGAGTGAATCACTTCCTCATCCACATATAAGTACTTCGGCGAATGAAGTAGTTATAGAGCAGAAGGGGCAGTCTGCTACAACCCCAATCTTTGGATGCAACAGGCACATTATCTGTGGTGCTTTAAGCATAACAAAAACTGGATCAGGGCAAAACCCAAATTCAGTAATCAACATCATGGCACATAGTCGATGAAGTGCACGAACATGAACAACCAACTCGGTGCATATCAGTCTTCTGAAGGAGTTCGTCGTCAAAGCTTCTTCGAACGAGGGAATCTATAATCCACAGTTTAGCATCTCGCCAATGAGGAGGACCGGTCGAGTTTATCTCCATTCGGGAAGGAAAGTGAAATGAGAAACAAACTTCTCTTCATGGTGCTATTTATAGGCCAGGATAAATCAAACCCATGCGCCAAGTGGTAACTTTCTCGAAGTCAGTGCAACAAACTTGCATTTATGGTGATAAATCTGCTCAACATCAAAGACGTCATTAGTGCCTTGGAAACGCAAACAAAGACTGACTAGTGAGTATGTGCTATGCGGCGGATGCGCTCGTCAGCACCATACGCTCCGTACCAATACGCCCAGTGGAGCACAGAATGATGCGCCCAGTGGAGCACATAATGATGTGCCCAGTGATGCACAGAGATGCGCCCACTCAGGCTCATCACGCATCAAGCATTTAATGCTATGTGATATAATTGGCAGAACGCTTCCCAAAGACTGAATAGTTGACAGCTTTTACAAAAAATGAAGAGCCGTCGACGTCAGTTTCATCATTACTTATTATGTCGGTTACAGCTGTGCCCCATCACGTGGTCGACTGATCACTCGCTTGTGCCTCTATAGCTATGCGCCTAAAGTTTTGCGTGTGCCTCAAAAACTATGTGCCCAGGCTTGCTCCTAATCCCAAAAGACAGAAGTCAAGTCCCTGCATGCACCTCTACCACCATGCGCCCGAAGCTCTATATGTATCTCAAAAGCCATGCACCCAGACTTGCTTGTGACTCTTAAAAGTCAAGGACCAACTCATCCCATGCGCCAGATCCTAGGTGCATCCTGACCGATCATACTCCACCAAATTCGAGATCTTTGAGCCATAGACACATGCCACGTCTCATTTTGACTCAGTTCTGTCTACGAATGGGTGCTAACCACCTAAGATCTCAGCAATAGCCAAATTTCTAACTGGCACGTGTCAACTCCTCCATAGGCCAACAGTGCAGCTCAAACAGATTCAGCTCCAAATTTGGGGCATATCATCTATGTGCCCAATAGCATCAACCACATGGCATCCCTACGTACAACCTCTCTAGGCGCATAACACATATGCGCACATAAGTAGATCATTCTGCTGCCTATAATAGAAGGATCATTCCTTCATTCAACCTCTCCACGGTTCATTTCCCACTTCCAGAATACTTCAACCGCATCATGTAACACCCAGTTTTCCAGAAGAGGGTAATTTTAAAATTTTGTAATTATAATTATTATTAAATGATATTTATTTCATATTATGATTTTTAGTGATTTTTAATTATTTTTAAACTATTTAAATTCATGACTTGTGATTTTTGGTATTTTGCTAGTGAACAGTAGAGAATGCCTACCCTAGAGCCTAGCCATGTGATTAGGATATTTTTGACATTTTTAGGATTATTTGGATTTATTATAATTTATTTGAATTTATGGGAATTTTTAGAATTTATTTTGGAATTGTTTGAACGAGGGTTGACTAGGTTGACTTTGACTAGCAATGACCTTGGTAGGCTAACCTAGAAGCTAACCCTAGTTGTGTTTGGACTTGGTTAGCTTATGTAACTCTAGTTGAACCTAAGTTAGTGAGGATTAACTCATTAGAATTAATTTGGAGAAACTAGGATTTGAATTGATTTAGAAATGGCTTGTGATTTCACAAGTCATGACTTGTGACTTAGGCTTAATAGCCCATAGGCCCACACCATGAACCAAACCTAACCCTAATCAGCCCATGGCAGCCAACCTAGGGTTTCCTACCCTATTTAATGCCTTTTCCATTTGTTCTTGCCTCCTTTATTATTTTTCTCTCAAGCTTTAGAAAGAGGTGAGCCTCCATCTTCAAAAATCTATAGTAATTCCATTTTATCTCCTTTTTCCCTCCAATTAATTGCATTAGATCCTAATTTTTGTTTTCTTGCTGTTTGTGATGTTCAACCTCAGCTTTGGGGCAATTTGGAGAAGTTTGCTAGCAAGAGGAACCCCCCCATTTGAGGCTTTTCTTGCATTTTGACACCAATAGGTAAATTAATGTAAACACCATTAAAATTCTAGTTTCTTTGCATGTAGACCTAGCCCTAAGTGTCCTGGTCCTGTAGGTATGCCTAGACCTAGGTTTCGTGTACATTTCGTGTCCTAAATGGACACGTATCAGTGTTAGTGTTAGGGTGTGTGATGAAATGCCCCAAAGGGCATTTCGAGTGATTTTTCAGGAAGTGTTTGAATAGGAAGTTAAGTTTTTAGGTCGCTTATGGGTTTCTGATTATTTGGACACATTTTGTGTCGTGTCGGGGTCGTACTGGACTCGTGCACATGCCTGCGCGCGCGTGTACAGTGATCCCCTGCTACTCGTGGCCTTGTGCTCACTGTACAGGCCACGTGGCAAGCTGAGTTTGGACGAGGGGGTGGGGGCAACATCTGCGAGTCTCCTCCCCAAGTCCCAAGTCTCCTTGCGCCGTGTCGGACACGAGATTCACTCTGCACAGGTTTTACACTGCTTAGTTTCAGCAGATTTTCGTGCACTGATACGCACTTCTGGATACGTCCCTGTGACACGTGGACCCGTGTCAGGCTATATCAGACCTAGAGATACACTAGGCGAACCCACATGCTTGACCACGAGGCTCGTATCGTGCTGTGTCGAGTACACGACACGCGTGTACTCGTGCACTGCACAGTGTGCTGATTATGCACTTTTTGTGTTTGATTTCGTGTGGACACCGCCGTGTCAGGCTTTGGGTGACACGAAATGAAGTATGGGGCTCATGCACATGTTGTTCTTCTATTACCAACCATTAAATCTATATTTTAACTTGATTTTTTATCATCATTTGCCATTTACCTTGATTCCTGAAACATAGTTCAAATTCTAGAATTTTTTCCATTTCCTAAAACGAATTTTGACAGATTAATTAACTTAATTAGATGCTGTTAATGAATGTTTAAGACCCTATTACAGTAGGGCTATAGGTATCCTAACTGTAGGATTGAATTTGGCATGAATTGTTTATGTATTTGCCTTCATAATTGGGTTTAATACTAGGGACTGTTTTAGTGAACTGTCATTAGGTTGCTAATCTCATTCACTAACACATGGTTTATCCCATTGTTGATATCATAATGTTGAACCTGAGATCATCACACAGTCCACACACACATGTTCTATTTTCTTGCTGAAATCTGAGATGGTATGAGTTTGGGTTCAAAAAACTGATAATTTAATTAAGAGGACTGATGGGGACTGTTTAATTGGTTTTATGTGTGATATTGAGTTTGTTGAACTATTGTTTAATACTTAAAACTGAATGCTAAGTAGAGGACTGTTTGGATTAATAAACTGTTTTTTTTTTGGTTCTTTTTGAATTCAAATTTTGAGAATGGAAGTTGGGACTGAACTGATTTATTTTAGTTCCTATTTAAACTGATTTAAATGTTTTTTCCAATGTATATAAACTGAATTTGTATGGGCTGTTAAGACGGATTTTTGGGGGGTTTTGTTTGAACTGTGAATGAATGTTTGGCTAGAAAACTGAGATTGGGTTCTGTGTAATCTGGAATTGCAATGTGGTTCCTGTTTTCAGGATTGCCATAGTTCACTGTTTGCATTGTTCCTATAACACTGTTTCATATATCTATTACACACTCACATGTCTCATATCACACACATGCTTACACACTCTCTCACTCACTGTTTTGGCCTGTCACTCTATTACACATGCTCTCCTGAGTATTTCCATCACACACATCACCCTCTCATGTGACACTCTCATGCCTCACTTCACTCACACACACACACACACTTTCTCATACCCACACACTCACCCACATACACATGACACCCACATTATTTTCCTTTATTGCCTACACACACACACAATGAATACATGCTTCCCTATACACTGAAAACCTAAAATCTGAGATAACCTGCATTTTTCACATTGAACACACATGGTTGAGCCCTCATTGTTGAAACTAAAACTTTACTCCTATGCATTTTTTTTTAAACCAAGCGGCCGTGTCAAAGACACCCAGCCACCGCTTGGCCCGGGGGCCGTGGGCGAACCACCAAGCCGCCCCCGTGGGGGCTCGAACTCCGTCCGATGCCCCAAGTGCCGGTGCGCCTAGCCAATTGAGCTACAAGCGCTCGGCGCCTACATACATATGTTTAGCCATGCATGATTGTGAGTTAAATTAGGATGTGTAATGTAGATTACCTAACCTATACCATGTGTAGTGTAACTTGTAGCTAGTGTTTGTAACCCAATTCTTGCTATACACTTCATGTAGGTTTCACACACATGTCTACAATCTAGCCCTTATGACACTTGTCCACATACACCTATACACACACATAGCCTTACATGCTAGTTCTCTTCCTAACCTTCTCTTTATATATAATATTGTATATATATGTAATCCTATATACATATAGACACATATAAATTTCATGATAAATAGCTAAATGTGAAATATGCATGTGATTTGGGTAATGTGAATTGGATATGATATTTGCCTATAGATAATGTAGATAGTGTAATGGCTTAGCCTATATGAATATGTGTGTTGATAATGGCTTGTGATGATGTATGGTGTTTAGGCTAGACTTGATTAGGGTTAAATAGACTAGTATAGACTTGTTAGACTAGGGTTAGACCTAGAATGGCTTGTTGACCTAGTTTGACTTCTAGGGTTGACCAGAGTTGACCAAGAGTTGACTTTGGCCTAGATTGACCTAGAATCATGTAGAATGCATAGTAGGACTTCATTATATCATTTTAGACTTGTTGTGACCTGTACTGTTCTGATTAGGAGCCAGACACCTCTCCTCGGATAGTACATTTCATCCGGACACTCAGATACAAGCGAGTACATTCTCTGATCATTTCATATCCTGTTTAGAATTATTTTCCTGCTTTAAATTACTTTACTTGATACTGTCACGTTGGTCATACGGATTGGTACTATATGGATCTTTTCATGAGATGTTATCCCCCTCGGAAGCATCGGATACTGCATGTTTTGTACGTTTCACGAATCATCACGTATCTCTATGCTTCCTCTGATTCACGAATCGCTTGTGACACATGTACTCTCATGTTCACAGAGCCATCATGAATCACTTTCACGTATCACTCATTTTATGAGCCATGTAAAGTTTCACGAATCTTAATATAACTTGAACAGATCTTTGTGTATTGATTTGGGGATGGGGGAGTAGAAATAGACATGTGAATATTATCCCAGTAGCTGTAGTCATGAATCACTCTCTTAGCTGTAGTCATGAATCTTCTATGCCATTCTCATGTTTATATTTTACTCTGACTCACTAGTCACTATTAGTTCTCTATATATAGTAGATATTTCTATACAGTTTTCTCTCTCTGTTTACATACTGTATTTCTTCAGTATCTATATCTTACTTTACTGCATGATTATATTTTGTAACCTGCTATGAACTGTTGAGATGTACTGTACTCGCTCCTGTCCTGACTGGACCTGTTGAAAATATTACAGAGGACGAGGAGGAGGCCTGGGAGGATACCTTCTACTGGACAGCTCTAGCGAAGGACATCACCCCACTGCCTAGACTAGTTTAGTAGGCCTTATCTTATTTTTATGTTGTCTTGAGACTGTTTAGCTAGACTTTACTTCTGTTCAGAGATGTTGAGTTGTATATATTCTTTCATATTCAGTAGCTGAGATATGCACTCTGGATATTTGCTGGGATATTATCTTAGACTTTTCTATCTTCAGTATTTTCTTGAGTTCTATATCTTATCGTGTTTTCTTCTTCCTTAGTTGTGATTGAGTTTATTTACTGCTTAGTATTATATTGCTAGATGTATGTTGACCTAGGACAACGTTCTACCGCCGACACTGCGGTATAGGCTGGGCGTTGTTACGTTCTCGTACCCTCACAGTGGGTGCTGGTCGTGACACATCAACATCTAGATCACTTGCAAGAGTCTCAATCCTCTTCAAGTCACTGTCCGTTCCAAAGAAATCCAGACCTTCAGAGAGTTCGAGATCGTCGTCAGATCATCAACGGAGTCAACATATTACCACTCACTCCATCGCTACAGTTTCCAGATAAAAACAAAAAATGTACTCCTAGGACTATATCTAAGTCCTATATTGTACTCTGTTCTGTTTATAATTAGATACAAAAGTTCAATACAAAAAAGTTTATTCTTCTTATTTTAATAGCAAACAGTCACCATTCGATGTGCACATCTCAACAACATACCAAGTATATATTAAGATACAACCCATGGTGCTTTTCCAATGTGTGACTAAATATCACTAGGCATGTATTAAAAGCAAGCTTTCTCTACATGTCAAGGAAAAGCTCCAATAAGAACAACACCATCAGCAAGATTCCTTGGCCACCACTACCACCACTAGGCCAAGGCAATCGGTCAAACCAGTACACATGTATTGATTTGAGGAACCAATAAAGTACTATAGAAAGTTAAATATGGTGGCATATGTACTACTAGTGGAGGATGATGAGTCTATCATCATCAGACAGGTTGTCAAAGATACTAGCAGCAAGAACTGGATGATGCGCTATGCAGGAAGAGATTGAGTCTCTCCACAAAAACTATACATGTGATCTGGTTCCAAACCCCAAAGGCAAAAAGGCTGTAGCCTGCAAGTGGGTGTACAAAAATGGAAGATTCTCTAGAGTCATGTGGCACTCGGTTCAAGGCAAGGTTAGTGGCAAAGGGCTTCACACAAAAGGAAGGAGTGACTACAATGAGATCTTTTCTTCGATGTTCAAGCACAGTTCTATTCGCGTATTGTTGAGCTTGGTAGCTCATCATAATCTCGAGTTAGAGCAATTCAATCTAAAGACAACATTCTTTTATGACGATCTTGACGAAAAAGTTTATATGTATGAACCGGAGGGCTTCAAGGTGGTTGGCAAGAAAAATCATGTGTGTTTGTTAAAAAAATCATTGTGTGGGTTGAAGCAGTCACCTCGACATAAGCGGTTCGACACCTTCATGATATACATGATTTCACCCAAAGTAAGTATGACTGTTGTGTTTACTTTCATAAACTTTGTGGTGGAGGTTATATCTATCTATCGCTTCATGTGGATGTAACCACCACTTTCCTAGAACATGAGTATTTTTGACTTTTTTCTAATTATTGTTATTTGTGTGATTTCATATTATATCTTGAGTGGTAAATTAATTTTCAAAATTTAACTTTATATCTTTGGTTAATTAACTAAATAATTAATATAGTGCATGTGTTATATTTTTGAATATGGATAATAGTTAGCCTTTAGATTAGAATAGTGGTTAGTGATCCGAGAGGACCTAAACCAATTTATCATGACCACCCAACTAGATATTAGAACTAGCCTAAATAAACTTTAGTTAGTCTCTAGCTAGATTAGAAGAATTAGCTAGAAGGTTTGACTAAACACCTAATTAGGAAGGAAGGTTTAATCCCTAACTTATCATGACTAAAGGGAGGGGGTGTAGTGGATATTTTTCCTTGCCCAAGGCCCTAAACTAAACCCTTCATAGTAGCCCACCTTCCTTATAAAGCCCCCTCCTTATCATCTTTCTCCCTCTTTCATCCCAAACCCTAACCTTAATTAGGGGCTTCTTCCCCAATAGCTTCTACCACCAATTTTTTTCCAAATTGACTCAGATTAGTCTCATTCTCTTCCCCTTAGAGAGGAGAAGGCTCTATTGGCAAGCTTGGTAGGATTGGGGCATTGGAGCTTGAAGGACTTTGAATCTTGGATCCATTTTTATTGAGAATCCATCTTGCAATTAGTATAAGCATTCTAACCCTCAAATTTCCATTAAAATAGTGTAGATATATTCATTTAGGACCCCCATGCATATAGGATGCCATTAGAGGGGAGTTGAGACTCTTCTCTTCCTATTTGAAGGGTTTTCCCTTTTTTATTTTGATCCACATTAGGAGAAATCCGATAATAGAAATCTATGGTTTGTAAAATTGATAAATTAGGTCATACTAGTGATGTAGATCATGTAGGCATGCTTTGGGTCAAGTTTGGATCCATTTCGAGTGCGTATCATGAGAGTATCGGATATGCACACCAAGTGTTTAAAAAAATGACCATTAGAGCATTTGATACTCTAATTTTAGTTTTAAATATAGTCTTGGGTTTGATTTTCCATGCTTTATCTATATTATGGTTGTCTAGTGAAATAGATTGGATTTAGTAGATTAAACATGGATATGGGGGCTTTAGTATAATAGTGAATTGTTCACTATATATTATGTTCAGTCTATTTCCTGTGCAGTCCTATAATTCCTTATTACTTTCATATGTCAGATTCAATACTCATAGCATAGGCAGCCTTAGTCTAGTATCAGTCCACACTGTGTTGTCACAATCCCAACTTAAACTCATGTGAAGTCCACACTTTGAGTAGCAGTCCAATTGCTAATTACAGCTTTAGCTATCCTTTACTGTGTTCAGTCATAATTTTCGACTGTGCAGTCCAGATTACTCTATTGCATCAATCTACAAGATGTTGTTCACTCCTCTATGCATACGTTTTGTCCTTTCTAACTTAATGTCCAGAACTTGCCTTAGTTCTGTCCTGCATACTATTTCATGTTCAGTCCATCTTATCCATTCAGGTTCTATCCAAACATTTGGTAGTGGAGTATCATCTTCCTTAACATAGCAGTCCACCTGGGTTGGCAAGTAACAGACAATTTTGAGTATCAGTCTTCATATGCATTGCTCAGTCCAGTTCTCTGAACAATTATTCAGTCCACATAAGGTCAATCCCTTAACTTAGCTTTAGCCCATTTTATATGTCTTGGTCAGTCCCTTATTCTTCATATCATGTTCAATCTTGTATCTTTATTCATGTATCAACCCCATACTGTTCAGACCCCTGCTCCTCAAGTGATCAGTCCTCAATTGGACTTATTAGCTGTCAATGCATACCAATTCAGACCCTGCATTTGCCTATATTGATTCAGTCCACTATATTAGTAGTATAGGCCATTGCTTGTTGTCCAGTCCTTCACTGATAACATGTTCAGTCCATGATCTGTACTGTTCCAGTTCACTATATCCAAATTGTTCAGTACCAATATTTGAATGTTCAGTCTTAGTGTATCTCATCTTAGCCAATGATCAGTATCCTATCTTAGCATCAATCCACATCTCATAATTTGTTCAATCCCTATATCACTATTTGTTTCAGTCCTTGTTTATCTAATGTTCAGTATACTTACATATCTATATGTTAGTTCAGTCAAGCACCATGTATCCTGTTCTGTTCCTCTTCCATATGCTTAACCTCTTATATAGGTTCATATCCACTGATTAGTAGCAGTGCAATTACCTACTACTTCAGTCCATTTTGGTTGTAGCAGTATATTATCTACCTTATGTTAATTTGTTTAGTCTACTTTATGAAATGTTCAGTCTTTATGTAATTCAAATAGGTTGCCCTGTATTTGATCAGTCTTCATATTCATTTCCGTTCAGTCATTATCATACATATGTTGATTTCCTTTTCCTTTAGCAGTAAAGGTTTGTGGAGTAAGGGATATGCATTATATCATTCCCTAGTTGGACTTGATAGCAGTCTTGTTTAGACTTGGACTTTCAGTCCTTGGACAATTGTTCAATCCCTTGCTTACTAGATGTCCAGTCTTTCCTTTATTTGTATCAACTAATGTTAAGCTCCATGTGTTTAAACATTCAGTTCATGTGGAGGAGGACAATGAGGTTATGCCCTTCTTAATGCTATTTATGTTCAGTCCCAGTCCCAGTCCCACCTTTTGTCCAGTCCAGATATCCATATGTTCAGTTATTTGAAGTTTGGCAGTCCATGCCTTGTCCTAATGAAATGTATCAGTCCTCTTTAGATTAATTCAGTCCTTTGATTTGTCAGTCCAGGTTATATGTTCATTTCACATGCCAAAGCCCAGTCCCAAATCCCATTTAGTACTTTTCCCTTGAACAGATGGTTCAACCCACCATTGTAGTGATCAATTTCCTTTACTTTTGTGTAAGTTCACCGTTCACCTGAGCTTTATTACTCATGTGTATGGCAGTCTCTTTTCATGTTTTGTTTATCTTGCATATTTGAGTTCAGACCTTATAGAGGTTAGCCACATATAAGGTTAGTAGTAGATAAGGAGTTTTAGGTATGTATACTATGGTTATATACATGGGTTATCCTAATAACTAGATATTGAATGTGGTAGTGTGGTTGATACCACATTAGCCTAACACCAAATAGTCTACTAGCCAAAAACCCTAGATTAGACTAAATGAGACAAGGTTGATCCAGAGTTGACCAATTGACCTAGTCTGACTAGTCTTGACCCATTTTGACTTCATTGACCTAGAAATAGCCTAGCAACATATAAATACCACATTTAAATTAATTGTTTAATTTAGAACACTCTGTAACCTATAATTTTCATAATAGGACTCTGTGACTCCAGTCCGGATACCAATACACATCCGTGGCTCGAGATATCAAATGAGTACATTCTCTGATAGTTTTTATTAATTTGATGATCATTATGATTCAGCTTCTAGTATAGTATTATTTGATTCTCTGACACAACACGGATTGGTACTTCTAGATTTATTCACTTGCGACACATGAATTATACTTGTCTGGCCCCTACTTCTGGAACCTACTGGAACCACCTACTGGAAATACCTACTAGCACCACTTACTTTCTGGCTGGACATGTACTTGATTTATGTGTCGGGATATGGATTTACTTGTACTTGTCGGAGAAGGAAAATACTCGAGTAGACATGTAAATATTCCCAATCATACTGGAGCAACCCCTATTGGAAAGATAACCGTCGTCGCTAGGCCAAACGTACGACGTACCGTATTCATTACTGGTCTAATCTGGAAGGATAGTCGTCGCACGCTAGCTTGCCAAGCGTGCGATGTCCTGTATTTACCCCTAGTCGTTTACATGTTAAAAGCGGTATTTCAAAATACACCAATTTAGTATCTTGTACTGGATTCACATTGGACTCACATTATACTATCTGGACTCACATCACATTTGTTCTAGTTCGGATATCTCTATTTACAGTCTCCATTGTCATGCTCTCCTGATTCACTGTATTTACTTTCCTTGTGCTTTAGTTAACTGCTGTCCTATTTCATTTCCTGTCTTATTTTTTCATGTTCATCAAGTATTACTTTCTATAACCGTTTTATAGTCTTTGTCATTTATTTGGAACAGCTAGAGAAGATGTGCTCGTTCCATCCTGACTGGATATATTTTTCAGATGATTGCTCAGAGAATCTGTGTCCCATTTACTACGGATCCGAGAAAGGGATAGCTATCATGGGTCCTGATTCCCATGAATGATTACCAAGTAATTAGTGACTAGCTTGACTTGTGTTAGATTCACTGTTAAAACTTTTGGCATATAATATAATGGAGATTTTGTTATTTAAATTTGAGACTTGGATTTTGATTTTGTATTAGTTGTTGTTATTGTTGAGATTTTGTAGTATTTAGATTTCTTTGATATCTTATCGTGCTTTAGATTGTGGTTGAGTATTCAATGTTATCTTTATACTTGTCATTAATTCGGAGTCGAGAATCTATGACAGGTATATTATATCATTGTGTAAGATTGTTAGTTAGCGACCTAGACAGCATTCTACCGCCAATGATGCAGTGTATGCTAGGCGCTGTTATGTACTATACCGGGTGTGAGTCATGACAGTGGATGATATGCATTGTAACACCCAGTTTCTAAAATGAGGGTAATTTTAAAATTTTATATTTAATTTATTTAATTATGATATTTAATTTATAGTATGATTTTTAGTGATTTTTAATCATTTTAAAACTATTAAATATCATGACTTGTGATTTGGTGTGCAGCTAGTAAAACCCTAGAGACTGTCTGCCCTAGAGCCTAGCCATGTGATTAGGGTATTTTAATTGTCATTTTTAGCCTAGGAGTAATTTGGTCATTTTGACTTATTTGAATTATTTGATTATTTATTGAATTGGTGAATTTTAGTTTGACTTTGACTTGTTGAGACCTAGTGGACTAGCCTAGAACCTAACCCTAGCTATGGTAACCCTAGCCTAACTTGATTTAACCCATTTTAGTCATTAGAGATTGGTTTTAGAATGAGGGAATTAGGTTTAGTGAAATTAAGTCATGACTTATGGTTTAATGCAATGACTTGTGATTTAATGACTTGTGACTTAAGCCCATTGGCCCATGACTTGAAACCCTAACCCTAGCTCTTCATTTTAGGCAGCCACAACAGCCCAACCAAGACCTAACTTCAGCCTATATAATGGCTCTACACACCCCTTACCTCCTTTAGAACATCCCTTTATAGGAAACCCTAATTTCTTCCCCAAATTGCCTAACTCCTCCAATTCTCCACCAAATTGATCCAAACCTCTTGTAATTGGATCAAAATTTGGAGGGGAGATTGAAGGAGGCTTGCTTGCAAGGAGTGGAGCTCTTTTGGACACAATTTGAGGAAGAGAGATTCTCTAATTTGGGGCTTTTTATTGAGACTTGCTCTCAATAGGTAAAACCTATCAAAACCCTTCCATTTTCCAATTTCTTTACATGGTTGCATTCAATTAGGTCAACCCTAGCTATCCCTCAAGTTTGGTAGGAATTAGACTCGGTTTGGTGTCTGTATTGGACACGTATCAAGGTGTATATATAGGTGTTTGATGAAATGCTTGAATGGATTAAAACTTTATATTTTCCAAAACAAATTACATATTTTTGTAGCTTAATATGTGTAGATTAATATTCCAGGTGACTGAGTTTAATTTGTGCACTGTTCGTATCTATTTTGGACACGAACTCATTGACTGGACACAACACAGGACACTGTAGCCTTCCCCTGCTGCCCGTGTCCTGGCACGCACTGGACACGCCACTTTACGAAACAAAAATTGACATGGAGACTCCTTGGGTGACTGACATGAGGCCCATAAAATTTTGTGGGATATCATGGTGTGGTTTGGAAGAAATCTGAGCCACACGGATTCGACTCTGTCGTGCACTGTCAGTAGACACACGCACAGACACGCGCAAACACGTGCATTTTGACACGACACGGCGATACTTCGTCAGGGTGCAGGGTGACACCTAGGCAGCCCTACCCTAGGCAAAACTCTGTGCACAAGCACGAGACGCGTGTCCCTCTGTGTCGTGAGCACGAGGCTTCGCCCTTGCCGTACGATACTGCTGTGTCAGTTTCAGTGTTCGGGTATTTGATTTGATTGGATACGTTTGTGTCCTATTTTTAGACACGATAAAGCATGGTTAACACGTACACATGTAATAGTTTATTTACCAACCTTTTGTTTGCAATGTATTGGATTTTCATTGTGTTTTCGAGTTCGAATTTGGGTTTTGTTTCGATTCTCTGATACCCGTTTCCAGTCTAAAAATTTCTGAACTGATTCCCTGTTTTAAACTGAAATTTGGTGTTTAAATTGACATGTCAATTCTTACAAATGTTTGTTAGACTTCTGTAATGTTGAGTCGTTGGTTGGATGAGGAAAACAGGAATTGGGAGTTCGAATTGGAGTTGCTGATACCACCATTTCCTGAGTTTTGAATTCACATGTTTTTCTGAGTTTGAAAATGCAATTAAACTGATTTTGTGTTGATTTAATGGTTAATTTGGACCACCTGCATATGTAATAGGTTAATGGCATATTGGTTGGATAGTGAACTGAAAACCTGTTTTCAGGTTTTATTCACAATTGTGAATATAGGTTCTCAGTTGGGTCGAAAACCTGAGAATGTGATTTTTTGAGATTGAAAATGTTAATGTTGATTGTTATATTGATTTCCAGTTATTAATGTTGTGTATGATTTGGTTTTCAAACAAATGGGTTTCAAAGGAGTTCGAATGTTTTTGGTTTAGAGTTGGTTGATTTGTTTTCTTTTCGAGATTTACATGATTTTAAGATTACTAGCATTATATGTAAACATTTGGATTTGTATTGTCTACTAAATTGAACTGAAACTTGAGTCACTCCTTGTGTGTATGAACCTGAGATTAATTATGAATGATGCTTAAAACTGAAAAAACTAGATAACATGTTAATTGATATGAAAACCTGAGAATGAAGGGTGGTGATTGTTCACAGTTGGTTTAGAGCTTGACTGGTATTTCAGTTTTCATATGTATCAATGAGATTTCATATATTATAAATTCCTAAGCTCACTTTTCCCTCAACACACACTGTTCACTCTTCACATTAACACACAAATCAGTCACTCCATATAAACCTATATATGTTCAACCCATTTAGCAGCCCCCTAAACCAAGCCTACAAGTAGCCATGTAGCTGTCACAAACCTGTCCATTGTTGCCCACAAATAAGCCTTCGTGACATCCTTGTACAGTCCCTAAAACCTGTCCCCATTTCAACTGAGATACAACAGAAATGATATACAAGTCTCAACATCTCTACAATATACAACTCTGAAACAATGACAAAAGCTAAACATGAAAGGAAATAGTCTAAGCTATCTACACTATACAAGGTATCATCCTGAGCAGCTGCCTGAACCTCTCCAGGGGTCCAGGTCGCGAGTGTCATCTAGGCAAGCTCCAAGTAAGGGGGTACAGGGTTCCTCATCATCCTATGTAAAATTTTCAATAGGTCCAGTCAGGACAGGAGCGAGCACAGTACATCTCATGCAATTCATATCATGGCTGGAAATATAAAGCAAGCAATAGAATAAGATACATGAAATGCTGTAAGAAGATGTACATGAAACAGGAGGGATATTTGATAACTGGAAATATATACATGATAAGTAAGAACAGTAAGTGACTAGTGATTTAGAGTACGAGATGGCATGTAATTGGCTTAGGTTGTACATGATGTACATGAGTGAACATGTGGGACATCAGCCAATAAGGCTGATGCGTACATGATAAAACATGAAAAGTAACAGAGTGAACATGATGGGTAAATCATATGACCATTTATACTCACCCCTACCCACAATTAATACACAAGGATCTAGTCCCGTTACGTTACGGACATGATATTTTGGTTACACAGGAAACACATGAGGAAACATGAGCGTACATGAAAGAACATGAGAGTACATGAACGTACATGAAAGAACATGAGAGAACATGAGTGTACATGAATAACGTAAAAGCAAGGAATACACGATGTACATGAAACACATGTCATAAAGTATCCGATGCTCCCGCTAAGGGGGATAACATCCCAAGAAGAGATCCGTATAGTACTAATCCGTGATGATAACGTGACAGCATCAAGTAACAGTAATCTAGAGCGAGAATATAAATCGTGACAAGTATGAAATGATCAGAGAATGTACTCGCCTGTATCTGAATGTCCAATATGAAAAGTACTGCCCGAGGAGTGGTGTCTGGCTCCTAATCAGAACAGCACAAGTCACAACAAGTCCAAAATAGTAAAATGAGGTCCTACTATGCATTCTACATGATTCTAGGTCAAACTAGGCCAAAGTCAACTCTTTGTCAACTCTGGTCAACCCTAGAAGTCAAACTAGGTCTAACAAGACCATACTAGACTAATCAAGGCTAAACTAGCCTATGCTAGCACTCACTTACAATCCCAAGGCTAACACAAGCTATCAAACACCATACACAAGTCACCAATCTAACACAAACCAACACTCATGTGTACACACTCCATATACCCTAGACTATACCACCTAGGCCATATGTCATATACATTAGTATAGGCAATACACACATATCAATTCCATATATTCATAAATGTTAATTGTATAGGCAATATGCATATATCTATAATACATTATGTTTATGCCAATAGGCAATATCTATACTACATCACATTATCACATTAAGTTATATATTACATATATATAAATATACATGTAGAAGTTAGGGAAAAACTAATGCACATGCATGTTTGTATGTGTGTAGAGGGTGATGTGGGTTCAGTCGACATGTGAAGGGGTTGTGTGCAACATATGTATCATAGGTTTCAGTTTAGTGAAATGTGTGAGTGTGTATAGATGTGTATATCACTATGTGTGTGTGAAGAGTGATAGGGAAAATATGAGGGTGTATGAGTGTAGTGTGAGGAAAACAGTGGGGGGTCACATATGTGTATGTGTGTGTGTGTGTACTGTTAGATCAATAGGAGATCAGAAATATACATGTATATTTACCTATATATATAACCCAATTTCAAATCAATTTCAGTTATCAAGTATCAAACTAAAGTCCCTGTTTCATTTCAGTTTCATATTGAAACTCAGGTTTTACCATTTTCTGTTTACAGCACAGGAATGTGTGTGACAGTGTGGAGGGGTGTGAGGGTGTTAATGTGTGATAGGAGGGTGATATGTAGGAAGCTATGTGTGTGAATGGTGTCTATGTTCATGAGGGAAGAGTAAACTCAGATTACAACATAGGAATTTCTCAGTTTTTTGGTGAACCAAAACAAACTCAGATTCTTAAACACAGTTCTCAGGTTATCCACAAATTCTCAGTTTTAGCACACAAGGAAAACTCAGTGTAATCCTATTATCACATTCTCTGTTTTTAGTAATAGAAAAAATCTCAGATTTCCTTTAAAAATCTCTGTTTTGTTTGAAATCTCAGTTTTGTATATACATACATTATCTCAGGTATTCAATACAACTCCTAATCGATTTCAGATCAAAGGAAGGGTGAACTCAGGTTAAGAAATTCATTTCAGACATCACATGTATATATGCACTTCATCAATTGAACACTCTTATACAGGAAATAACTTATTAAGTCTTGGTTTAAACTTTGAATAACCCCTGTACAGGCACAGGAATTCTCAGTTAACATTTCATAAGGAAACTCAGTTTTTACATTCGAAAATCTCAGTTTTCCTACATCTAACCACAGGTATGAACCCCATTTCGATTTCATAGCAACCTAAACATGCATACATATGAACCTATCTATTTAAACTCATAACTCGAACATGTTTATCATGTATTAACATCATAATTAATATTTAATTAACAATTTGAATATCAATGAACTCTGAAAACTGAAAACTAAACAAGGTATCAGTGAATGTTGGAAAAACCCAAATTCCTATATTAACACATTGTAAAAACCCAATGTAAGGGTTGGTAATGTGAGTACTAGATGTTATTGTGTCAGTCGAGTCATAATGTGTCAAGAATCTGGACACAAACGTGTCCAAATACTCACGCACACACGTAGATACACACGCGTGAACACAGCGTCGTGCAGCGAGTCCATGGACTCGTGCACTCGACACAGTCCACGTGGAGCCACGTGGTCGTGCACACGTGTAGCCCACATGTAGGGCTATACGATCGACACCCAACATCGTGTCTACGTGGTGACAGGACACGACACGAAGTGCGTGTCAGTGCTAAAATTCCACGTGCACAGTTCAGTGTATGACCAGTGCACGTGTCCTCGTGTCCTCGATACGACACGAGGTGTCGTGAGATTTTGGGGGAGTGTTCGCAGACACTGGCCCCGTGTCCACACAAATTTTCACGTGTCTAAGTGCACTGTGCAATGCGCACGAACCGTGTGGTAGCAGGACACTGCCACATTGTGCAGTGCAGTGTGTGCAGCGTATTCGTGTCTGATTTTGACATGGACATGACACGATATTGTGCTCAGTGTTAGTGATTTGTGATCAGCACCTATAGGGCTAGAAAATTGTGTAATTAGTTTTCGAAATTATTAACATTTAATTCTCAGAGACAAATCATCAAACACTTGAATATTAACCTAGATACGTGTCCGATACGGACACCAAACCCAATCTAATTCCTACAAAACTTAGCCTATAGATCCCTGGTACCTAGATGCATGCATTCATGAAGAGAAATCACAATATTAATAGGTTTTGAGGCATTTTACCTATTGAGTGAAAACTCAATGAAAACCAAGGAAAAGGGGGGGTTCTTCTTCAAATAATGATGCCAAATGCTTGTGCAACCTTGCTAGCTAGCTCCCCTTTGCATCCTCAATGGTAGGGGATCCCAATGCAAGAAGTTTGGCTCAATTTGGAGTTGTTTTGGATATTTGGGGAGGAGTTTAGGGAAGAACACAAAAGAGGCAAATAAATGAATTAAAATTGGTGCAAATGATTAATGGGATGTATTTATAGGGGGTGGGGATGTGTGTTGGCTGCCATTAAGTTAGGGTTAGGGTTTAGGATGAGGGGCTAAGGTTTCTCCAACAATTTCTAGCTAATCTAAGGGCTCACAATTAAAGTAACATCCTTTAACCTTTAGCCTAAAATATCTCCTTAACAAATATCTAGATATTTCACTAATGTAATTACTTAATGAAACCCTCTAACTTAGTCTCTAGGGTCATGATTAACAATCTAGATTAGGCTAACTTCTAGGTCAAGACTCAACAATTTAACTAACACATATTTAATTAATATAATTCACAATTTCACAAAAGTGTCAAAATGACTAAAATACCCCTAGGCTTAAAATTAGAAATTTGAAATCCTAAACACATGATTAGGTCTCATTGGTCTTGATTAGTCTTCTAGGTCATGTATGACTAATGTTACACTAGCAAAACACCAATTCACATTTCACTCAATTAAATAGTTTTAAAATAACTAAAAATCACCAAAAATTATACCATGACTAAAATCAATTATTTTAATGATTTAAAATATAAAAGTTCAAATTTATCCTTATTCTGGAAAAGTGGGTGTTACAAGTCTACCCCCTTAAAAGAATTTCGTCCTCGAAATTAAGATGGTCGTACTTCTTCTAGAGTCTCGTCCCCAACAATCATGGTCTCAGAACTTACCTAAATCCTACAATTTAAAAGAATGGCATACAGGATCATGGCATATGGTAGCAGTTGAAAGTCTCACCTAGGTATACTAGTCATGCTAAACCCAAACGGTCATTGGATATCAAAACATACAAGCAATCTGGGGTGCTAAACTGGGAAAATTACAGAAACAACAATCATCAAGGCTGTAATGCAGTCTATTATTCTATATAAAAACTGGTAAATATAAACAACAGAGAACCAGCTACAAGGGTCCCTACTCTAAAGCCAGGGCTATACTATCATTCCTAAGATAAAGGCCTAATCACAACTCATCAAATCATCATACTAAGAAAGAGTTTATAACTAATGAATTTCTACAAGGAATTAGGCTAGTCAACTAAAGTTATCCCTACTCCTAAGTTATTTGATGATGGAAACAAAATTTTTTTTTTTAACAAAAGAGAAATGAAAGAGGTGATACTTTAAAAACCTTCAAGATATAATCTGATAATCACATGCGTCTGTCCAAAATCATGATACTCAGAATCCTCGCCACGCTAGTAAGCAAGGCTGCAATGAACGGTAGAGTCCATAACTGGGGTATGCATTTCTATGATCAAGTCATCTGGAATCCTCGCTATGCCGACTAGTATAGCTGGGAGAAATTCCAATCTCATGATCAAGATATGTACATCCGAAGTCAGGTCCCTATGTTCTTGCCACGCCGGCTAATATAGCTGCGGTAAACTCTAGGTTCCATAATAAAGTAGACGTTTTTACCATCCCTGTTATTTCCATCAATATATGTTATCAGAAGATATCGTAACTCGGATCATAAAATTCATCTCGATAAAAAAAAGTTAAATCAACAACGATCCATCAAAATCAAATTCAAATATAAAGGAGTAAGGGTAAATCAAACAAGAGAAAAGGATTTCAAATTTGAAGTTCAGAATGAGATTCTCAAGGGGCATCCCAGGAATCTCTCAAGAAATTCTAACTGTGATTGAGTATCCTCTTATTCTAATACCTTACTTCCTATATTCTATCGCAGGTGCGCAGTAGTACAACTAATCGTCATACTACCACGACTTCGCACAAATGCGAATCTCGACCTGCATGGGCCACCACTAAAAACGTGTCACGACCCGCACCCTAGAGTAAGGGTACGAGAAGTGGGTACGTCCAGCCTACGCCGCAGTGTCGGCGGTAGAACGCTGTTCTAGGTCATGAACTATAACTAACATAATATGAATACCCTCCATAAGAAGGCCAACACAGAGGTATAACTCAATCACAATCTATAGATAGAAAATGGCACGATGAAATAGATAAGGAAAACCTCAACTGAGATACAACAGAAATGATATACAAGTCTCAACATCTCTACAATATACAACTCTGAAACAATGACAAAAGCTAAACATGAAAAGAAATAGTCTAAGCTATCTACACTATACAAGGTATCATCCTGAGCAGCTGCCTGAACCTCCCCAGGGGTCCAGGTCGCGAGTGTCATCTAGGCAAGCTCCAAGTAAGGGGGTGCAGGGTTCCTCATCATCCTCTATAAAATTTTCAACAGGTCCAGTCAGGACAGGAGCGAGCACAGTACATCTCATGCAGTTCATATCATGGCAGGAAATATAAAGCAACCAATAGAATAAGATACATGAAATGCTGTAAGAAGATGTACATGAAACAGGAGGGATATTTGATAACTGGAAATATATACATGATAAGTAAGAACAGTAAGTGACTAGTGATTTAGAGTACGAGATGGCATATAATTGGCTTAGGTTGTACATGATGTACATGAGTGAACATGTGGGACATCAGCCAATAAGGCTGATGCGTACATGATAAAACATGAAAAGTAACAGAGTGAACATGATGGGTAAATCACATGACCATTTATACTCACCCCTACCCACAATTAATACACAAGGATCTAGTCCCATTACGTTACGGACATAATGTTTTGGTTACACAGAAAACACATGAGGAAACATGAGCGTACATGAAAGAACATGAGAGTACATAAAAGTACATGAAAGAACATGAGAGAACATGAGTGTACATGAATAACGCAGAAGCGAGGAATATATGATGTACATGAAATACATGTCATAAAGTATCCGATGCTCCCGCTAAGGGGGATAACATCCCAAGAAGAGATCCGTATAGTACTAATCCGTGATGATAACGTGACAGCATCAAGTAACAGTAATCTAGAGCGAGAATATAAATCGTGACAAGTATGAAACGATCAAAGAATGTACTCGCCTGTATCTGAATGTCCAATATGAAAAGTACTGCCCGAGGAGTGGTTTCTGGCTCCTAATCAGAACAGCACAAGTCACAACAAGTCCAAAATAGTAAAATGAGGTCCTACTATGCATTCTACATGATTCTAGGTCAAACTAGGCCAAAGTCAACTCTTGGTCAACTCTGGTCAACCCTAGAAGTCAAACTAGGTCTAACAAGACCATACTAGTCTAATCAAGGCTAAACTAGCCTATGCTAGCACTCACTTACAATCCCAAGGCTAACACAAGCTATCAAACACCATACACAAGTCACCAATCTAACACAAACCAACACTCATGTGTATACACTCCATATACCCTAGACTATACCACCTAGGCCATATGTCATATACATTAGTATAGGCAATACACACATATCAATTCCATATATTCGTAAATGTTAATTATATAGGCAATATGCATATATCTATAATACATTATGTTTATGCCAATAGGCAATATCTATACTACATCACATTATCACATTAAGTTATATATTACATATATATAAATATACATGTAGAAGTTAGGGAAAAACTAATGCACATGCATGTTTGTATGTGTGTAGAGGGTGATGTCGGTTCAGTCAACACGTGAAGGGGATGTGTGCAACATATGTATCACAGGTTTCAGTTTAGTGAAATATGTGAGTGTGCATAGATGTGTATATCACTATGTGTGTGTGAAGAGTGATAGGGAAAATGTGAGGGTGTATGAGTGTAGTATGAGGAAAATAGTGGGGGGTCACATATGTGTATGTGTGTGTGTGTGTACTGTTAGATCAATAGGAGATCAGAAATATACATGTATATTTACCTATATATATAACCCAATTTCAAATCAATTTCAGTTATCAAGTATCAAACTAAAGTCCCTGTTTCATGTCAGTTTCATATTGAAACTCAGGTTTTACCATTTTTTGTTTACAGCACAGGAATGTGTGTGACAGTGTGGAGGGGTGTGAGGGTGTTAATGTGTGATAGGAGGGTGATATGTAGGAAGCCATGTGTGTGAATGGTGTCTATGTTCATGAGGGAAGAGTAAACTCAGATTACAACATAGGAACTTCTCAGTTTTTTGGTGAACCAAAACAAACTCAGATTCTTAAACACAGTTCTCAGGTTATCCACAAATTCTCAGTTTTAGCACACAAGGAAAACTCAGTGTAATCCTATTATCATATTCTCTGTTTTTAGTAATAGGAAAAATCTCAGATTTCCTTTGAAAATCTCTATTTTGTTTGAAATCTCAGTTTTGTATATACATACATTATCTCAGGTATTCAATACCACTCATAATCGATTTCAGATCAAAGGAAGGGTGAACTCAGGTTAAGAAATTCATTTCAGACATCACATGTATATATGCACTTCATCAATTGAACACTCTTATACAGGAAATAACTTATTAAGTCTTGGTTTAAACTC
This sequence comes from Iris pallida, assembly GCA_029216955.1. Classification (NCBI taxonomy): domain Eukaryota; kingdom Viridiplantae; phylum Streptophyta; class Magnoliopsida; order Asparagales; family Iridaceae; genus Iris; species Iris pallida. Next base: position 10,346,372 of record JANAVB010005397.1, read on the forward strand.
TGAATAACCCCTGTACAGGCACAAGAATTCTCAGTTAACATTTCATAAGGAAACTCAGTTTTTACATTCGAAAATCTCAGTTTTCCTACATCTAACCACATGTATGAACCCCATTTCGATTTCATAGCAACCTAAACATGCATACATATGAACCTATCTATTTAAACTCATAACTCAAACATGTTTATCATGTATTAACATCATAATTAATATTTAATTAACAATTTGAATATCAATGAACTCTGAAAACTGAAAACAAAACAAGGTATCAGCGAATGTTGGAAAAACCCAAATTCCTATATTAACACATTGTAAAAACCCAATGTAAGGGTTGGTAATGTGAGTACTAGATGTTATTGTGTCAGTCGAGTCATAATGTGTCAAGAATCTGGACACAAATGTGTCCAAATACTCACGCACACACGTAGATACACACGCGTGAACACAGCGTCGTGCAGCGAGTCCATAGACTCGTGCACTCGACACAGGCCACGTGGAGCCACGTGGTCGTGCACACGTGTAGCCCATATATAGGGCTACACGATCGACACCCTGCATCGTGTCTACGTGGTGACAGGACACGACACGAAGTGCGTGTCAGTGCTGAAATTCTACGTGCACAGTTCAGTGTATGACCAGTACACGTGTCCTCGTGTCCTCGAAACGACACGAGGTGTCGTAAGATTTTGGGGGAGTGTTCGCAGACACTGCCCCCGTGTCCACACAAATTTTCACGTGTCCAAGTGTACTGTGCAATGCGCACGAACCGTGTGGTAGCAGGACACTGCCACACTGTGCAGTGCAGTGTGTGCAGCGTATTCGTGTCTGATTTTGACACGGACACGACACGATATTGTGCTCAGTGTTAGTGATTTGTGATCAGCACCTATAGGGCTAGAAAATTGTGTAATTAGTTTTCGAAATTATTAACATTTAATTCTCAGAGACAAATCATCAAACACTTGAATATTAACCTAGATACGTGTCCGATACGGACACCAAACCCAATCTAATTCCTACAAAACTTAGCCTATAGATCCCTGGTACCTAGATGCATGCATTCATGAAGAGAAATTACAATATTAATAGGTTTTGAGGCATTTTACCTATTGAGTGAAAACTTAATAAAAACCAAGGAAAATGGGGGTTCTTCTTCAAATGATGATGTCAAATGCTTGTGCAACCTTGCTAGCTAGCTCCGCTTAGCATCCTCAATGGTAGGGGATCCCAATGCAAGAAGTTTGGCTCAATTTGGAGTTGTTTTGGATATTTGGGGAGGAGTTTAGGGAAGAACACAAAAGAGGCAAATAAATGAATTAAAATTGGTGCAAATGATTAATAGGATGTATTTATAGGGGGTGGGGATGTGTGTTGGCTGCCATTAAGTTAGGGTTAGGGTTTAGGATGAGGGGCTAAGGTTTCTCCAACAATTTCTAGCTAATCTAAGGGCTCACAATTAAAGTAACATCCTTTAACCTTTAGCCTAAAATATCTCCTTAACAAATATCTAGATATTTCGCTAATGTAATTACTTAATGAAACCCTCTAACTTAGTCTCTAGGGTCTTGATTAACAATCTAGATTAGGCTAACTTCTAGGTCAAGACTCAACAATTTAACTAACACATATTTAATTAATATAATTCACAATTTCACAAAAGTGTCAAAATGACTAAAATACCCCTAGGCTTAAAAGTAAAAATTTGAAATCCAAAACACATGATTAGGTCTCATTGGTCTTGTTTAGTCTTCTAGGTCATGTATGACTAATGTTACACTAGCAAAACACCAATTCACATTTCACTCAATTAAATAGTTTTAAAATAACTAAAAATCACCAAAAATCATACCATGACTAAAATCAATTATTTTAATGATTTAAAATACAAAAGTTCAAATTTACCCTTATTTTGGAAAAGTGGGTGTTACAAAGGGTACTCACCATCCTCTGAGTACTCTCCTCAATCGAAGTTTGTACCTGAGTGAGTGAGGCAGACATGGTCCTCTGCGATCCCTCCAGCTCGACCTGTCTACGCTCTGTGCGCTGCATAGACTCGATGAGCGTGTGAAAGCTGGCAGCTGTAGTCTACTGCAGACTCATCAACTCCTGTATACTGCGCTCGACCGCATCAAATCGTCCGGTGATCATCGGATCGTCGGATCGTCGCTCTGCGATATGGTGATCAAAAATCTGCTGCTGCAACTCGCGACGCAGCTCATCGATCTAACGACTAATATCCTAAGCTCATGATGACGTCTGCGAAGCTGGAGACTGCGTACTGACAGAGGGGAACCGGGATGACTCTGAAGCCAAATAGGCGCCGTAGGATCCCGTACCGTAGTACGTACCCTTTTGAAGACCACCAACGGCAGTCTTCCAGAGGTCATCCTGTGATGGAGCTATAGGCGACTGGAAGGAAGTACCAGCCCCTCCCTCTGCTGGCGTACTAGCAGCAGCAGCCGCCTCCTCTTGTAGCCGAAGAAATTTGGCCTAAAACAATATTTGATAACGTCTAAGTGTTTGCTAAAGTCTATATTGATATCTATTTTTCTATTTTTTAAATTATAGTAAATTAATATAAAGAATAGAACGTGCATATGCCTGCGTTGCCCTCTATCAATGAACTCTCCATCCCTCCGATGGGTGACCAGGAAGACGGTCACCATGTTGGGGTCCTCACCCTTTTTTACCTGTTAAAATATATTATCTATTATTAGTATTAAACATTCTATCCAACTATATATAAAATGATGTCCGTCATAGGAAATGTACCAGACGACGAAAATGCTCCGTCTATTATTAGTATTAAACATTCTAGTTCTTCTTCTGTTATGTGTGGCCTACCTGACCTCACAATATCATTAAATATGCTGAAAACAACATTGTTCAATTAATGTAATAGTATAATAATCAATACTATTAAAATAATGTAGAAGTATTAATTACTTACCCCTCCAGCTTCTCTACTTTATCATCGTCACAGTTGAGTAATACATTCACCTGAGCAGCCCTTAGCTCATCATCGTTCAGATATCTCTTCTTCATTTTACCCGATGGCCTTCCTGGGGCATTGAATATCTTCAGTATTGTATCATTACATTCATGATCTCCGTCGTCGTTTCTAGAAGCTCTCGTTCTATTAGTTGCAACATGAGGCTTGAAAGACATCGAACAAAAGTTTGTAATCTCCTTGAGAACATAGGCTTCACAAATAGAACCCTCGACCCGTGTCTTATTTTTTATCTTTTTTTAGGTGATTCAAATATCGCTCGAACGGGTACATCCATCGATATTCGACGGGTCCACCAACACGTGCCTCATAGGATAGATGAATCGACAAATGCTCCATAGAGTCGAAGAATCCAGGAGGAAACACCCTCTCTAGCTTACACAGTGTTACCGCAATGTCCTTCTCTTACTTTTCTAGACGATCAACGAGCAATTTCAAAGAACAAAGATCCCTGAAGAATATGCTAAGCTCCATCAATGGATCCCAAACTGCCTGCGGTAAGAATTTCCGAAATACAATTGGAATTAACCTCTCCATGAATACGTGACAATCGTGGCTCTTCATACCCGTCAATTTGTTTTCCTTCGGATCGACACATCTACTCAGATTTGACACATATCCGTCTGGAAATTTTAGGCCCTGGATCCACCGACAAAGTCTCACTTTATCCTCCTTGTCCTGTGAGAAAATTGACTTCGGCAGGAACTGTTTTCCATTATCCTCTATCAAATGCAACACAGGGCGTTTGTATATTTCTTCTAAGTCCAACCTGGCCTTGGGATTGTCTTTCGTTTTTCCTTTTACGTCCATCACAGTATTAATTATGTTATCAAACACATTCTTCTTAATATGCATGACATCAAGATTATGTCTGATCAGATTGGTACTCCAATATGGCAGATCCCAGAATATGCTCCTCTTTGTCCAGTTATGATCTCTATCAAATCCATCGCACTTGTACCCAGTTGTAGGATCTTCGATAGCACTTGGAAAATCTCTAATATCCTCCTATATCGTAGCTCTGCACCACCTTGGCGGTGGATCACCCTTCTCTACAATGCCGGTACGGAATGCATTTCTGTTCCTTCTGAACAGATGATCTTTTGGCAGAAATTGTCGATGACAATCAAAGAAGTACGATTTTCCTCTGTGTTTCAAGCGGAAAGCCTTAGTACGGTCCATGCAATATGGACTTGAGAGATGGCCTTGAGTGCTCCATCCAGATAACATTCCATAGGCCAGAAAGTCGTTGATGGTCCACATAAGGGTTGCCTTCATCTGAAAATTCTGCTTCCTGGAAATATCATACGTGTTAGCGCCTACTTCCCATAACTGATTTAACTCATCTATCAAAGGTTGTAAGTACACATCAATGTTCCTCTTGGGATTGTTCAAACCAGGAATTATAACGGTTAAAAATATGTACTGAGTCTTCATGTACATCCAAGACGGTAGGTTATACAGAGTGACAATCACAGGCCAGCACGAATACTGGGATCCCGAAAGAGCAAAATGAGTAAAACCGTCAGAAGATAGCCCCAACTTGATATTACGTAGATCTGAAGCAAAATTAGGATACACTCGATCAAAGTGCTTCCACGCTTCTCCATCGGATGGGTGATCCAACACTCCTTCAATCTGTTCTCGTATGTGCCAACTCATATTTTCGGCCGTCTCTTTCACCATCAATAATTTTTGCAACCGCGACGTTAAAGGCAAGTAGTGCATTGAATCTGTCGGTCTTCTTGTACCGGTAGACCTTCCTGTACTAGTTATCTTATAGCGATCAGCACCTCAAAATCTGTACACATTTGTGTCCTTGTTGTCTTTGTAGTACAGCATGCACCCATTGCGACAAGAATCAATTTTCTCGTATCCCATCCAGAGCGATCTCACCATCCTCTTAGATAGATAGAAGTCTTTAGGTAACTTAGCACCCGCCGGCAAGATCTCTATAATCAACTCCAACACTCGGTTGTAGCATTCTTGCAATATGTTAAAATCTGACTTAATGCTCAACAGTCTTGTAACCACCTCCAACGGTGAATGATCCTCACAACCAGGATACAATGGAGTCCTTGCATTCTCCATTAACTCCATGAACTTTGCAATATCGATATTCGGTGCCTCCTCAGCTGCATCATGAACGAAACTAGGCCCCACAGCGTCGAAAACCATGTTCACGCATCCTTCGTCGTACGTATGCATATACGGCTCAACATAAGACTTCGGCTCTGATGCTAAAGACACAAGTTCTCCGTGTGTGGTCCACTGATAGTAATTAGGCATGAAACCCTTCGAGTATAAATGATCTGTCACTTCCACTTCTGGATAATATTTTACTTTATGATATTTCACACACGAACACTTAATTTTGGTGTCGTCCATGTACTGAGGGAATGCCTTAGCAAACTGCAGGAACTGCTCTACTCCTGCTATGTACTCATCCCGCACACCGCATATATCATCAAGACGACGATTGTACATCTATGAACGATTCTGCAAGTAGTAATTCATATCCATTTGGAAATAATTCTGCAAAGATGGACACACATGTTCAGCACAGTAACTATTCAAACTGGATGAAGTTGAGTTGACTAAGTCAATATCTTGGACTCCTTGGTCAAACAAGGCCAAAGTCAACTCTTGGTCAACTCTGGTCAACTCTAGTAGTCAAACTAGGTCAACTATGGTCAAACTAGTCAATGCCACCATTCTAGGCCCTAACTAGCCCATACTAGCTAGCACACACCATTCAAGGCTATACAAGCCTAACCTATAATTCAAGTACCAATAATGACCAAAGTCAACTCAAGCCATCTCATACACACAAGTAATATCTATATAGATATATACATACAATATATATATATAGGCATGCATATACTATATGCCTATATTACAAGACAAGGCAACTTTCATGCATTCATATATTTAGACACTCTAACATAGGCTATATGCCTATATCACATATGAGTTACATGATATAGTTATGTATATATGTATACAATACCATCTATCAAACTTATATATATATAGAGAGAGAAGTAGAGAGTGGGTGGTGTGTGTATATGCAAATATGAATGGGGAGTGAGTGTGTTGACTGTTACATGTGACAGTCACATGTATGTGTATATGAGGGAGGCTAACATACTTGTATTAGGCTATATGTGTATGTACCTAGGCAAGAGTGAGTGAGTAAGTGAGTGAGTGATATGAACTATGGGTCAGTACAATACTGTGTTCAGTCAAATAGGAAAGGAAAGGAAAGAAAATTAGTTTATTTTACACAACATTACATACTCCTATAACATATTTCAGACCCATTCACCTCAAACCCAAATCGAGAACCCAAACTCTAACCAAATCACCCAAACTTGAAACTCAGTCAGCACACATATAGATACACTATACTAGGATTTTAAACATGTAAATTAAAGCATTAAACTAGGTTAAAATGGTTGTCAAAACTGGGTTTTTAAAACTGGAAAATACAGTAAATTAACAAGGTATCAGTCAACATCGGGTATTTAGAAATTGATATATAAAAATATGTTAAAATAGAAAATAAATGGTTGGTAAAGGATCTAGGCTATGTGTACGTGTCCAACATAGTATCTCGTGTCCACCACAACATGACAAAGTATGTCCATGTGTGTGTGTATGTGTGTGTGTGTATACATGCACATGTGAATGGGGGGTGAGTGTGTTGACTGTTACATGTGACAGTCACATGTATGTGTATATGAGGGAGGCTAACATGCTTGTATTAGGCTATATGTGTGTGTGTACCCAGGCAAGAGTGAGTGAGTGAGTGAGTGAGTGATATGAACTATGGGTCAGTCCAATCTGGACAGTGAGAGGATTTACTGTGTTCAGTCAAATAGGAAAGGAAAGAAAAGGAAATCAGTTCATTTCACACAACATTACATACTCCTATAACATATTTCAGACCCATTCACCTCAAATCCAAATCGAGAACCCAAACTCTAACCAAATCACCCCAAACTTGAAACTCAGTCAGTACACATATAGATACACTACACTAGGGTTTTAAACATGTAAATTAAAGCATTAAACTAGGTTAAAATGGTTGTCAAAATTGGAAAATATAGTAAATTAACAAGGTATCAGTCAACATAGGGTATTTAGAAATTGATATATAAAAACATGTTAAAATGGAAAATAAATGGTTGGTAAATGATCTAGGCTATGTGTACGTGTCCAACGTAGTGTCTCGTGTCCACCACAACATGACACAGTGTGTCCATGTGTGTGTGTGTGTGTGTGTCTGTCTATGTGTGTGTCCGTGTGTCCGTGTGTGTATGTGTGTCTCTGTGTGTGTGCGTGTGTGTGTGTGTGTCCGTGTGTGTGTGTGTGTCCGTGGGAGAGGAGGAGGAGGAGTTAGGTTAGGGTTTACCTGAGGAAGAGGAGGAGGAGCTCGAGGACGAGGTGCTCGACGGGAGTAGGGGTCGCCGGGGGGAAGGGTGTCGCCGGGGAGTAGGGGTCGCCGAGGGGGAGGGAGTCGCCGGAGGAGCTCGAGGAGGGGGAGAAAATTTTGAGTGGAGGGAAAAAATTTCGAGTGGGGGAAAAAAAGAACACAGCGTGCCGTAAGTAAAATAGTTAGCGACATATGGAGGAGACGTCGCTAACCGTCGCCAATTTCTAATATATGGCGACATATTTAATAATATGTCGCTAAGCGTCGCTAATTCCCTCGTATAGCGACGAATTTCTAGGACGTCGCTAATATGCAAAAAATTGGCGACATTTTTTGTTGGCGTCACTAATTTCGTCGCTAATATGTCATATTTTGGTAGTGATCTACATATATACATATGTATACAATCTCAGGAAAAACTGAATTAAACACATATAGGTATACTCATTGAAGAAAACTGAGATTTCACAATGGAACTTGGGTTTTGATACATGAAACGAGATGATGGTTCCTTTAGTTAGCTTGCTTACGTTACAATTATATTCTCTGTGTATATCGATCTTACCAGATGGCACCTATGACCAGAGCTGTGGCACGTCGTTTGAGGGAAATACAGATTGCTGAGGTGGCTCCTCCTACTGTTAAGGAGGAAGTGGCACTGGTAGCTAGTGAGACCGGGAGTTCCATTCATCCAGAACCTACAGTGGAATAGCACTTTTTTGCTGTCGGTTCCACTTTTTTGAAGATGTTGCGTGATGGTATCATTGAGCGTATGCGTAAGCTGCGTGGTCGTCATTAGTGTGGTTTTATGGATATATTTTGTGTTGGACTATTAGTACTTATTACCAGCTGTACTTGTTTTATGGAGATGAGTTTATGGACTTAATTATGAACTTATTACCAGCTGTACTTGTTTTATGGAGATTAATTATGGACTTATTACCACTTATTTTATGAAGATTAATTAGGCTAAGTCTTATGTGTGGTCAATTCTGATATACTATGGTTATATGATTATGTCATGTGATACACTATTACCACTTGTTGTATCATGATTACTTGGGATTCTATTTCAATGTTTAGGATATGTCATGATTAATGCGCCTATTACTTTTACAAGTGTTTCAACGATATGCATGTATCTATCGTACAGAATTATCCTCAAATGGATATAGATCTGAATTACTATCTGAGTAATCGTTCTTGGATGTACAACCGTCATCGTGATGACATATGGGGTGTGCGGGATGAATTCATAGAGGGTGTACAGCAGTTCCGGCAGTTTGTCAAGGCGTTAAGTGTCTGTGTGTGAGATGTCGCAACTTGAAATATCATCCAGAAGTGAAAGTCATGTATCATTTATACTCGAAGAGTTTCACCCCGAATTACTATCAGTGGAGCGCACACGAAGAACTTGTGCCTTTAGCATCGGAGTATGAGCCTTATGTGGATGTCCATAACTACGTTGCTTACAATGATGGGTTGGTGAACATGGTTTTTGACACGGCGGGGCCTAGTTTCGATCCAGACAATCATGATGCACCTGAGAAGGCACCAAACGCCAATGCTGCAAAGTTCATGGAGGTGCTGGAGAATGCAAGGACTCCATTATATCCTGGTTGTGAGGATCATTCATCGTTGGAGGTAGTTACATGATTATTGAGCATCAAGTCCGATTTTTATATGTCGTAAGATTGCTACAACCGACTTATGGAGTTGAATATAGAAATATTGCCTGATACGAGAAAATCGTTGCATGTCACAACGGGTGTATGTTGTACTATAAAGACGACAAGGATGAAGACGCCTGCAGATTTTGTGGTACTGATTGCTACAAGGGCAGTGGTAGAGAAAAGTCTGTCAGTGAAAGGAAGCCTACCGATTCGATGCTCTACTTGTCGTTGACGCCGCGGTTGCAGCGGTTGTTTATGGTGAAGGAAACTGTTGAAAACATAAGTTGGCATAAGCGGGAACAGACCGAAGGAGTATTGGATCACCCATCTGATGGAGAAGAATGGAAGCACTTTGATCGAGAGTATCCATATTTTGCTTCTGATCCACGTAATGTCAGATTGGGTCTCTGCTCCGATGGTTTTACCCCATTCGGACTTTCGGGATCCCAGTATTCGTGTTGGCATGTGATCGTCACTTCGTGCAATCTACCACCTTGGATGTGTATGAAGACTCCGTATATGTTCCTGTCACGACCCGCACCCGCTTTCCAGGATACGTATGCGTGTCCAAGCCAACCTACGCCGCAGTGTCGGCGGTAGAACGCTGTATACCCACAATGCTCAAAATTACAAACAATGCTCATTCACAAAATTAATTCAATTTACAATATTCACAAGTTTTATATTTACAAAAAATATAAACTCTTACAAATATTGAAATGATCACAACTAATCTATCTAGCTAATCCCTAGGTTTCCGTCTACAAGTACACCCGTATCTCCCAATGCTAAGTAAAGCCACAGCTAACCTGAAAATATTGGTTTCCAGTCATGAAAGGAACGAGTACAATTCACTGAATGCAGTTTCAATATATGAAAATGACTATATAACAGAGGTTAGCATTTAGACATATGATTCATAAAAATAAATGAAGAAAACAGAAATAAACTAAATACCGAAAGCAGTAAATGAAATACAAGAAATACTCACCGACTGAAGTACCATTGATATGTGACCTATCTCGGGACAATTACACGACACTGTCTAAATTATCTACACTGTATAAAGTAACACTGGCTACAATGTATACTGCAAAAAATAAATATTGTCTACACTGTATAATGTAATAGAAATCATTGTCTACACTGTATACACGGTATAAGGTCAGAACACACATCTTTGGTACTTCACCTCCCCCGACGACACAAAAATATAATCAATATAAAAGACTGAAATCACATCTCTACCGGCTAACGATGATGTATAGTAAAGATTAATACTGAATACAAACAATAAACTGTACTCGCCTGTGGTCCTTTGCTGGTGAAACCGATAATCCGAACCACTTAGTGTGTCACAATAGTCAAAACTCGTACAACCGTCTCCGGATGCTGAAATAGACCAATGTTCTCAGAATAGTCAAATTAGATACAATTTCCTGTCCTTAAGTCCAATTCTGGACACAGGGGTAAAACGATAATTTTAGGTCAAAACGGTATCCGCCGTTGGACCAGCTTTGCACCAAAAAGCGTACAAGAGTCAATGGTCTCTAAAGTTGTCAAACTACATGTCTACAAACTCGTTTTGATGATACGAATCCAACCGTATGTCTAAAATTGGATTCTGGCAAGCCGTGCACGAAATCGTCCGTTGAATCAAACGTTGGGGCCCGCAAAACGGTGATCCGATCAACTGTCTCAGACTTGGACCAAACTTGGCATATAGGACCAGAAAAATGATTCGGTCCTGTTGGCGCAAGTTTTGCCTCGATCTGACGAACGTGCACAAAGTAATTGAGAAATTTGCAGAGAGGCTGATACGGTGAATTTCGACGGATACTTATCAAATTCGTTGCGCACACGCAACCAATTTGAATTCCGTCAAAGCCTACACGTCCATGAAGTCGATACGCACCTTTCGATGCTTTCAGTTCGCGACCACGTCGTCCGGATTGGCGGGACGTATGTCGTATCGAAAGATTATTTTTGAAATTTTCAGTTTTCGGGGACATATTTTCTTGGTTTTTGATATCGCATAACTTCTCGTACAATCGATGAAAAATAGTTCAACAAGAAGCGTCTCAATCTCGTATATGTTGTCAGTAGAGATAGATTTTTATGTTCGACGATCTGCTGCCCAGAAATCGACTTCCAAACAGGGTATTGGGGCGGTTTTTTTTCTGCCCTATTTTTCTAAAGATCGAGTTTTTCTCTCGATTTCGTCTCGATTTTCCTTCGAATCTGGATCGATTCACTACGAACTAATTGGAGGGGTTCCTAGAAGGTTAGGTTGTCGTCGTATATGTGAAAATGAAGCGAAGAATGATTGCACGAAGGGAGAGTAATTCACCTACAAAGTGGGGGGTCGGATGCTGCTATCGCTGTCTTGTTGTCGCGCTTGCAGGTGTGCGCGGCCGACCGTCAGCGTTCCTCCGGTGATGCACCACTGTCAGGGAGGTCGCCCGGTGTTGGCAAAGGTCCTGTGATGGTGGCGGCTCAGATGGGGTAAGGTTTCGACTTGGTTATTACTCCCTCATCTATATGTATACACATGCAGTTTTGCAACCGAGAGGAAGAGCTGCACGGGTTGGGCTATTGGGGTGACTCACGAGTTATTGGGCCACCCCCAATATCTCGTGAGTGTTGCTGTGGGTTTTTTTTTTCTTTTTCTGTTATATCTATATGTGTTTTAGATATTTATAAATCCAAGTATTCATATTTATCTATACGCTCCTATATACCCCCATGTATACAATCATATTTACCAACATATATATACAATCATATATACCATTATATATACAATCGTATATATATATATATATATATATATATATATATATATATATATATATATATATAAAATCATATAGATATATACGTATACATAAATATATTTATATACCAATATATATATAAGGGACATGTACAATCATGTTACACTATACTTTATTTATGCATACAAGAATACACATGTACCTATACATCCTCTTAATTAGTATATTTAGCAAGTTATCATAGTTCTAGAATATATTATCCCAACAATATCAATAATACAATAGCAATTATTTTAGGAAAATATTCATTAGACCATTTATAATAGGGTGCGAAATACACAGTCAAATATATATATATCGACACGGATGTCTATGGACGCACTACCCGACTACGTGGGCTTGGGCTTTGGTTGGGTCTAATCTGGACTAGTTCGGTACAACCGGGTTCCCTAAAACTCAATAATATAAATAATAAATAAATAAATCTGCGGTAAGAGTTAAGTCACAACTTGGCCTGGTTTTCCTAGTTAGGACATCACTATGGCTCGGCCTTCCCTATCATGGCTAGTACACTAGTCAAAGCACGTCATTGTACTATCCATGCCACGACTTCTAGTCACCTTGTACTCCAAAACTCCACCATGGTTAATGTCATCTACCGTAATAATTAACTAAGTGTTATTTACAAAAATCTAAAAATCACCATTTAAATCAATTAAATAAAAATAAAAAAATAAAAAGTATCTCAAATTTTTTGGGAAGCAGAGTTACAAATCTACCCACCTTAAAAATAATTTCGTCCTCGAAATTTAAGGAAAGAGTCTAACAGTTATGATAGAAGACGGGTTCCATTAGCTATCATCTATTCTCATGGTCATTTCGTACTACGGATCCTTGAGGATTTCTACCCACCTTTGGTCACACTACTCCCTCAATTCTCATATTGCTAAACTTTATAATCATCCAACTAATTGCTAAAATTTCTACCAATAGATATCTACTGCTTATGGCATCTATAATCCTCTCCTATCTACCAAACAATCCAAACTTTAACAGGCAACAATTTACACAAGTAGCTAAATAAAATATTGATAAATTCTAATAAGCATAACCATTCGTCACTCTGAAATAGAAAGGACAGGAAGATAAGGAAGTACAATCGGGTGTAAATATGAAATTTTAAGAGCGGTAGAGAGTATCCAATGATGCAGATAGAATGAAAGTCTATGAACCATTGACTTATTTGCTAGAGTGGGCTACTCTAGTCCAGTCACTTGCTAAATCAAGAACCCTTTGTTTCTTAGAAGGGGCTTACAATCCGCGTAATGTAGTGTCCCGCTCCGCGAAGGCACTAGATAAACAGAAAGATCGGATTGCTGGCTCTGCAACAGAAGACGATTAATCTGGGTGAGTGGACAAAGACTCATTTTATGATTCGCTTACGCCTTAAGAATCTGAGTTTTTGATTGAATGCTTTTGTTAATAACAAGACTGTAATCTTGAGTATGCTTAAAAGAGAACCTGCCCCTTGTCTGCTAAGAAAAGAGATCTGAATCCTGCCTGAAAAGAAGATGGAATTGTTTATGACTTGCTCGATTTATGCATGATTCATTTGATATCGCATGCGCATTGGGGAATCCACTTAGTGACGAGCTGAACCCTAGAGAGTCACAGCGGCTAGCGACAAGCTGAACCCATGAGAGTCACAGCGGTTAGCGACAAGCTGAACCCAAGAGCGTCACAGCGGCTAGCGACGAGCTGAACCCATGCGAGTCACAGCGGTTAGCGACGAGCTGAACCCGTGGGAGGCACAGCGGCTAAGATGGAAATGATTGTGGCTTTTCAAAGATGTGTTTTCAAAAGAATGTAAACTGACTAATGCATTCATGAAATGAATCTAGGTAAAGAGTAGCAAGATCACATCACAAGAAAATGTTTTCTCACTAAATGAACAGTGATCGTTTCAGAAAAATGTAGCTCCTTTGTTCACAATTCACCAGTATGCTGATATACTGACCCATCATCAGTCTGCATGCAGGTGCACTATGCATCGAAAAGGATAGCCCGAAGCGATAGCCGTGCCTCATCCTCAGGAGCCAGAAATCAGAAGAGATGCCAAGAGATGACATCTGTACAAGAGTTTGGTTTTGTATATAAAAGGATGTAATGTATGGGAACGGGATCATTGTAATCTGTAAAGTTCTGAGAGAATGTAATATTGTATCAGAGAGAATCGAGAGCTTGTAATCTGTTCAAATGAAATCAATAAAGAGAAATGTTCTTGTTACCATTGTGTTCAATACTTGTATTCTGAAATATGTCCGCTGCTGCTTCAATTATCTGCGATACGTTCCGCTGCGTATTGTCAAACTTGTCTATCTTGTCTTGTTTCAGGTCTTGGCCTTGTGCAAGCGCAACTTAGGCTTGCACGGCATCACGCCTTAGCGAGGACGATCGATCCCGCAGGGATCCAAGCAAGACGGACGACCCTAGCGGGATCGGGGCGTGACAAAGTGGTATCAGAGCACAGTTTTACGTCCTTGGCCTCTTGCAAATATCGTTTTCAAAAAGTATATAAAGTACTTTGACGGCTTTCAAAAAGTGTCCCGATTTTGAGTTATGAAAACCAATGCCCCATACAATAAGTCCATAATATTTTATGAGACTGACAGAAGTTATACTGTTTTGTAGAGAAATGGCTCCTCCTCGTGCCTCTGGCTCGACCGATCCGATAGAACGGATCATGAGAATGTTGGAGCTACAAAGGCAGGATAGTGAGGAAAACAACCAAATACACCAGGCCCGAGCGGCTGCCCAACAAAAGCAGTTGGATGCCCTGACCCAGCTTGTCACGGCGCTTGCGGCAAATCGAGATGCCACCGCAGCGACGGAACAGACGGGAACGCCCGAGATCGAGCCTGTAGAGGGTGAAGAGCCCCAGCCAGCACAAAGGCACACTGTCTTTAGGCCAAAGGACTTCTTGGACGCGAAACCTCCAGAATTTCAAGGCAGGACGTCACCCGACAAGGTGATGGACTGGATTGATAAAATAGAGACTCTGTTCGCGTTCATAGGAGTTCCAAGTAGCAAAAAGGTAGTCTGTGCCGTTATGCTCCTACGGCTGCGGGCGAAGGACTGGTGGAAGGCGAAGAAGCCGGCGCTGCTCGCAACGGCTAGGAATGGAAAGATCTCGTGGGCCTTGTTCAAGAAGGCGTTTCTCGATCAATATCTGCCTCGAGCCATGAGCAAGAAGATGGAGGATGACTTCATCACACTGAAACAGGGGGATATGTCCGTGGAGGACTATGAATCTGAATTTGCTAAGTTGGCAAATTTTGCCGCTGCTTGGCTCCCCACGGAACAGACTCGCATAAATCGATTCGTGGAAGGTCTGAATTACGACATCCAGTTAAGTGTGCTGAATCGAGAATGCGAGTCCTATTCTCAAGCCTTTGAGGCGGCGCTCCAGGTAGAACAGTTCGAGCAGAGGAAAGCGTCCAACAAAGCGCAGAACAGTCGGAATCAGCCCGTCAAGAGATATCATGACGGAGAGAAAAAGACTGACGGGGAACAAAACAACAAGCCTGTATGCGGCTTCTGCGGTCGTCGAGGGCATGTCAAAGAAGACTGCCGCTATGTGAATGGCCAGAGTTGCAGTCACTGTGGCAAGAGTGGGCACGTCAAAGAGGACTGTCGTGCCGCTAACAACGCTTGTTTTCGTTGTGGCCAACAGGGCCATTCAGTCAAATATTGCCCGAAAAAGAATAGAACGGATCAGAATAAAGATGACACTGAAGAGCGTGGGCAACTGCCAGGCCCACCGCCGCTTAGAGACCATCCGCACAACCAGCCGCAGCGGACTAATGCGCGCGTCTTCAATCTCTCCACGTTGCTTGACCCAGAATGCAACAATAGTGGAGGTGAGTTTTGTTTCTTAAGTTTTGAGGACAAAACTTTTTCTTGGTGGGTTATTATGTAGTGCCCCGCTCCTTGCGGTCCACTATGTAATACCT
The DNA here is from genome assembly GCA_029216955.1 of Iris pallida. Classification (NCBI taxonomy): domain Eukaryota; kingdom Viridiplantae; phylum Streptophyta; class Magnoliopsida; order Asparagales; family Iridaceae; genus Iris; species Iris pallida. The sequence goes on from JANAVB010005397.1 coordinate 10,362,286, forward strand.
ACGGCTTGTTGACTCAGTCATGAACTGAGTATTTGGTGAAACCTTTGCCGGTATCGTTTGATCACGGATGAAATGCAATGAACCTTTCCAATTGATGGATTGGCTTCTATTGAAATGAATCCAAGAGTTTTGCTGAATGTTTTCTCTTTGCTGCTTGGTTTTGATGAATACGTTTTCGTGTTGGTTTTCGATGATTGGTTTTTATTGTTCGCTTTCATCGCATTTCGCATTCATTCCGAATCTTGAGAGAAAGAGACGAAGTATGCTAATCAACTATTGGTGCCATTGTAGGCCGCGTGAATTGTTCGTGAACGGCGCGTGAAGTCCCTCCTTCTCTCTACTAAGATTCATCTCGGTGAGTTGCTTCAACCGAACAGACATTGATCTGTACGCCTAAGAAAAATGATCTCTAGTCTACTCTGTTGCCTTGTCCCAATGATCAACGATACCACATCCACAAAAGATAAGAGAAGATAATTGAATTGAATCAAATGCAAGAATATGTGTTGCCACTCTATCTGCTCGATAAGAATGATCATCTGCTTGTCACCAGTATGCTTGAAAATGTAGACATGTACAGACGAACTTGTACGTGTTGAGATAAACCTGAAGGCACGAATCAAACGTGTCGTATACCTGTGCATAAGTCCAAGTGTGTCTCATCTGATAGAACGGCTAGAGCATGCATTTGGTCTCGGACAACTTGTATACAAGGAAATATTTGTCTCTCGGGTGGTATCTGGGGGCACCTGGAACCGCTCGGCCTAGGAGAGATTAGGGCCTCCATGTGAAAATGGGAGTCGATCTGAGTCCTTAGCGACGAGCTGAACCAAAGAGTCACAGCGGCTAATCATGGGGAAAACCCATGGACCAACATGTAGAATAGTCCACCTGCATGACCCGAATGACAACTTCAATATCTGCAAGAATGAATCATGAATTACTCATTATGCAAATTGTGCTAACGTGATTTTGTGCAGGGATGACTGCCGGCGAGGGTAAGTTGCTATGATATATTCTATCTGTCATGTTCTTATGAATTGTTAAAAAGAACCTAGACAAGTAGAAAGATCACTAGTAAATGTTAGCTCAACATATTGATTTAGTGCAGAGATTTGCGAGTTCGGCCAAAAGCCGCTCGCCAGTACATGATGTGTACTGACCCACGTTGTGGGCATCCTTTTCAGAAGCAAAAGGAGACAGGGGGATTTCAAGTGAGGCACCGAAGCTCGTCTAGCCCAGTAGAGCTCGTGGATCGCCTCGAAGTTTACTTTCAGTCAATTGCAAGTTTTCAGTTTTCATTTCCTTTGAAGGTGTCTTTCAATTCCAGCTTGTAATAAAGGATATCATGTATGGGCATTGTGGCTAATTTCAAAAGAGTATTTCAAAAAGAATCTTGTAGCCAAATTATAAGGCAAATCTGAGTTACAAAGCTTTGTACTTGTACTCCAAACAAGCTATGAATAAAATGAGCATTTCTATTTCAAATCTCTGTGTCCAACATTTGGTTTTCTGCAATGGGTGCGTGCGTGTGTTTTGCTTGACTAGTGGGTGCGTGCGTGTGTTTTTGCTTGACTAGTTGTTTTTGTGCAGGTCTCGGCCTTGTGCAAGCGCAACTTAGGCTTGCACGGCATTACGCCTTAGCGAGGACGAACGGTCCCAAAGAGCCCGAAGCGAGGACGAAAGGGACTCTGTGGGATCGGGGCGTGACAGAATGGTATCAGAGCAACACGATCCTCTGGCCAATTTTGATTCAATTGAATTATACATGTCTTCTGATCGAAATTCCGTTGCCTACTCTATATCAATAATGAGATGAACGTTCCATACAAAAAGTCCGTAAATATTTTATGATGGTGAAGGATGAGGACTATCGCTGCTAAGGATATCGTAAGTTTCTCCTTAAGTTTCGAGGACGAAACTTCTTTTCGGTGGGTAATTATGTAGTGCCCCGCTCCGCGAAGGCACTAGATAAACAGAAAGATCGGATTGCTGGCTCTGCAACAGAAGACGATTAATCTGGGTGAGTGGACAAAGACTCATTTTATGATTCGCTTACGCCTTAAGAATCTGAGTTTTTGATTGAATGCTTTTGTTAATAACAAGACTGTAATCTTGAGTATGCTTAAAAGAGAACCTGCCCCTTGTCTGCTAAGAAAAGAGATCTGAATCCTGCCTGAAAAGAAGATGGAATTGTTTATGACTTGCTCGATTTATGCATGATTCATTTGATATCGCATGCGCATTGGGAAATCCACTTAGTGACGAGCTGAACCCTAGAGAGTCACAGCGGCTAGCGACAAGCTGAACCCATGAGAGTCACAGCGGTTAGCGACAAGCTGAACCCAAGAGCGTCACAGCGGCTAGCGACGAGCTGAACCCATGCGAGTCACAGCGGTTAGCGACGAGCTGAACCCGTGGGAGGCACAGCGGCTAAGATGGAAATGATTGTGGCTTTTCAAAGATGTGTTTTCAAAAGAATGTAAACTGACTAATGCATTCATGAAATGAATCTAGGTAAAGAGTAGCAAGATCACATCACAAGAAAATGTTTTCTCACTAAATGAACAGTGATCGTTTCAGAAAAATGTAGCTCCTTTGTTCACAATTCACCAGTATGCTGATATACTGACCCATCATCAGTCTGCATGCAGGTGCACTATGCATCGAAAAGGATAGCCCGAAGCGATAGCCGTGCCTCATCCTCAGGAGCCAGAAATCAGAAGAGATGCCAAGAGATGACATCTGTACAAGAGTTTGGTTTTGTATATAAAAGGATGTAATGTATGGGAACGGGATCATTGTAATCTGTAAAGTTCTGAGAGAATGTAATATTGTATCAGAGAGAATCGAGAGCTTGTAATCTGTTCAAATGAAATCAATAAAGAGAAATGTTCTTGTTACCATTGTGTTCAATACTTGTATTCTGAAATATGTCCGCTGCTGCTTCAATTATCTGCGATACGTTCCGCTGCGTATTGTCAAACTTGTCTATCTTGTCTTGTTTCAGGTCTTGGCCTTGTGCAAGCGCAACTTAGGCTTGCACGGCATCACGCCTTAGCGAGGACGAACGGTCCCAAAGAGCCCGAAGCGAGGACGAAAGGGACTCTGCGGGATCGGGGCGTGACAATTTCACCCCAAATCAGCCCCCACATGGACACCGTGTATCAGCCATATTAGCCCCTTTGTTTAGCCTATATATTCAGCCCCTATATCAGCCTTAGTCCAGCCCACATCAACCACCATCAAGTAGCCTAAAACCAGTCCATCTCCATTCATCCATACACACCCCTCTTTCTTCCTTTCTATATATGCATACATATGTAAGTTCACATATATAGTTTTCCTATATATTTTTATGTATATATATGATTAGTGAATGTGATATTTATATGTACTTAAATATATGGGTGATACAATATAGAATACAATGAATATAGGCTTGTATGATATATAAAATAGGTAATACAATATATGCATGAATAATGTAGTTTGTAAATTGTAGGTTTGATAGCTTATATAGCCTTATGATAGTGTATGAGTGCTAGTCTAGGTTTGGTTTGGCCCAAGAGTTGACTTAACCTAGATTAGACTTGATTGGATCAAGTGTGACCTAGTTTGACTAGTATAGTTGACTGGAGTTGACCAAGTGTCGACTTTAGCCTAGTTTGACCTAGACAGCATGCAGATGCATTGTAGATTATATTTATCATCCCCTGTATAAATCTTGACTTGTGTTATTCTAACTAGGAGTCAGGTATCTCATCTCGGACAGTACATTTACTTCAGACATTCAGATACGAGGCGAGTACATTCTCTGATCATTTCATAACTTGCTTAGAATTATATTCCTGCTCTAGTTTACCTTATTTGATGCTGTCACGATATTATCACGGATTGGTACTATATGTATCCTTTCATGCGATGTTATCCCCCTCGGGAGCATCGGATACATCATGTCGGGTGTTTCATGTACATCGTGTATTCCTTGCTCTCACGTTATTCATGTTTATCATGTGCTACATGCTCATTCGTGCTCGCTCGTGTACTCTTATGTGCTATCATGTTCGGTCATGTTTTTCATGAATCTCATGTATAACCTATATTTCATGTGTACTCATTTATGAGCCTTCATGTAAATTTTATGTGCACCCATTTATGGGCCCCCATGTGAACTTCATGTGCACTCATGTGTGAGCTCTCATGTATACTTCATGTGTACCCATTTATGGGCTTCCTGTGAAAACCATGTATGTAACATAACTTGTCTGGATCCTTGTGTATTGATTGGGGTATGGGAGAGTACAAATAGTCATGTGAACAATTATAAAGTAGAATAGCCATGTACGCCTCTTTAGTATAGCCATGTGCAAATAAAGCCGTTCACATGTCGACTTTGTACTCTAAATCACTAGTCACTGGTAGCTCTCTACTTATAGTAGATATTTTAATTACAGTTCTCTCTCTGTTTACATCATGTACTTTCTTTCAGTTTAATGTATCGTACTCTCTTGCATGTTTATATTCTCTAACCTGTTATGATCTGCGTGAGATGTATTGTGCTTGCTCCCGTCCTGACTGTACCTGTTGAAAATTTTACAGAGGATGATGAGGAATCCTGCACCCCTTACTTTGGAGCTTGCTTAGATGACACTCGCGACCTGGACCCCTGGGGAGGTTCAGGTAGCTGCTGAGGACGATACCTTGCTTAGTATAGATAGCTTAGACTGTTTTTCCTTTTCATGTTTAGTTGTTGTCCTTGATTTCAGAGTTGTATATTTTAGAGATGTTGAGACTGGTAGTTGTTGAGACTTATGTTATTTCATTCTGCTGTACCTTAGTTGAGGATTTCTCTATCTTTTCCATCGTGCTACATTCTACCTTAGATTGTGATTGAGTTGTACCTCTGTGTTGGCCTCCTTTTGGAGAGTATATTCATGTTATGTAGTTATAGTTCATGACCTAGAACAGCGTTCTACTGCCGACACTGCGGCGTAGGCTGGATGCTGTTACCTACTCGTACCCTCACGATGGGTGCGGGTCGTGACACGTTTTTAGTGGTGGCCCATGCACGTCGAGTTTGTATAATGGTATTCAAACTAGAGTTCGATTACAGCCTGCAGTAGGATTAGGATTATTTTTGAGGTACTCAATCACATTAGGAAAAAAAAACTCTTAACTGGATTCCAGCCATCTAAATTCCTATTGAAGATTGCTTCCTTGAATAACTGTCCTCCCTTGAATTATCGTTTCTATCTCAGTATTGATTCCTTGTTTGATCTGTCTCCAGGATGATGATCGAGACACGATCGCATCGCTTTGGCCCAGCAAATGCTGGTGAGAGGCCTACCACCCCTCGCCCGATTATGGACGCTGGAACCACAGCAACCCCTATTTCTGCTCATATAGGAGCATCTGCAGCTTTTGGGATTGCACCTCCACCTGTCCGGAGGTCTTCTCCCGTCATTCCGGATATGTATCAGCATCAGTTACCTTCAGGGACAGTAGATGTGGCTCAGATGTTTACCCTTTTCCAGCGAATCTTGGAGTCTCAGCAGCAGATACAGCAGAGCCAGTCTGCTGATATCCGACAGCGTATACAAGATACTAACCAGTTGGTCCGAACGACAATAGAGCTGGTGGCTGCTCAGCCACAGGGAGGCCAGATGCATCCGTATCAGCCGAGGACTCCAGACATCTAATCCTTTAAGAAGATGGGACCCCGAGACTTCAAGGGTACAGAGGGCATCATATACGCTGACGATTGGATAGAGCAAATTGAGGAGATATTCCGATTGGCACAGATACCAGCAGGACTACAGATCGAGGCAGCCGCCAGTCAAATGCAGGACTTGGCCCGTACCTGGTACCAGACGGACCCGAGGGTTGGTACAGCCCGTCAGACTTGGGCAGCATTCAAGAAACTATTCAAGGAGAAATTCTTTCTCGACACAGCACTCCGTGCTTTGGAGGCGCAGTTCGAGAGCTTGGCTCAGGGAAACCAGACCGTTGAGGAGTACGCTAGAGAGTTCAGCCGTTTGAGCAAATTCGTTGAGGATCTTACTGAGGCCGGGAATGCGAGGAGGTTCCTCAGGGGTTTGATCAGGGAGATCAAGTCATATACCAAGAGCGACCGCGATGCCACTTTCGAGCAGATTCTGGTAGGAGCCATGACAGCGGAGGACGATCTTGGGCTGAAGGATAAGAGGATGCGAGATACTCAGGGTGCTAGTGGCAGTGCGGGCTCGGCTAAGAGGCTCCACCTACAGATTCAGCAGCAGTATCAGCAGCAGATGCCCCGTTTGCAGATTCAGCAGCAGTATCAGCAGCAGATGCTACCTCTACAGTTTCAGCAGCAGATGCTACCTCTACAGTTTCAGCAGCAGTACCAGCAACCGAGGGTCTACTTTCAGCAGCGGCAGTTTCAGGACCATGAACCCTTTCAGCAGGCGCAGCAACCACAGAGGCAGCAGCAGGCCCCGAGACAGCAGCTTGTTATTATTTGCCCTTTCTGCAAGAGACCAGGGCATGATTGGGGCGAATGCCGGAAGAGGCTGGACAGATGTTTACTTTACGGTGGATCCGATCATCGGCTGAGAGAGTGTCCTGATTCATCAGGACAGACAGTTCAGGGAGCAAGAGCTAGGGCTCCGGTAGGCCAGCAGAGGGGATTACCCTTACCGACTCAGCAGCATTGGTACATGCAGCATCAGCAGCAGACCAGGGGAGGCCAGCAGGAGCGAGCTTTCACCAGGACAGTCGAGGATGCTCAGGCCGTTGGAGATCTAGTTGCAGGTTCCGTTCTATTCGACTCCTTTTCCGCAATTGCCTCTTATAACTGTATTGAAAATTTGATTCCCTCTGTTCCTGGTTGATTTATCAACTTTGTTCTGTTGCTCATATGTTATGTTTGATTTTCTTCTGAGATGAATCATATGGGCTAGGTCACCCAGTTATGGAATCTATAATCTTCGATAATCGTGTTAGCTGGCATAGTGAGGACATATAGTCAGACTTAGGACGTATTTTTCGGGTGTGGGAATTTAAGATTTTCACTGCCAAGCATGCGACAATGCAAAAATTTTAAATACCATGATTCTAGAGGTATGTGCCTTAGTCGAGGACTCTGTGATTATCGTAGCCTTGCTCACTAGCACGACGAAGATTCTGAGTATCATGATTTTGGATAGACGCATAAGATTATCTGACGGTATGTTTGAGACTTTGATTGTGGGGTGTTTGACCTAGAAGGGCTACTACCTTTTTAATTTCGAGGACGAAATTTTTTTAAGGTGGGTAGACTTGTAACACCCAGTTTCTAAAATAAGGGTAATTTTGAAATTTTGTGTTTAATTTATTTAACTATGATATTTAATTTATAGTATAATTTTTAGTGATTTTTAATCATTTTAAAACTATTAAATATCATGACTTGTGATTTGGTGTGCAGCTAGTGAAACCGTAGAGACTGTCTGCCCTAGAGCCTAGCCATGTGATTAGGGTGTTTTAATTATCATTTTTAGCCTAGGGGTAATTTGGTCATTTTGACTTATTTGAATTATTTGATTATTTATTGAATTGGTGAATTCTAGTTTGACTTTGACTTGTTGAGACCTAGTGGACTAGCCTAGAACCTAACCCTAGCTATGGTAACCCTAGCCTAACTTGAGTTAACCCATTTTAGTCATTAGAGATTGGTTTTAGAATGAGGGGATTAGGTTTAGTGAAATTAAGCCATGACTTATGGTTTAATGCAATGACTTGTGATTTAATGACTTGTGACTTAAGCCCATTGACCCATGACTTGAAACCCTAACCCTAGATCTTCATTTTAGGTAGCCACAACTGCCCAACCAAGACCTAACTTCAGCCTATATAATGGCTCTACACACCCCTTGCCTCCTTTAGATCATCCCTTTGTAGGAAACCCTAATTTCTTCCCCAAATTGCCTAACTCCTCCTTTTCTCCACCAAATTAATCCCAACCTCTTGCAATTGGATCAAAATTTGGAGGAGAGATTGAAGAAGGCTTGCTTTCAAGGAGTGGAGCCCTTTTGGACACAATTTGAGGAAGAGAGATTCTCTAATTTGGGGTTTTTTATTAAGACTTGCTCTCAATAGGTAAAACCTATCAAAACCCTTCCATTTCCCAATTTCTTTGCATGGTTGCATTCATTTAGGTAAACCCTAGCTGTCCCTCAAGTTTGGTAGGAATTAGACTCGATTTGGTGTCCGTATCGGACACGTATCAAGGTGTCTATATAAGTGTTTGATGAAATGCTTGAATGGATTAAAACTTTATGTTTTCCAAAAGAAATTACATATTTTTGTAGCTTAATATGTGTAGATTAATATTCCAGGTGACTTAGTTTAATTTGTGCACTGTTCCTGTCTATTTTGGACACGAACTCACTGACTGGACACAACACAGGGCACTGTAGCCTTCCCCTGCTGCCCCTGTCCTGGCACGCACTGGACACGCCACTTCATGACACAAAATTGATATGGAGACTCCTTGGGTGACTGACACGAGGCCCATAAAATTTCGTAGGATATCATGGTGTGGTTTGGGAGAAATCTGAGCCACACGGATTCGACTCTGTCGTGCACTGTCAGTAGACACACGCACAGACACGTGCAAACACGTGCATTTTGACACGACACGGCGATACTTCGTCAGGGTGCAGGGTGACACCTAGGTAGCCCTACCCTAGGCAAACCTCTGTGCACAAGCACGAGACGCGTGTCCCTCTGTGTCGTGAGCACGAGGCTTCGCCCTTGCCGCACGATACTGCTGTGTCTGTTTCAGTGTTCGGGTATTTGATTTGATTGGACACATTTGTGTCCTATTTTTGGACACAATAAAGCATGGTTGACACGTACACATGTAATAGTTTATTTACCAACCTTTTGTTTGTAATGTATTGGATTTTCATTGTGTTTTCGAGTTCGAATTTGGGTTTTGTTTCTATTCTCTGATACCCGTTTCCAGTCTGAAAATTTCTGAACTGATTCCCTGTTTTAAACTGAAATTTGGTGTTTAAATTGACATGTCGATTCTTACAAATGTTTGTTAGACTTCTGCAATGTTGAGTCGTTGGTTGGGTGAGGAAAACAGGAATTGGGAGTTCGAATTGGAGTTGCTGATACCACCATTTCCTGAGTTTTGAATTCACATGTTTTCCTGGGTTTGAAAAATGCAATTAAACTGATTTTGTGTTGATTTAATGGTTAATTTGGACCACCTGCATATGTAATAGGTTAATGGCATATTGGTTGGATAGTGAACTGAAAACCTGTTTTCAGGTTTTATTCACAATTGTGAATATAGGTTCTCAGTTGGGTCGAAAACCTGAGAATGTGATTTTCTAAGATTGAAAATGTTAATGTTGATTGTTATATTGATTTCGGTTATTAATGTTGTGTATGATTTGGTTTTCAAGCAAATGGGTTTCAAAGGAGTTCGAATGTTTTTGGTTTAGAGTTGGTTGATTTGTTTTCTTTTCGAGATTTACATGATTTTAAGATTACTAGCATGATATGTAAACCTTGGGATTTGTATTGTCTACTAAATTGAACTGAAACTTGAGTCACTCCTTGTGTGTATGAACCTGAGATTAATTATGAATGATGCTTAAAACTGAAAAACCTAGATAACATGTTAATTGATATGAAAACCTGAGAATGAAGGATGGTGATTGTTCACAGTTGGTTTAGAGCTTGACTGGTATTTCAGTTTTCATATGTTATTAATGAGATTTTATAAATTGTAAATTCCTGAGCTCACTTTTCCCTCAACACATACTGTTCACTCTTCACATTAACACACAAATCAGTCACTCCATATAAACCTATATATGTTCAACCCATTTAGCAGCCCCCTAAACCAAGCCTACAAGTAGCCATGTAGCTGTCACAAACCTGTCTATTGTTGCCCACAAATCAGCCTTCATGACATCCTTGTACAGTCCCTAAAACCTGTCCCCATTTTACCCCAAATCAGCCCCCACATGGACACCATGTATCAGCCATATTAGCCCCTTTGTTTAGCCTATATATTCAGCCCCTATATCAGCCTTAGTCCAGCCCACATCAACCACCATCAAGTATCCTAAAACTAGTCCATCTCCATTCATCCATACACACCCCTCTTTCTTCCATTCTATATATGCATACATATGTAAGTTCATATATATAGTTTTTCTATATATTTTTATGTATATATATGATTAGTGAATGTGATATTTATATGTACTTAAATATATGGGTGATACAATGTAGAATACAATGAATATTGACTTGTATGGTATGTAAAATAGGTAATACAATATATGCATGAATAATATAGTATGTAAATTATAGGTTTGATAGCTTGTATAGCCTTGTGATAGTGTATGAGTGCTAGTCTAGGTTTGGTTAGGCCCAAGAGTTGACTTAACCTAGATTAGACTTGATTAGATCAAGTGTGACCTAGTTTGACTAGTATAGTTGACTGGAGTTGACCAAGTGTCGACTTTAGCCTAGTTTGGCCTAGACATCATACAGATGCATTATAGATTACATTTATCATCCCCTGTATACATCTTGACTTGTGTTGTTCTAATTAGGAGTCAGGTATCTCATCTCGGACAGTACATTTACTTCAGACATTCAGATACGAGGCGAGTACATTCTCTGATCATTTCATAACTTGCTTAGAATTATATTCCTGCTCTAGTTTACCTTATTTGATGCTGTCACGATATTATCACGGATTGGTACTATATGGATCCTTTCATGCGATGTTATCCCCATCGGGAGCATCGGATACATCATGTCGTGTGTTTCATGTACATCATGTATTCCTCGCTCTCACGTTATTCATGTTTATCATGTGCTACAAGCTCATTCGTGCTCGCTCGTGTACTCTCATGTGCTATCATGTTCGGTCATGTTTTTCATGAATCTCATGAATAACCTATATTTCATGTGCACTCATTTATGAGCCTTCATGTAAATTTCATGTGCACCCATTTATGGGCCCCCATGTGAACTTCATGTGCACTCATGTGTGAGCTCTCATGTATACTTCATGTGCACCCATTTATGGGCTTCATGTGAAAACCATGTACGTAACATAACTTGTCTGGATCCTTGTGTATTGATTGGGGTATGGGGGGTATAAATAGTCATGTGAACAATTACAAAGTAGAATATCCATGTACGCCTCTTTAGTATAGCCATGTACAAATCAAGCCGTTCACATGTCGACTTTGTACTCTAAATCACTAGTCACTGGTAGCTCTCTACTTATAGTAAATATTTCTATTACAGTTCTCTCTCTGTTTACATCATGTACTTTCTTTCAGTTTCATGGATCGTACTCTCTTGCATGTTTATATTCTCTAACCTGTCATGATCTGCGTGAGATGTATTGTGCTCGCTCCCGTCCTGACTGGACCTGTTGAAAATTTTATAGAGGATGATGAGGAACCCTGCACCCCTTACTTTGGAGCTTGTCTAGATGACACTCGCGACCTGGACCCCTGGGAAGGTTCAGGTAGCTGCTGAGGACGATACCTTGCTTAGTATAGATAGCTTAGACTGTTTTTCTTTTTCATGTTTAGTTGTTGTCCTTGATTTCAGAGTTGTATATTTTAGATATGTTGAGACTGGTAGTTGTTGACACTTACGTTATTTCATTCTGCTGTACCTCAGTTGAGGATTTCTCCATCTTTTCCATCGTGCTACATTCTACCTTAGATTGTGATTGAGTTGTACCTCTGTGTTGGCCTCCTTTTGGAGAGTATATTTATGTTATGTAGTTATAGTTCATGACCTAGAACAGCGTTCTACCACCGACACTGCGGCGTAGGCTGGGCGCTGTTACGTACTCGTACCCTCACGGTGGGTGCGGGTCGTGACATGCATATTGCCTCAAAAAGCATGGTAGAGATAGATAAACTGAAATCTTAACTTAGCTTGAAGTTTGAGATAAAAGACTTAGATGGAGCCAAGAAGATTTTGGGGATAGGGATTGAAAGAGAGAGGGAGAAACGAAAATTGTCTTTGTCTCAGAAGTCATACATTGAGACAATTACTGCTCATTTCGGTATGAAAGATGCAAAATCAGTTTCTACTCTTTTAGCTGGCAACTTTAGGCTTGCAGACAAGTTATCCCGTATTACAGATGAGGAGAAGGAGCATATGGTTTGAATTTCTTATGTGAGTGCAGTTGGTAGCTTAATGTATGCTGTGGTGTGCACTCGACCAGACACTGCACAAGCTGTAAGTGTAGTTAATCGCTTTATGGCTAATCCAGGATAGAAGCATTGGGAGGCTGTGAAGTGGATATTCAAGTACTTGTAGAGCACCATTGATATGGTATTATACTTTGGTGGAGACTTTAGTCAGGTTAGTGGATATGTAGATTCGTACTATACTGGTAATCTGGATAGGCGTATGTCAACTACCTGATATATGTTTGTTTTACATGGTGCCCCAGTCAGTTGGAGGTCTATGTTGCTGGCTACGGTTGCCTTATCGACTGCGAAAGCAGGGCATATGGCAGTAAAAGAAGGCCTATGGCTTCGTGGTTTGATTAATGACTTGGGGGTACGGGTTTCACAGCCTCCTTGACCGACTAGGTGTCGGACAATGTAGAGGCGATGGAGGCTGCTGCTGATATATGGCAGACTTTGAAGGATATATACTCAGGCTCAGGCAATCATATGCGGGTCTTCCAACTGCAGGATGAACTTGATAGGGTGGCCCAGGACGACCGTACCATATCTGAGTATGCAGCACTGTTGAAGAAGTACTGGTCTGATCTGGATCACTATGATCCTCTTGGGATGAAAGATGCACAAGTCGAACCAGCATTTGCGAAACATTTCCAAAAGTTCTTGGATTATATTTTACGACAACGGATAATGAAGTTCTTGAAGGGTCTTAACCCTGTGTTTGAGCGTAGAAGGAATGTACTCCTAGCACAGCCCATGCTTCCAACCTTAGAAGAAGCCATAGCTGCCATGGCACAAGAAGAGGCTCGATTGAAGTTGATGCCCAACAAGGGCTATTTCCAGGGGGAGCAAGCCATTGTTGATAAGTCTGCCCTTGCCGCCTTCAATCAGCCTCCCTTTGTGGCCGGTATTTTCCACAACTGTGGTGACTCAGGGCATTACATCAGATTTTGTCCAAAACCCCTACAAAGTCAGTCGAGTGATCGTGGACGGGGCCACGGAGGACGTCGAGGTGGTAGAGGCGGTTATGCTGGTAGAAGGGGAAATTATTCTGGAGGACACAAAGCTAATCTAGCGGAGAATGGGGAAGAAAATCACCTGGCTGAGTTGACCTCTCTTGAGAAGGAGTTCCTCACGAAGTTACGCAGCTCGAAGCTGGGTTCAGACGACAGTCATGGGACGTCATCTACCTCGGGGGATCACATCACTTGCTTTGTCCAAACCAGTACAGGTATTCCTGTGTGTGCTCTTGCAACAGCTGTCTGTCATGCCCTGCTCCCGTAGGAGCGATCGTCCTCGCTAAGGTATGATGTCGTACGGGCCTAGATTGTGCCCGTACAAGGCTAAGTCCGAAAACGACCGATTTGAGCTAGGCTACAGAGTCGCACAGAGTGTCCTCATTTGTAGCGAAAAGTAAATGAACACAAAATGAGGCGAATTCAAACTCTTTATTGACATCCAAGAAGTTTACAAGCGGCGCTAGGCCGAGATTACAAATCGCTCAAGCTCTCTCTCTGAAACATAAAAGGCATGCCAAGTGGATTAGAAGATGGAATGATTCATGGCGATGTTCTGATACATTATGCCCCGTATATGGTGCTTCAGTTCCTTGCAACGCCCCAAGGCTCCAGAGTTAGCTCCGCGCCTTAGCACGTTCGAGGGAAGCTCTGCACCCGTTGACGTCTCCTGCTTCCTGCAAGCAATCTGTGGGGTTATCAGTACATTGTTATGCACTGGTAGGGAGGCTAGCTAGCCCACAATGCTATCATTACCAAACACGTTCGATTTACTTCTATGCACCGTCTATCATTCATTGTCTTTCTAATCTTTCCTTAGGGTCAGTTTCATGGCATATTTCATAACCTATCTCATGTTGCCGAATTCAAGTGTTTGCATGGAAATACATGCACGACTAACCCATACTTACCGTCCGGCCTTTCCTGTCCAAAGTAAACCAAGTTAGTCAATAATTCATATAAACTTTTAATGTCGAGTGCGTGTCCCTGCCTCAGGTCATAGTACGACGTAGGCATGTTTTCTAACTCGATTTCACGAAGTACTCTTTATCCTTTGGTGTGTTACATTTCAAGCCTGTTCAGAAGGCACTTCATTTAGTTAACTTAGACTACTTTGTTTCAATGCAATGACTTGCACGTGGAAGAAGTGAGATATAGTTGATGTGCATTGTGATAGCATGAGTGTTATCCACTTGGTAAAGAATCAAGTCCATCATGCGAGGACCAAACATATTGATGTTCGCTGCCACTTCATACGAAATGTTATAGAAGATGGTGACATTGCACTTAAAAAAGTGCATACCAAGGACAAGCTCGCTGTTATGTTGACTAAGGTTGTTCCTGGAGCTAAGTTTCAATATTGTTTGGACTTACTCCAAGTCCTACCTATTGCTTGAGAGCCATTAGGGGTGGAGTTGACGAGTGGTTGATTTGGTGAAGCTGTTTGGTGAAGAAGTGTCGCCTTGATTTTGTGACAAAATCTTGTCGAGGTGGAGATATGAAAAAATATGTCCAAAAATAGGCCCATGACATTTTTTGACTTTGACCATATATTTGATCAATTTTTCATGTTTATTTGGTTTCCATGTATGAGATATATATCTATGGATTTCTAATCTATGGTGAGCCTACATAATATTGGATTTCCATATATGGCCACATGTCATGCTATATAAAGGGTCTAATGGTTCTCCTTATGACATCTCATTATGCTCAAAAGTTGTTGAATAAGTTCAACACAAGAGAGCTAAAGTTATCGAATAAGTTCAACATAAAAGTTTGAGATTTTTTTATCTTTGTTTAGAGAGTTCTTGAGTGTAAGGAGAGAAGTATTGAGAGCTGTTGTAATTCCTTTTCTTCTTCATAGTACAACTAAATCACCCTAGTCTGTGAAAGTAGGTATCTTAGTCGAACCACATAAATCATTATCTTTGCGATTGTGACTTTTTCTAAGGTATTCTCTCTTTTTGTGGGTTTATTTTCGTTGTGCCCCAACAATTGCTCTAAAATTCTCTCCATGTCAGGGGAAAACATTAAAATATTCTAGATAGATATTTATTAATCCACCTTTCTTGTAGTCGCCCTTCTTTTCTAAAGATTTCCATTACTACAACTCATTCCCTATAAATATGGGGGACCTCTCCCATTTTAAAACTAAGCCCAAGCAAGCAAAGCAAGGAGCTAGCGAACTAGAAGCTAGTCTAAGTGGGTGAAATCCTTGTGTGAGTTTTGTATTGTGAGTATCCTTGTGCGAGTGTTTGCTAGTAATTCTCTTTATGTGTCTTATTTTGAAAGCTTTTATTATCTTTTATACAAGTTTCATATCAATAAGATTCTATTGTTGAGTGTTCCAAGTGTGCTACTTCTTCTGTATCCAACAAGAGCGGGTGTGATCGGGGACCAAGGCACGAGGAGGTTTTGTGTGTGCACAATACAAGATTTTGGACTTGGTTTATCTGGGATCAAACTTACTTGGTAAGGCATGAGATCTTACCAATTCATCATGGCAAACTTTACTACTTCATGGAGCTATATTAAGAAGTTTAATAATGGTAAGTACAAAAATTAGAGCACTTTGATGGAGTTTTATCTTGCTGGACAAGATGAATGGGATGTGGTTGATGGTAGTGAAACATCACGAAGTGATAATAGCAAATTGCGAAAATAGGAGATCAAGACCGTCAAGCCAATATACACATTGTTGGTAAATGAAAGGAACTTCTGCAATACATTAAGGGTGCGATGACACCAAAGAAAGCATGAGATACACTAGGAACTGTGCGGACGAATGATGGCAAGCTCTAATGACTTGAGAATGAGCTCTTCTCCATTTCACAGTAGAACATGACAGTTAGTTAATTCCTTACTAAAGTAAATATCTATGGAAAAAAATTCGATGTTAGTTTTTGAGAATTCCACACGAAGATGCGGATGAGATGGATGATTATGCATGGTTTAAGACCAAAATATAATGGTATTTGTCACAACAATCCATGGTTGGGCCAAGCAACCAATGACATAATTAGCAAGTGTATTAGCAAATCAAGAGGATTTAGATAAAAAAATATCCGAAGTCTCAATAAACGATAAGGAGAAGGAGGGTCGGGAGGAAGAGAGACTAACATATTTTTTTAGAGAAACGAGGCAAGAACGGACAAAAAGACATAAACTGCATGTGGTAGAAGAGAAGCTAAGTGTTTGTTAAAATGTTAAATTATGATTGATTAACCTGAACTTAAAATTGAATAATTTGTAGTATCGGCTGATACCGATATCGATAAGGTTTGGTATCAAAATCAAAGATCCCATACTTATATTTTTTTCACCTTCAAGTATAAAGTCAATATTGGTATTGATTGATAACCATTTTCTACAGACACATAGTTATGTATCTGACTTAGTATAATTATCAATCATTGAACTCTAAACACTTGTTTACACATGCAATGGGTGGCTCATAATAGTAACCAAACTTCATTCCTTTCTTGCTTATACATTTCTAGTATTATCTAAGTCCTACTTACATGTAGTATTATAATTCTCATCGTATATATGTAGTATCTATTGTTGAAAAGAACTAGAAACATCCTGATAATGTAAATCTAAGATTAGTCATCAATTACAAACTAAAAAAAGTGATGTATTGTCACATCATCATTGCTAAATGTGGTGAGGAGTAGCATCCGTATGGTCATTGACAAGTTCCAACTACTAATTTTAGCCTCGACTGGCTAGGACATTTGGTTTTGTAATTTACTCTACTGCAACACCTACTTGTTGTTAGTGGCTTGAAGGCTGAGACTTGAACTTTGAGTATATGCATGGGTAAATCAGGTTCTAATTTGGGTGACTTAAAAGTGTTTTTTTAGGAGATGTCTGACGATTCGCAAGGGACTTTGTGCACGATGCATTGCATGCATGTTGGGCCCACTGCCTCCAACTCCCACCAAATAAATAGAAGGAATAATACGCCCCCGTGGCTCGATTCACTGATCTTTCGCCACTCAGCCGGGGTCTTATACCTCTTCTCGGTAATCACAAGAGCACTCGAGTTCGGCACATAAATACAAACTAATTGATTTGGGTGACTTAAAAGTTGTACTATATGAGTGGATACTAGGCACATTTCAGTTATTAAAATATTACAACCTAAATACAAACTAACTGATTTGGTACAAATTTGAGTTATTAAAATATTGGCATAATTGTTTAGTGTGGATATATTTAGTCTAATTAGAAAGACATATGAATTAGAACCTAAGATGTCACGACCCGCACCATGTTTAGGGGTACGAGAACGTGGGTACGTCTAGCCTACGTGGCATTGTCGGCGGTAGAACGCTGTACAGGTCGTCTATAATATCTATCAACTAACAATGTGAATCATATAACCTGTCATCTCCGCACGGAGGTATAATATGACATCTCAACTATATAATCTCAATCATAAGTGTATGGAAGATAGAGCACGATATGGAATTAGATAAAAGGAAGAAACTGAATAAATAGTAGAGTTATCACATCACACAAGTTTAGGTTTCCAACACAAACAAATACATCTCCTGGATATAAATAAGTCTCATCTAACATTCGGAACAATTCAAAACAACATGAAAACTAAACTTCTAAACTATAATTGGGGCAATATCTACTGAGCTAGGTCCTCCTCAGGCTCTTGTGTGCCACCCTCGTATGTCTCATAGAAGGTAGGACAGTCATCTATATCATCTGTAATATTTTGTCAACATATCCAGTCAGGATGGAACGAGCACATCTCATCTAAAAATCCTAAGTAAATGACAAGGACTACAAAACAGTTATAGACAGTTATATTGATGAAGATGGTAAGATAGATAGAAATATGTGAGAATAAATAATGGAAAAGAACTACTATATTAAGATAGAATAATGTAATAGGGAACTGAATGTATACAACTGTAATAGACAATATATTTTGGAATACCAGTTGGATATGTGATCGGCTTGGGATATTCAATGCTTACACTAAGGCTAGATCAACCATACGTGCAATGTATGCTTAGCTAGTAGCCGATGATTACACTATTTGTCGATAGTTCTTGATCACATATCTAACTAGTATTACCTCCGCCCCGACTGATACGATGGATCCAACCATGACACGTTACTAGCCAATGTTAACCAATATTTATCCAATATTATCCAACACCAACAAGAACAGTATTCGATACCAATATATCCAATGTTATCCAATACCAACAAGAACAGTATTCGACACCATCGCGATGAGTTAAGGTAACATCTCATGACTAAAAATTTAATGACAATACTAATCCATGTACAAACGTGCCAAGACTCATAGTAGACATCAAATAGAACTAACTAGAACTGAAATACAGTAATCACTAAGTAAATAAAAGAACTATCAGAGAATGTACTCGCCTGATACCCTGAGTGATTGATGTATACAGATGTCCGAACTGGACTCACAAAGTCCTATTTAGAGCAATACAGGTTATAATGTATTCAATGTATAATAATTAAAGTGTACAATACAATCTACATGATACTATGCCTCTCTCGGTCAAAAGTCAACCCTTGGTCAACTCTTAGTCAAACTAAGTCAACATCTAGGGTTTGGTCAACTGTCTAGTCAAAGGGGTCAACTCTATCTAAGCTAGTCATAATTATAACCATAGACCCACATACTCTAGGATACCTTATAGTACTATATCATGTACATATATATCATGCATGAATTCTCACCAAGCCACAAATACTATGGTATCCCAAATCACATATATCATCTATAGATACTATCCACTTACCCTTAGCCCATATCTCAAATACCTTAACTATTAGTTAATACCTTTGTTCTAAGGTCAATACCTTGAAGGTATTAGCCATAATAGCTAATATTACCAAGTATCAATACATATATCTTACATCTCTACTAGTTACCTACTATCTAAGATTACTTTAGCCAATTTATCCTTTGTATATACATGGATGTACACAATGCCTATTATACATACCATTACCTTTACATATCCATAACATATACCAATATACCTTGGTCCTATTGGTATTTCAATACCAATACCTTAGTGGGAACTCCAATACCTTAGTCTAGGTATAAATACCTTAGCTACCAATATCAATCTTAGATATCTAGTATCTACCCTAAGCTACTAGCTAACTAATATCTTAACATCTAACCTTAGTATCTACGTAAACCCCTTTACCTTGAAAGTAAACCTAATACCTTACCTTGTAGGTAAACCATTACCTTAAGGTAAAAGGTAAATCTAAGATACACTATCTACTCCTGAGATGCTAACATCTAGTATCCTAAGATACTATCTATCTTAACTCTAACATGTACTAGACACTAACTAATTAACCATCTAATCTTCTAACTCTAATATATCATAGATACTAGGATATCTATATACACTAATTATCTTAACTTCTAAGATAACTCCAACATATTCCAACTAACTCTAATACTGATACTTGATACCAAATATAATATCTTACTCAAGTTCCAATACTCACTTATCCTTACTCATGATATTTGAGTGTCACGATACCAATATCCTTATGGTACTCAAGTATCACACTAGTACCTTGTCCAAAACTTTAATACCTTGACACATAACTTGTCTATATTTGGCTTACTTGATAACCATTTGTATCAACATTAACACACACTAACTAACAGATATTACCTAATAATATATATACATATATGTACTATATCATACATATACTCGACAACCTATGGTACCTACATTCACTTAATATCTATACTACATAGGCACATACGTTACATTATCAGAGTATACCACATGTCTATTATAATCCTGCATTACATTTGCCAGTTTTGTAATGCCAGTTAACAGTCTTATAATGAATGCAAAAAAAACTTTTCGATGATCTAACCACCTGTATTGTAATTTCCTATTGAGGACAGTTCACCCTATTGATCCCCACACGCGAAGCCTGTTGAACTTCAGTAAGCTGCTGCCCGGTTTGCTATAATGTTTTTGAAACATACTATGAGAGCATCGAGTGCAGGTATTCCATGCTAATATCATGGGTACACGAATCAAGACATATATACAAAAGAATATAACTGATGAAGATCAAGCTATAAGAGTTATGGACCTAAAGAAACGTTAAGGCTTGACACACGGATAATGTCTAGATTAAAATACCATACAAATTGACTCAAAATACAAGTAGGAAAGCTGCATGAAATGGAAAATAGACCTCCTGAAGACATTCCCATACGAGAAGTTAAGCAGACAAAGTATTATTTATGAATAATACCCATTTTCCAATAAGACTACAGTTCCGACTCTGGTTGTTAAAGTCGAAACATGTCCACTGTCGAATCATTTTAATGTCTTTGCGTGTTTCATTCATGTATATAAGAATCTTGTAAGAGGACAAATGTTTTAATAGTATCTTGTCAGAACTCAAGAAAATTAAAGAAAGAAATGTCAGGTTTGAGCATCTTGTGATTAGTACCTGTACTATCTCCTTCTTGCGAACTTCTCCTTTAGGAATTGGAACATACTCCTCTGCTTCCAGATCAAATTTTGTGGCAAAAGTATCACACCGACCTACTCTCTTTACAACACCACTATTTGCTTCAATATATATAGCATCACCTACAACAACCTATAACCAATATTAATGATTTAAAGATGGTAAGTGGTAACAATTAGAGCTAGGAAATCATGAGATCAAAAGTAAAATAGAGTGCCAACATGAGCTAGTACAAAGAAATGAATATTGCATTTGGAAAACATAATGATGCATCCATACATGTCACCTGCGTGTCATAAGAGCAAACTGTGGACATTAGCCTTAAAATTGCTAGAGTATAAAAGAATGTTTCAAGAAATAATAAATGGCATGATGTTTCTCATGTAATACTATAATATGTCAAAATACAGGATTTCCCTGCAGAAAAGTTTTCGGATCACTTGTTCTCAGATCACATTATACTACATGTATGGTGAATTCAAGTAACCATGAACTGAAATTCTTAGATTAGTTCACAGGTGCCGAAATGGTTGTACAGTCTAATCATCTACAGAATAATTATTCTTCTGTCGTTGCAGTGCATAGGCCTATTTTGGTATAATAGATTTCAGGATCATGTCTATTTTTTTTAATCTGTGAGGACATAAAGGAGCAACATCTGATAAAGTTTGATTTCAACATTTGATAAAGGTCTAATAATTCTGTGGTATGAAAACTAATAATTATGGTTCTTCAAATCGGTGTTGTGAACCATGTCCCACAATACAGGCACGTCAACATATTGACAGATGCCAAACTATGCTTCGTCCTTGTCCCTCTCCGTGTCCATGCAACATAAAAAGAGATGCAACATGTTACTCAAATATAAATGAAACCATTAGGTCTTTGTCATTTGATCATTTGTGACCCTATAGTTATAGGGTAGGGTGTAGTGCCTAGTGAAGCTCTCTGAGTAGTCCTGCTGTACTACCAACTACCAAATTATGAATCTAATCTTCATTATCTTTTATAATTGACCCTGAGGTTTACATAAAAGTCTTAGATCATCATTATTCATATAGAAGAATATATTGTTCTTTTAGAAGTGGTTAATGCTTTTAATACATGTTTGCTGGTGTAAGTTGTCAGGTTTTGCCTGTCTAACAAATGGCTACTTCTTGTTTTCACTGACTTGGAGATCTGTTCCAGGGTTTGTACTGGATAAGGATGATCGTAGCATCACTCGATCTGATTCATACTTCAAGGAGCTTTTTGACCGGTGTGGACTGTATGTCTACAACACAAAGGTTACTATCAACTTTCTTAACATCAACAATTATGAGCTATCATAGACTGCAATTTCAATTTTTGTCTTGGTCATCAAAGCCTTACCTTTTTATGTTTTACTAATTTTTTTCAGGATCAAAAAGGGCTTCCTGAAGAATTATTCCCGGTGAAGATGTATGCCTTAGTCACCAGTAAACCAAAAGGTGCAAACTCTGGCAGGACCAAGAGGCAACAATATATGCCTTCTGTCATCAGATAATGAACTCCCACGATCTTGATCAGTCATTCTACGGTTTTCAATATGCTAGCTGTTGCCTGTGTATTAATGAATACACAAACATTTTGCTTTGGAGGTGCTCATGAGTTGCTAACCAGGCAGTATATGCAACTACAGCTGTATTTTTTTCGGGTGTTTGTGTTATTGGGATGTAAGAGGATTAGTAAGTTGTATGGTCTCTTATGTGTAATATCTTATTTTGTAGAATTGTAATTGCTATAATCTTAAATGATGCCCATATTTATTGACGACAAAAGAGGAGCGGTTAAATGGTTCATCAAACACTAGCCCCTTGGAGAAGGTAAGAGTACAGTAAATTGAAGATTGCCGGCGTTTATTTTGCCAATTTTGGATATAGAAAGAAATTAACTAGAACTGGGTATATACATTTTTGCGGCGTTTATTTTGCCAATCCAAAATGTATGTATCAGTTTCATCCAAAATTAAAACCTTGTCCTTATAACCTAATGTAGTATGGATGGATTTATCGAAGTCAAGGAAACATCCATCTGCTAATGCCTTAAACAGACATATGACATTGACATTTATCCTTGGGAGTAGGAAGCAAGGACACTCTAAAAACCAGTGGTGTGTCCATTCCATATCGTGTCGGGCATGACACATGCTAGGGGACGCCAAAATCAATTAAGTGTTTGTCTCACTGTGTTTGTAATACTTTGTATCGTGCCGTATTCATGTCTATGCAACATAGCAATTATCTCATAAAGAAAGTTGACAATATACAGAGTACTTCCTACCTCTTGAGCTGGTAAAAGATGACAAGGAATGACAAGGGAAAGGTAAAGAAAATTCTACAGAGCTACCTCTTGTAGAAGTCGCTGTAGAAGTCGTTCTTGAGGTGGCTCCTCCTAACGGGACTGCTCGTCTCCCCTCCGAACACCGGCTTCTCCCCGATCCCGGATCCAGGTCGGGACCAGGAGTCCATCGAGCGCTCCCGGCCCCGGCGGAGGTCCGCCACGGAGGAGCGGCACGGGGGTCCGCCAAAGACGTCGGCGAAGCCGACGTCGGAGGAGCTCCTCCGTTGTTGTTGGGTTGCGGGTAGCGATCCGAACGGATCTTGCATGAGGAGGACCCGATTGTCGACCATCGGGAGAGGGAGGAAGAGGAGGAGGAGATTGGGTTAGGGTTAGGGCTGGGATGAGTGGATGGGAAGTGGAGGAGGAGAGAACAACCTTGACCGATACCACCAGCTCCCTCCCCATCTCCTCCTTCCTTTCTAACTAGGTTTAGGGTTTTGGATCTAGGGTTAGGGTTTTAGAGTTGGGAGAAAGGAAGGAGAAGAAGAGGAGGAGAGGAGAAGATCGACCAGAACGACTTTGGTGGAGGAAAAATTTTGTTGAAGCGCGGGTGCAGCAAGAGTTTTGCCAACAATTAAACTTAAAAAATATTACAAGTTTGCCACCGCTCTAAATTATTAATAATGCTTTGTTTTATAAACGTTATAAAAAGTCCAGAATTAGCCTAAATCGTCATAGAAAAAAGGTATTTCGATCTTTGATGACGTTTTTTTATCAGCCGTCATGAAATCCACTTATCAAGCGTCATTAATAGGTCTTTTTGTTGTAGTGTCTACTTAAAATTAATACTATACCAATTAGACCTTCACTAAATTCTAGGATTAAAGTATGTCGTAGCACTTCGTATTAGCTTTCTGAAACTTCAAACGAATCGTATTTTCGTTCCGCAAGCTCCCATAATCGCGAAAACACCGAAACGCATTCGTCTTTCGGACAGTTGACACTCAAATAGTTTTACAGAAAGTTCTATAATATATAATATATATATATATATATTTTTTATATATATATATTTATATATATATATATATATATTTTTTTTTTTTGAAAAGCTAACTTCGATACGTTCTTTTAAAAAAATGGAAGATTAATCGGAGTTCTGAGCTAAAAGTTATGACATTTCTAAGTTGTTATGGCTACTAAAAACGTGGATGAATATTATGACGAATTTGGATTATTTTGGACAAAAGAAACACATGTATATACCTAAATCTAACCATGTGTATCATGAGATACCATGACACAACACCACGTAACCTATTTAGGACACATACACCCAATCTCGATTCAAAAAGGACACGAAGTTCCTTTGGGGACACGTATCGAACACTTGGTGGTTACAAATTTGATTTTTCCAAACTTGTATCAAAATAAAATGGAAAAAAACTTCAAATAGGAAGAGAAGAACCTCAACTTCTCTCTAATGGTATCCTAATGCAAATGGGGTCCTAAATGAATATGGTTACACTAATGAAATAAAATGGAAGGGTTTAGAGAGCTCATACCAAACGGGAGATGGATTCCCAATGTAAAATTTTGAGATCTAGATCTCCACCAAGCTTCAAGGCTCCAAATCCTTCCAATCCCTTCTTAGCTCGCCAATAGAGGCTTCTACTCTCTAAGGGGGAGAGAATGAAATGAATTTGGCTCAATTTGGAGAAAATTTGGGTGTAGGACCAATTTGGAAGAAAAAGCTCCTAAATTGGAGCTTAAAATTAAAATGGAAAGAGGAAGAAGATGAAATGGGGCTTTATAAACAATGTGGGCTGCCATAGGGGTTTAGGGTTTTGGGCAATAAAAAATATCCACTAAGCCCTTCTCTTTAGTCATGACAAGTTAGGGATTAAACCTCTCTTTCTAATAAGGTGTTTAGTTAAGCCTTCTAACTAATTCTTCTAATCTAGCTAGAGACTAACTAAAGTTCAATTAGGCTAGTCCTAATCATCTTGTTGGATGGTCATGACAAGTGGGTTTGGGTCTTCTAGGATCACTAATCACCATTCTAATCTAAAGGCTAATCATTAATCATATTCAAAATATAGCACATGCACCATATTAACTATTTAAATAATTAACCAAAATATAAAGTATTTTTCAAAAAAAAAAATTAGCACTCAAGATATAATATGAAACCACACTATTAATAGTAATTAGAAAAAAGTCAAAAATACTCTTGTTCTAGGAAAGTGGTGGAGACAAATCTACCCCCCTTAGAAAAATTTCGTCCTCGAAATTAAGATGGTCATACTCATTCTAGGTCAAACCCCCAATCAATCAAGATCAAGAAAACTATATCTAATAACATGCAAATCATGGTCCTACTGGTCGTGATATCACGGTCTTGAACATGATCACTATACTATCTATCACAGCACAAGCACAAGAATATCCTGACAGGTACTAATAAAATCATACATCAAGATGGAAAAGAAGGACAGGAAAGACAGACCTGCTAACCCATCACCCGCAGCGTTGGTCTCCTTGACAGAAATCAGAAGAGATGCCAAGAGATGACATCTGTGCAAGAGTTTAGTTTTGTATATAAAGGGATGTAATGTATGGGAACGGGATCATTGTAATCTGTAAAGTTCTGAGAGAATGTAATATTGTATCAGAGAGAATCGAGAGCTTGTAATCTGTTCAAATGAAATCAATAAAGAGAATTGTTTCTTGTTACCATTGTGTTCAATACTTGTATTCTGAAATATGTCCGCTGCTGCTTCAATTATCTGCGATACGTTCCGCTGCGTATTGTCAAACTTGTCTATCTTGTCTTGTTTCAGGTCTTGGCCTTGTGCAAGCGCAACTTAGGCTTGCACGGCATCACGCCTTAGCGAGGACGAACGGTCCCAAAGAGCCTGAAGCGAGGACGAAAGGGACTCTGCGGGATCGGGGCGTGACAGAATGGTATCAGAGCAACACGATCCTCTGGCCAATTTTGATTCAATTGAATTTGTACATGTCTTCTGATTGAAATTCCGTTGCCGACTCGATATCAATAATGAGATGAACGTTCCATACAAAAAGTCCGTAATTATTTTATGATGGTGAAGGATGAGGACTATCGCTGCTAAGGATATCGTAAGTTTCTCCTTAAGTTTCGAGGACGAAACTTCTTTTCGGTGGGTAATTATGTAGTGCCCCGCTCCGCGAAGGCACTAGATAAACAGAAAGATCGGATTGCTGGCTCTGCAACAGAAGACGATTAATCTGGGTGAGTGGACAAAGACTCATTTTATGATTCGCTTACGCCTTAAGAATCTGAGTTTTTGATTGAATGCTTTTGTTAATAACAAGACTGTAATCTTGAGTATGCTTAAAAGAGAACCTGCCCCTTGTCTGCTAAGAAAAGAGATCTGTATCCTGCCTGAAAAGAAGATGGAATTGGTTATGACTTGCTCGATTTATGCATGATTCATTTGATATCGCATGCGCATTGGGGAATCCACTTAGTGACGAGCTGAACCCTAGAGAGTCACAGCGGCTAGCGACAAGCTGAACCCATGAGAGTCACAGCGGTTAGCGACGAGCTGAACCCAAGAGCGTCACAGCGGCTAGCGACGAGCTGAACCCATGCGAGTCACAGCGGTTAGCGACGAGCTGAACCCGTGGGAGGCACAGCGGCTAAGATGGAAATGATTGTGGCTTTTCAAAGATGTGTTTTCAAAAGAATGTAAACTGACTAATGCATTCATGAAATGAATCTAGGTAAAGAGTAGCAAGATCACGTCACAAGAAAATGTTTTCTCACTAAATGAACAGTGATCGTTTCAGAAAAATGTAGCTTCTTTGTTCACAATTCACCAGTATGCTGATATACTGACCCATCATCAGTCTGCATGCAGGTGCACCATGCATCGAAAAGGATAGCCCGAAGCGATAGCCCGTGCCTCATCCTCAGGAGCCAGAAATCAGAAGAGATGCCAAGAGATGACATCTGTGCAAGAGTTTAGTTTTGTATATAAAGGGATGTAATGTATGGGAACGGGATCATTGTAATCTGTAAAGTTCTGAGAGAATGTAATATTGTATCAGAGAGAATCGAGAGCTTGTAATCTGTTCAAATGAAATCAATAAAGAGAATTGTTTCTTGTTACCATTGTGTTCAATACTTGTATTCTGAAATATGTCCGCTGCTGCTTCAATTATCTGCGATACGTTCCGCTGCGTATTGTCAAACTTGTCTATCTTGTCTTGTTTCAGGTCTTGGCCTTGTGCAAGCGCAACTTAGGCTTGCACGGCATCACGCCTTAGCGAGGACGAACGGTCCCAAAGAGCCTGAAGCGAGGACGAAAGGGACTCTGCGGGATCGGGGCGTGACACCTCTGGGATATATCCCTCTGATGGTTCGGGGGCATGGTGTTGCGCCACAGGTGTCCTAGCTCTCTCTATCTACTTCATGATACTCAAGTGACATCTACACTGATATTTCTCTCCATTATAGTAGGGCACCATCTATATGGTATCTATTTTGCAATCTGATAATCATACCCGTCTATCCAGAGCCATGTTAGTAGAATCCTTATTATGCCAGTAAGTACGACTGCGATAATCCATAGAGTCCGCAACTAAGGTACATACCGCTAGAATCATAGTATTTAAAATATTTGCATTGCCGCATGCTTGGCTGTGAAAACTTTAAATTTTTACACCAGAGAAATACATCTAAAATCAGACTCTATCTTATCGCCATGCCAGCTAATATGGCTATAGAAGACTCTAGATTCCATAACTGAGGTAACATAGCCCATAAGTTTTACCTTGGTAGAAAATTAAGTCAACAATGAACACCAAGAATCAAATTCAACAACGAACAAGGAAAGTAGACAGAAACTGTTGGAATCGAATTTCGAGATAGTTTATAATGAGATTCTCAAGGGTCATCCTTGGAATCTTCTCAAGTAGTCCTAACTGTGATTGAGTAACTCTCTATACAGTTTAATCTTATATCCTAATAGCAGGCTCGTAGTAGCACTCTAAGTCGAGCACCACTACGAAATTGCACTAGTTGCGACTTTGACCTGCATGAGCCACCACACAAGAAGCGCATGCACTTCAAAAGTTAGTATCATGCCCATATTTTCCCTTCTCTTCCAGTCACCAATAATGCCTATTAGTGCATATATGGTGCTTAAGTATCCACTCAAAATAAATAGACTAATTAACTATAATATATATTATTTAGAATTCTTCGTGCACAAAATAAAGTCATATAGCTTATAGTTTTCACATTTTGCTTGAACTTTATTTTCTATTTTGCTTACCATAAGTTGCTTGCTTAAGAATTCTATTTCAATATCTACAAATATGGAAAGCACACTGGGATCATTCCTCACATTGAGACGGCTATGGACATATCATAACACAGACGAAATTACAAAAATATTTAACGGTTTTGAGTGAGTGTGCTACACACAGTATGACCTGGATTCACATAAGGGCATAATACTTGCCCAAGTTTAAGATATGACTTTAGTCTATCTAATATATACAAAAAAAGAGACGAAATCAATGACTTAAATATTCACTGCATTTTAAGAATATGATTACTGATTAATATTATTGGATGTAGATATATTATTGGACGTATAGATATGACTTTAGTCTTATCTTTATAGTTATTGTTGTGATTGAGCTAGCTAGTTAGAACATTTGATTACTGATTACTATTATTGGATGTAGATATATTATTGGACGTATAGACGACGTATTATCATCACTATTGCATCATAGGATGAATTTGGCGACGTACTCTTACCCAATTATTTGGAAGCGTGTCATGACACCCTCCTCCCAAACTTGGAAATAATGATACGACAACCCAATACTCTTTTATGTTGTGCAAACAAGTAGTTTTTCTAGCTTTACATTATTGGAGTGCTTCTAGTTATGTTCAACAATAGATACTATACATATATTATGAGAACTTATGGTACTATATATGAGCAGAACTTAGATATATCCTAGATAATGTAAGCGAGAAAGGAATAGAATTTGCTTATTATTATAAGCCACACATTTCATATGGGTATAAAGTGTTTAGGGTTTAATGAACGATACCAATTAAACTGGACTATTAAGGTTGTTCGAGCTGTTTGGGGACATCATTCGCCAGGTGAGTCAAACATGGGAACATCAGAACAATATCAGAACATCAGATACTCATATCTATTTGACTTTGGAGCTAGGTATATTCCTTCTTATTCCTTAATATATCAATTTATTAAATATTTATATATGTAAGGATGTATGATTTCGTGTATTATCTCTCTTTTCATTAATTATACATATTTTTTGGTTTTATACAATCAATATGTATAATAAAAAGAGAGATAATACAAAGCAAAATGCACACACACACATATATCCGAACAAGCATTGCTTTAAGATGAAGTTTAGTTGGGAAGAGGAAGCATCAATGACCTTTGCGGTGATGACGAAGAACTTTATCCGAACGACGGAATAAAGAACTCGGGTTGAGCTCTTTACAAGAGGATGTGTCTTACAGGATGTCTTCAGCGATTTGAAGACACGAGTAACCAAAATTATGGTCCATACATGTTGGGAGGATTTGGATTTTGAGATTTCTTATTTAAATTTTGTATTTTTCTTTTTATTGCTTTTCTAGTTTGATTAGGAGATTTTGTATTTGAATTTCATAGTACCTTTTTATTTATTTCTTAGTTTGATTACACTTAGTTTCTTAGGGCTTATAAATAGGGATTTTGTAGATATGTTGATGTGTCTTTTGATAAATAATTTTGATTAATGAATTACCATATGTGAGTTTATCTTGTTGATTCTCGTGTTTGAGAATTGAGATTACATTTCTTGTTATCTTAGGTAGATGGCTCTTAGCTACCGGTATTTCCATGGTGTGTCAAGTTGGTATTGTGTCTGTTTAATGCATGAATGTGATGTTAATAATTTTAGAGCAAACTGTCTCAGTTTGAAAAACATTTAGTTTCTGAGAACAAAGCAATTTTCTTCGTTTCAGTATTCTTGAGAACTTTGTCGAAGAATTGAAGAACCGTACACTATACTCAAACCAAATTAGAAGATGATGACCTCCATATGTAAATCTGAAGTACATTAGCCTAAGGAGTTGGTTAACATTGGGATAACCTAGAACAGCATGGGTTCAGGCCCCATTATGTGTTTCCTCAAACAAATAAATAAAATCTATATTGGATTTGTATCTTATATCCACGATGTGTACGTGAGTGGTGTTTGACAGTGTTATGCCTCGGGTGTTTTTGTGATTAACTACGTAAAATAGTGATGTGTAACCAACGAATTGGCGATGTTCATGTATTTAATAGTCGAGATATCAAATATTGGTCGTGAATTCGACGTTTGTGCGTCATTATTAGGCGATAGTCTCATTCGTCGTCAATTTTTTGTCGCAGATAAGCAATATTTTAGTAGCGAGTTACAAAGATTGTGCTTGGTGCTCAGAGGCGGATCCAAGTGGAGCCTGGGGTGGGCTTTAGCCCACCCAAATGAAAGTTTTCTTTTCTTTCTATATTTTTTTTTTTTGAATTTTTTGTGGGAGTTAGAACACACCTAGTCTATCCCAACCCACTCTAGTCCACCCTAGTATACATTTCTAGATCTGCTCCTGTTGGTGCTTGTGGATGGTAGTATATTAGGTTTGACATCTTGTAATGTTGGATAAGGTTATTACAAGCAGATGTTCTATCATTTTCTAGGACTTGGACACATTAAATTCATTCGAACGTCATTACTACTACTTCAAAATAGAAAAAACAAGGCTGGAAATTAGTATGATCAGAATGGAAAGGAGTGACCATTTGTGACACCTAGGTCTAAATATACTTTATAAGCAAACCAAAGGAATATACCAATTAACTACCATAACAGAAGTTACTAACAATCTGAAGACATCTCATATTGATTTCACGTACGATAACAGAAAATTTCAACTGCAGGGAAGATTAATCGTATATTTGTGTAAAAGAGAAAAAGTTTAAGAAAATTGCTGGTGTAGGAATCAGACGTCAGTTTCACCAAACTTTCCCAAATAGTGAAACTGGCATTCAATTCCTATACAAGTAATTTTTTCGAATATTTTCTATTTTACGCAAATATATTATTCTTCTTTCCTATTGGTGAAATTTTCTGGTATAATAACAACCAGATCCAGAGCTTTGAAAGAAAACTAAAGGGTAAATATCAGTTCAAAGTCAGTACGCAAGGGACTAGTAATATACCTAGAATTTTGTGCTGCTGTGAGTAAAATTTAAGTGTCAGTTCAGTAATATACAAAAGATTGGCTAGTAATGTACATAAAATGTGACTTTCACTGGCTTTTGTGATGTTGCTGAGTAATTTGGGTGTCAGGTCAATAACCACATAACTTTTACTTATCAACACTATCAGACCCAGTCCCAGGTTCCCTCAGGGTCTCAGAAGATCAGTACTTGGGTCAACCTGCTGACACTTTCTTAAGTGAAGCAATCAATTACTCTTTGCGAGCAATTGATACATAGCAAGGACATATTCTCTTCTGCACGGACAGTTTCAAACTAGAACAGTGCAATATTGCCCGCGGAAGGGGGTGACCGAGGCTGGTCTCCGGCCACGTGGCGGCCATCCATTGGCCCTCCGGACGGGATAATTTTAAGTAGGTGGGTCCGTGCTAGCAGGGGGCCAATGGGTGGCCGTCACGTGGCCACGTGTCAACGACGGTCACCCCCTTCTGCGGTCAACGAACCATTTTCCTTCAAACTAGCAAGCAAACCTGAACTGGAGGTGAGCATTGGGTTAATTCGGTTCAAACCGAACCGAATAACCGCAAACTAAATTGGACCCAAAAAAAATAAAAAAAAACGAACCGAATTGATCTATAACCGAATCAAACCGAACAGAATTAAATCGGTTCGGTTTTCGGTTTATTTGTACTTTTTTTTAATATATATATAGTAATTAAATATAACTAAATTTATTTAGTATATAGCTATAATATATACATATATATATATATATATATTTAGTATATACCAATATATTAAAATATATACATTTTTTTGAAATATATATATATATATATATATATATATATATATATTCTTATTCGATTTTCAGTTTTGGACCAAAACCAAATAAGAAATTTTAGTATTTTTAAAACCAAAACTGAATCCATTTTTTTAAGCCGAACTGAATCTTTTATTCGCAATGGTTCGATTCGGTCCCACTTTCGGTCCGAATAATGCTTTGTAACACATGGAACTAACTGAATCATCAGCAAACCAACCTTGTTGTCAATGTTGTAATAAACTGACTTGAAACGGAGAGAATTTCAAGAAAGACATATATACCTTTGATGAAAATATCAGTACTTCATCAAAACCTCAGACGATTCACGAGACCATCTCCACGGGATCGACTACCTAACTGACCCCTCTTTACTTGAATTTAGATGGAGGATCTAAAGAGGGACTACCTAAGTGACCCCGTAGCTTAACCTTACGTCACATACTGAAAGAGTGATATAGAAACATTTTGGATGGAAGTGCACCTAATCAATTATGTCAAGTCTCCTTCATTGAAGAACTTTTTAAGTTTTGCCTACTGCCACAAACTGCAGGAATGCCCATGGGCTGTGGCTACAGTCAGGGCCGGTCCAGAGGGTTGGATTTTTCTATCAAAGCTAAATTTGGTTGTTCCTTACCCTTGACCTCAAAAGAAGATATCAAAAAAATGATGGCGAGTGGGTTGACAGCAGCGTCGAAGTCTCCG
Organism: Iris pallida; assembly: GCA_029216955.1. NCBI lineage: Eukaryota > Viridiplantae > Streptophyta > Magnoliopsida > Asparagales > Iridaceae > Iris > Iris pallida. The sequence continues at coordinate 10,395,182 of JANAVB010005397.1, forward strand.
GTTCTAGCGGCATCGTAGAACTCGAATTCCGAGTTCGAGCTACTCGAGGCCTTCCCAGTGGGAACTCAAAATATGGACCTAATAGATTGCTAGTTCAACTAACATAGATGAGTTGGGGTGGACCACGGAGGCTCTATTGGCGGAGAAGAGAGAACCTAGGGTCTGGGGAAGAGAGAGAGGGGGGGATGGGTTGCCCTAACTAGGGGTGTTGTCCAAGCCCGACGGCTTGTCCGACTTACCCTATGGCCGGCCCTAGCTACAGTAGTGACTGACAAGTTTTAGTCGCTAGTCTAGCGACAGAACAACAACTAAATGTTTATGAATTAATAGTACAATTCACCTGACGTCATTGTTCCGTCACTAAAGCGTTGAGACGTCTTAAAGATTTCCTACGAAAAATTTCAGTCGGCTTTTTGAAATTTTAATCCACGACTGGTTAGCTTAGCCGCTAGTAAAAAAAAAATTCCTGCAGTGCCAGCACTTTTTTCTTTCCCAATCGATCATCACTCCCAAATTATTTTTCATTTTTCCCCAAAACTTCCGTCACGATCATCCCTCCTCCTCCCGATGTAGTGCCCCGCTCCGCGAAGGCACTAGATAAACAGAAAGATCGGATTGCTGGCTCTGCAACAGAAGACGATTAATCTGGGTGAGTGGACAAAGACTCATTTTATGATTCGCTTACGCCTTAAGAATCTGAGTTTTTGATTGAATGCTTTTGTTAATAACAAGACTGTAATCTTGAGTATGCTTAAAAGAGAACCTGCCCCTTGTCTGCTAAGAAAAGAGATCTGAATCCTGCCTGAAAAGAAGATAGAATTGTTTATGACTTGCTCGATTTATGCATGATTCATTTGATATCGCATGCGCATTGGGGAATCCACTTAGTGACGAGCTGAACCCTAGAGAGTCACAGCGGCTAGCGACAAGCTGAACCCATGAGAGTCACAGCGGTTAGCGACAAGCTGAACCCAAGAGCGTCACAGCGGCTAGCGACGAGCTGAACCCATGCGAGTCACAGCGGTTAGCGACGAGCTGAACCCGTGGGAGGCACAGCGGCTAAGATGGAAATGATTGTGGCTTTTCAAAGATGTGTTTTCAAAAGAATGTAAACTGACTAATGCATTCATGAAATGAATCTAGGTAAAGAGTAGCAAGATCACATCACAAGAAAATGTTTTCTCACTAAATGAACAGTGATCGTTTCAGAAAAATGTAGCTCCTTTGTTCACAATTCACCAGTATGCTGATATACTGACCCATCATCAGTCTGCATGCAGGTGCACTATGCATCGAAAAGGATAGCCCGAAGCGATAGCCGTGCCTCATCCTCAGGAGCCAGAAATCAGAAGAGATGCCAAGAGATGACATCTGTACAAGAGTTTGGTTTTGTATATAAAAGGATGTAATGTATGGGAACGGGATCATTGTAATCTGTAAAGTTCTGAGAGAATGTAATATTGTATCAGAGAGAATCGAGAGCTTGTAATCTGTTCAAATGAAATCAATAAAGAGAAATGTTCTTGTTACCATTGTGTTCAATACTTGTATTCTGAAATATGTCCGCTGCTGCTTCAATTATCTGCGATACGTTCCGCTGCGTATTGTCAAACTTGTCTATCTTGTCTTGTTTCAGGTCTTGGCCTTGTGCAAGCGCAACTTAGGCTTGCACGGCATCACGCCTTAGCGAGGACGATCGATCCCGCAGGGATCCAAGCAAGACGGACGACCCTAGCGGGATCGGGGCGTGACACGTAATACAGTTGTTTCGTTCTCTAAATTAATCTAAATAAGGTTCCATAATAGAACAAAATTTGAGAAATCAAGATTGTGATCTTTTTCGTGGTTATTTAAACACACGAGCAAGGGATATAGATATAATACAAGATCGTATCGCGACTTCCAGGTAGATGAAATAAGGGTTACAGATGACTTCATATTCTAAGAGATGGAGACTACATAGGTATAGGGTCCTATGTCAAAACTTTGGTTTTATAGTCCAAGTAGTGGTATGTATGGATGGGTTTCACTGGGTCTTAATGGGTTCCCTATTGGCATCACTCGTTGGTTGGATGAACCTTGGATTTTAATCTATATTGACTGGACCAGATTCTAATTATAAAACTATTTCTACTAGGTTAGGGTAACCTAGAATAGGTTTCCACCCATGTGGTTGAGCTAGATGGGCAATCAGGTTGGTTAAATAGGTTCTGTAAGCATTGAAGATGCGCCTTCCGTGACTTTTGTGTTTAAGTAGCACAAGAAAAAACGATTGAGTGGCACACTAGGGACATATGCGTTGTGGGTTTTGAGTAGATCACAACCATATATTGGGTCAAAAGGTTCGAGTCGAGGTTGAGTCTCTAATTGTAGTCGGGAAGTATATCGATATTATAGTAAGGGTTATAGTTAGTCTTTTTGACCTGAAAGTCGTACCATAAAAATAGAGTACAAGGGGATATGTTTGAGTGGGACATGATATACCTAGATGAAGGTAGACTTGTCTAGACCTTGCATATGAAATTTGTTGGAAGGTAACAGCTGGTCTCGTGCTCCGAATATTAATGACACGGCCGGAGACACAAAATGATCTAAATAGAAGGTGGGAGTCCATGGGGGACTAATTATCACCCTAATGGAAATTATTTTAATCAATCGGTAATCCTTGCATACCCTAAAATTCTAGAAGGCTTACAGTCTACTCACCTTAGAAGCTAGGACATAGTTTTAGGAATAATAAGGTTAGAAGAATTTCAAAGTCAGGATATTGTACCTCGGCTCTTGTTAATAAAGAATAAGGCACGGCATAACGGGATACGGTAGATATAAGTCAATTCAAGGATCGTTCCTCAATAAGTGGAAAATGAGTGTGTACAATAACACATGGTCGATATAATAGAAGGATCTACTCGTCTACAGTATACGAGAGTTATCGACGGGGTAACCAACTCTAAGGCACATCCTATGAAAAAATTTTAACAACTGAGTCGTGAATTTCTATTCATCTCACGTCTAAACTGTGGGTTTTGGTCGAGTAAGGGTTGGGTTAAGGCATAAGGGTTGCTAGTTAAAGCAAGTTCCAAGCAAATAATTAGAGACTCACAACAATTGGTTTCTTGAGAATAGATAGTCTCCTAGGTTGGCATCTTGACTAAGGGTAAAACCTTAATAATTCTCAAATTCAGATGGCTAGAAGGTCCCAATAGTAGTTTGAGGATCGAGAGAAAACGAGTAACTCAAGGCAAGGTTCTAGTCACATGGCTGGCCGATGGTAGCTACACTTATATATACAACTATCATAGCCATGGGGATACTCTGTATCTCTCTACCAATTATGAGCTTTCGTCTCTCCAAATCAGTGAAAGAAAAAAACAATAAAGAGTTCAAGAAGGATGTCACTGAATACAATTACGTGATTCAAAGGTGAATGTATAATTCAAGAGGAATTGTCAATGCAGTTACGGATGAGATCATAGATACCTCGATATCTCAATCCACGTAGGATAATCAAAGAGAGAGCGAACAGAGTGCACTAAGGTTGATCAGACCTTAATATACCGATTCTGATTAGACAATATCTTAGTAGGCATCCACAATAAACATATATTTTGAATCAAGCTCGATAGAAGTGTAATCTTGCAAAACTAGGCTGTAACAGCAACATTGGCCAAGATAGTTAAAATACAAGTATGCGAGATTTTTGAAAGGAGGCACAAGTAGTTCGAGTTTTATGAGAATCAAAACCTTACCCGGTGTTCTTGCTTATACCGTCATCCTACTACCTTCTTATCCATAAGGCCTTCGTCGGCTAATAGGTTATGGACCTCTAAATCCTATATTCTAGATAAAGCCATTAGTGTCAGTCGATTACCTCGTCAATAGATCACAAGGACCACAGGATGCTAGGTCGGGAGACATGCTACCCAACTTACAGAACTTCCACTAGTATTGGGTTTGGATCTTATGGGACACACAGGACATTTTCCTACCCTCTATAGTATCATAAACTTGTAATCATGTCTGAAGTCATTTTACCGAGGATTATGCCACGTCCGTATGCTCTGGCTGTGGTAAACCCTTGGTTTCGTAACTCAAATATGATACAAAATCGACCATTTCTTAACACTATCCAATATTGACTCAAGGGTAATTACGGTCAAAAGAGGACCACTAGCCATAGCTTTAGCAATATTCTGTAACCTATATTTTCTTAAACTAATTCCAACTCTAGGGGTCGTGCCTCGCCAGTGCGCTACTGGCTGCAGTGAATCTATAGTCTTCATAATTTAAATAAATGGCGACAGTGCGCTGTTGTCCTGCCATTATGAGTTAACTAACATTCTTTTAACTATAGCTGTAAGAATTCATGAGCTTATAGAGATTTAAACAAGTTGACTATGAAATAAAGCGTAAGTATTTGTCCTATCAGTCAAAACCCTTAAAATAAAAGATTGAACATGAAGGAAATAACTGAAGACAAAAGAAACACAAACATTCTAATATCTATTTCATGTGTATTCAAACCATAGAGGAAGAACTTTGAATCGAAACTAACTTGAGGTTCGTATATGGATAACATAATCAAAAATTATATAAAAATAATAATTCTTAGGGCAAAATAGGAACTAGATAGGTTTAAAAGCATGGAAAAATATGAATAAGTGCTTATGCGGCCAGAAAATCAGCCCCATGCGGCTCATAGCTGAAGGAGCCTTCATGCGGCTCAACAAGGCTCGAGAGCTTCATGCGGCTCAAGAAAGATGAAGGAGAATCCACGTGGCCTTATGCAGTGGGCCATAAATGCTCTGAGTAGATGGCTCATTAATTATCCTGACACAGTGGCAGCTCTGACAATGACGGATTGACAGCTCTGACATAAAGCTGCAATGATAACTCTGACATAATGGCGCGCTCCTAGAAAAACAAAAAAAATCTTTATAACTGGCACTATCTATCAATTCCAAAGCTCACTATGCGGCCATCTCCATGCGGCTGCCATCTCTATGCGGCTGCCACTCTCATGCGGCTGCATTTCCATACAGCTACCACTCTCATGCGGCTGCCACCCTCATGCGGTTTCGATTTTGGGAAGCCACACTCATGCGGCCCTGACACGTGGCCACCCTTATGCTGTTTGGTTATGGGCTACTCCCATGCGGCTGATACTTCCATGCGGTTTAGATAAGGCCACCCTCATGCGGCTCGGATTAAAGGACTTCCATGTGACTCAGATAAGGCTACCCTTATGCGGCTCTGATACGAGGCCACACTAATGCGGCCGAACTATGACAGTCCTCCATGCGGCGCACAGCAGTTGGGACACGTGGCAGGAGTTGATCAAATGCCAATAAGCAGTGGGGATACGTGGCAGGAGATTGACCAAGATTTATTCGCTCGGATTTGCTGATATCAACTAATCATCACCATGCAGATTTGGTGCAATCAACATTAATCGCCCATACAGATTTGGTGCAATCAACATTAATTGCCCATGCAGATTTGGTGCAATCAACATTAACTGCCCAGATTTGTTACAATCAATATTGACGACCCAGATTGATTTTCAACAAACAAAGATCAAGGCAAATCTTCACCAAATCCTTAACGCCCCACTTTTAAAGGAGCAATTATTGTAAACCCTACTTATCACACTACACTCCTATAAATAGTAAGGTGCAATTCCCTTGCAAAGAAGAGGAGAGAGGAGCGCAGAGAGAGAGGTGAGCAGACAGAGAAACACAGAGGCACGCACAAAGAAAGCGACGGCGCACAGAAGAGTCTTCCCACGCATCCCGAGAGCATTTCTTCATCAGAGCCAAGGCTACGTCCGATCGTCCAAGGAGTAAGGCAGAGTTGCCGTTACTCACCCGAGCCTCTACCGTCACCCCCCACAATAAAAAATAAACAATTGTACGTAGATTGTTGTACCTAGGTTTTCGTCCCTAGGCTTTCTTTGTACGAGCGAGTTTGGATTGTGAGTCCTCCCATAAAACTGTTCTATATTTTTATAATCAATGGAAAGCATGATAGCGACTCTGCTGGGGACTAACTTCTCTACGGCTGAGGAGTTGGTGACGCAATCAGACGCAGCCAAACTTGGCTCCACTCAACAGATGCTGGTCGCCCGGTTCGACCAGCAAGCATTTAACTAAATGCTCTCCGACGGGAGCGCTGGCCCGGTCCAGCGGCGAGCCCGCACGAAGAAGGCCCGCAGGGAGTGGAGGCCCAAATCATTTGCTCCTTCCCAAACTCTGGAAGAAATGCTCCTTGCTACTCAAAATGGCGGGAAAGACTCTCATGCGGCCCCACTTCAGGATATAGAGGACTCTACTGTCCCCAAGTCCGACAGAGGAAAACACTACGATGCTGGACTTACAAGGGCAAAGAGGGACTCCGTACGGTCCAAGAAGAAGCCGCATAAGGGCGCCTGCCACATGAAAACTCATACGGCCACAGAAGCCAGCCGCATGCAGAAGGCTCATGCGGCCAGAACTTCTCGCCGCATGAAGGAGGCTCATACGGCCACGACTGCCAGCCGCATGGAGACTGCTTATGCGGCCACCGCTCCTAGCCGTATACAGAAGGGTCATGCGGCCACACATGCCAACCGCATGCAGACAGCCTGCACGTCCACCAAACCTAGCCGCATACCATCAGCTCCATGCAGTTCACGGTCAGTCTTTGACCGTCTCTCGTGCGGTCCTGACCTTAGACACTCTCAAGAGGTTGTACCAAACTCTGTGAAGCACCACTTGGACTTTTCCTATTATGCATTCTCGGGTGCTAAAGGGAAGAAGTCGAGGACAGCGCTGGCTCGTCGAGCTCAGTCAGCTGTCCCAACTTCTGACTATCAGGGCGTCCCGCTGACTTTTACTCGGGCCCCTGATAGAAAGTTGTATAAAACTAGCCGTGTCCAGCCCCCGATGGCCAATGAACGGGATAGTAATCTAGAATCTCCCTACAACAATCAGAGGCTAGTACTCTTACTACCCCCATATCAGGAAGCAGGCAGGATGCCAACACACTCATGTGCTCAGGACTTCCGGACCCACAAAACGAGTGACTTGTGCAACGTGATTCTTCACAAATGCAAGGAAAGAGATGAAAACTTGGTGTGCAGAGAGTTCTTTCATGAAAATCACTGCACTCAAGACATTGTCAACTGCTGCTGTAGTAAGGTGGCCATACAAAAGGACCGACAATCCGTCTTCCGACTACTGCAACACCCAAGCCCAGAAGACGAGGCGCTTCTTGTCGCCTCCTGTAATTCTGTTCAGAAGATCCCTGGCAGCGGGAGAGGAAAGAAAACAAACGTCTCCAGCCCAAAAATCTCAACTATGAAACTCTCTTCTAAGCGGATGTCCACGACCGTTACGGGAGGAGTTTTTCAAGGTACTCGTTCAAAGACAAAATCTGTCACACTGGGAGATTCATCGTCCACATCTCTGGGCGGCGCTGGAGCCGAGGGTAGCACTCCTCCAAATATCCACGATAATCCGGTATTCCAAGAAGATAATCCAGGAGAAAAGATTCCTCCAACAGATGCAGCAGGTTCCGACGTCCCCGAGGACGTCTACAACTCTCAAGACGAGGCAAGCTCCGAAGTTGGGGGTACCACTCCTTCTGAGTCCGAACCAGAGGAGAACATTCCCACATACCCTAACGACTTTTCTGTACAAGGGTATGACTCAGAGGGCACGTCCTCCACCGTTCCTTCCATCTCTCCTTATGTGAGGACGGTGTTCATAACAGACAGCAACCAAGACAGTCCCAGTGATCGCCAACGCATCTACACTCTGGAGGCTATACTACATGCCATGGTCAAGTCCGTAGACGAGATCAAAGCGACCCTTCCAACTCTGCAAGGAAGGACGCCTGGCCAAACAAGCTTGGGTCCCACGGTCAATGCAGACTCAAACTCGGCTGCACCAAACCCGGGCGACAATCCTCCAACAACATCGTCTTCCACTGCTGCAGACGAGGCCAGGGAGGCGAGACGAGAGGTCCAGGAGCTCCTGGCCATGTTCCATGCCCGAGAAACTTGCCAGGACCTCAGGATACGACAACCGTATCCGGCTGCATGGAGAGATGTTCCCTTTCCACCAAGATATAAACCATTCAACATCAATCCGTATGATGGAAAGACATCTGCAAGCAGGTACATCACCTACTTCAAAGTCACAACCGACCATCTGTCTCATGACGACGCCATCCTTACGCGATTGTTCATTGGAGCGTTGGAAGGGGTCGTCTTCGACTGGTACCGCAACTTGCCGGACAACTGCATCCATTCCTTCGCCAGCTTCAAACGTATGGTCATGGAGAGGTTCTACGAAGTAGGACAAGACGTGACGATGTCCACTCTTATGGACGTTGTTCAAGGAGAAAATGAGCTGACAAGGAACTATATCGAGCAGTTTCATCAAACCGCGATGAAGTTGCCTTCCGGTAACCCTGATTCCTCTTTAATTAAAATTTGCCAAAAAAGGCTGCTCCCCACAATCAGCCTATGGATGGGCGAAAGTCAGTTTAAGGATTGGAAGACTTTTATATCAGCTCCACTAGCACAGAAGACAAGTTGAAGAAAGCTCGCCAACTGGGATTGCATGTCTCGGAAGAAGATGACAATGACAAACGCCCTAACACCAACAGCAACAATGGTGGTAACCCCTCCAACAATCGAAACAACAAGGGCAAATAGGCTATGGTGGCCGACACAGCTCCGAAGCTTGAATCGAAGCCGGCAGAGAAGCAGTGGCCTCAGATGACCTACTCCTTCGAAGACGGCCATGTCAAGCCCATCTTGGACATGCTCATACAAGGAGGTCGAATTCAGCTCCCTCTTCCAAGACGTGAACCTCGTCCTGCAGAGATGGAGAGCCCCAAGTACTGTCACTACCATCGCTATGTCCACCATGCTACACAAGACTGCTACCAACTGAAGCGATACATCCAGCATCTCATCGATTCTAAGGCCTTGGCCATTGATTTCGAAGAGGTGACCGTAGCAGCCAATAGGGTGTCAATACAATTCGGCAGCTTCCCTCCGACAAAGATTCTAAATGGAGTAGTAGCCGTCCCCAGAGCAAAGATGGAGGTCGCTAACCTTCCACCTCCTCGAGACCAGGCTGCTAGTCTAGTACCCCTTACCACATCATGAGAAGAGGTCATGTGGGTCCATCCGGACATGGTACCTGAAGTGACTCAGTCCGTACCTACCCCACCAGCAAGAAGAAGAGTAGGAAAGTCAAATCATGCAGCACAATCTCGGCAGAGGTCGAAGAAGCTACGGCTGTCGTCACCCGGCCGGGTGCACAATCCCAACCTACATCGGGTAACTCGGCTGAAGATCATCAGTCAGCTACTGCTGATGCTCCAGGACCTTCTCAACCTCCGAGAAGCCTAGGCCGAAGGGGACTCGCTTTGACAAACCTCTCCGAAGAGAGACGCCTCATGGGCTGGAGAGGCTTTACAATTTTGACATCTTGGCACAATTGCCAATACACCGGCCAAATTGTCGCTATACGAGTTCCTGAGGCTCTCCAAAGATGTTCGTGTCACACTGAACGAGGCACTCCAGAATGCCGACGCATATCTGGCTCAGTCCAATCTCACTGGGGAGAGCTCGCCTATAGATCTCTAAGACAGCGCTTGTACGGGTGCAATGCCCAACATTGTCTTCACTCCGCAGGATATGCTTATCAAGACCAACCTGCACGAACGCCCTTTGTATTATACTGGATACATTGGCGACATCAAAGTTGATCGAATGCATATCGATCCCGGTTCTTCTATAAGCATCATCCCGAAGAGCCTGCTACACCATCTGCGCATCCTAATGCATCGTCTGACGCCGACAAGCACCGCCATTAGCGGTTTTAATTCAGGCAGAAGCTATCCGATCGGAAAGATTCATCTGAAATGCCAAATCGACGATCTTCAATCAGAAGTAACCTGTTATATCATAGATGCGGATACTTCCTACAATATTCTCCTGGGACGTCCTTGGATACATGATTAAATGATCGTGCCTTCCATACTGTACCAGTGCTTCAAGTATGTTGATAAGCACGGCTTCGTGAGGACATAATTTGCTGATATTGATCCCTTTATAGGGGTCGAATCCTACTACTCCGACTCATGCTTGTACGAGAAGTCGAAAAGGCATCTTGTCGAAAAAGATACTCAAGCTCCAACTGAGGCAGCAACTGGATCGGAAGAACCTCTGACGATCCACCTCCAAGCCCACAAACCTAGCAGAACTGTACCACTTACAGCCACTCTGCGTAAGGATGCAATCAGCCTCTCTGCACAAGAGGGGTAGATGATAATCCGACTGCCAAGGTCTGGCCAAGCGCCAAGACCCACGACAGAGCCACTGACAATCAGGCTGCCTAGAGCTAACCAGCAACAAACAGAGGAGCCGATGATGATTCGCCTTTCCAGAATGAATCGGCCGCCGAGCTCTAAGCCGGGGACTGCTAGCCAGCCAATAACTCCCCGCCCAGTACCGAGCACCAAACTGGGGGTCGCTAGTACGCCAACGGCTTCATGTTCTGCTCCACCAATGGAGCCCCTGATGATTAAGCTACCCAAGTCATCCTCCCAGTCTTCATTGATGCAGGGGGTGGCCGAAGAAGAGTCAGAGCTGGCCAAGTATGTGGCTGCTCATACTTGTGTTTCATTCGCAGATAATGTAATCCCGCTAGAAAAGATACCTTACTTCATCAATAAAGGGCTATCTTTGAACTACCTCGAGCTTAATAAGCTTTGTACAATGTATGCTATGGAACACGGGATAGGCACCCACCTATACACAGGTGACAAATGTCTACACCGTAAACCAACTTACTCCAGTGGAAGACGCTTACCACATAATCGAGGGAGAGGATCATCTACTTCGGCCGAAAGAATGATCCACAACCCTTCAGGATAGAAGAAGTTGAGCTCGAACCCGACACCGGGAGACTGACCCTTTATCTGTATAGTTTCTGATCCAAGTACCTCATGCAAAATAGGGGTATAATCTGGAAACTACGCCAGACTTGAACTACGGCACTGGACGACGATTATCCTTACAATTGTCGGTCCCGACTGGAAAACCACAAGATTACTACAACAAAACCAGATGTGGGCTAGGTTATATTACACCTACAACAACCCCTGAAAGCTCAGATGAGGAATGCGACTGGCATTCACACTCAACTGAATCACCAACTTCTGATTCAGACGTCAGCATTGGGGACATGCTCAGGCAAGTCTGGTCCGTCAATATGGCATTTATCGACGCCTACAAAGAAGATGAAGACATTCTTGAACTTTTTGAATTAGAGCCATGGGCACAACAGCTAGATGCGCAATGGAAGAAGCAGTTTAAACAAAGAGGAGCCTCCCACCGAAGATGAGGTTGTGCAAGTTGATCTCGGTGATGAGTCCTCTCCAAAGCCCATCTTCGTCAGCAAGAATCTAACAGACGAAGAGCGGGAATCGCTACTGCAACTCGTCAGAGAATACATCGACGTGTTTGTCTGGAGCTACGAAGACATGCCAGGACTGAACCCAGAGGTTGCACTTCACAAACTCAATATTTGTCCGGACGTAAAACCGGTCAAGCAACAGCAACGACGGTTCTGCCCTAACATTATGAATGCCATTGAAGCTGACGTCAACAAACTGATAGCTAGCGGCTTCATTCGTGAGGAACAACATCCAGACTGGGTAGCCAATATAGTACCAGTCCTTTAGAAGAACGGAAAGATCCGAATCTGTATCGACTTTCGGAACCTGAATGAGGCGTTCCCTAAGGATGAGTTCTCCCTCCCTATCACAGACATCATGATTGACAACACCTGCGACTTCGAGCGTATGTCATTCATAGATGGTTTTTCGGGGTACAACCAAATCAAGATGTTCCCTGATGACGAAAAGCATACATCATTCCGAACATCAATTGGCACATACTGCTACACAGTCATGCCTTTCGGTTTAAAGAATGCTGGTGCCACCTATCAAAGAGCTATGAGTGTCATCTTTAGAGATCACTTGCATAAGATAGTGGAATGCTACGTCGACGACATTGTCGTCAAGAGCCGCCCTAAGGACGATCATCGGCAGGATCTGAGGACAGTGTTCGACCTGATACGAGCGCATAATTTGAAGATGAATCCCACAAAATCCTTCTTGGGCGTATCCAGCGGGAAGTTCTTGGGTTTCATAATTACCTCCTAGGGTATCGATATAGACCCCGAGAAGACGAAGGCGATCATGGAGATGAGTCCCCCAAGAAATCTTCGTGAACTCCGAGGCCTTCAAGGGAGGCTGGCCTACATCAGGAGGTTTATCTCTAACCTCTACGGACGGTGTCAGCCATTCACCCACCTCATGAAGAAGGACGTTTCATCCATATGGGATGAGGAATGCCAGCACGCCTTCGACAACATCAAAGAATATCTGTCGAACCCTCCAGTCCTGGCAGCCCCGGTTACTTGAAGGCCATTCCTGCTCTATGTGCGAGCGATAGAACATTCTCTCGGTGCTCTGCTAGCACAAAACAATGATACAGGCCATGAGCAAGCTATATACTACCTCAGTCGAAAGATGATGGTGCCAGAGTGCAGACTGCCGTAGAGAAGGAGTACCTTGCTCTAGTATTTGCCATTCAGAAGATGCGACACAACGTCACGGGACAAACCATACACGTGATATCATGAGTCAACCCTCTCAGGGTCCTCATGACCAAACCAGGGGCACTCAGCTCTCGCCTTGCTCCCTAGGCGATATTATTGTCTCCATATCACATGATCTTTGTCCCACAGAAGGCTCTTAAAGGTCAAGCTCTGGCAGACTTTTTAGCAGCCCATTCAGGCTCGAAAACAACCAGAATATACGAAGAGGTTCCAGATGAGGTCGCCAATTCAAATGCGGTCTCCCATGATGCCATTTGGCGAATGTTCTTCGACGGCACTTCGAGAACTGGTCCCAAGGGCAACATCGTCGCCGGAGTCGGAGTCGTGCTGATTTCTCCCTCCGGGCTGGTAATCAATCGGGCTTACTCCCTCACGGAGCCCTGTTCAAACAATATGGCCGAGTACAACGCTTTGGTCATTGGCCTCCAACTTGTAAAGGAGCCGGAGATAGAGTATCTGGAAGCATACGGCGATTCGCAGTTAATCGTCAATCCGATCCGGGGTTCATACGAAGTTCGCCATGAAGATATGATCCCTTATCACCAAATAGCGATCGACATCATCTCGTCCTTGGAAGGATCCTTCATAGAACATATTCCCAGACTCTAGAATATTGAAGCCGATGCCTTAGCAGGCCTAGCCGCTTCCCTAGCAGTACCGAATCAGCTTCATCATCTGGTTGACATAATAGGCCAGGAATTAGTCTATCCCAAGAATAATGTTCAATTTGTTGAGAGTTACTCCGCTCTGACAGTCGACGAAGCACCAGACTGGAGACAACCATTCATGGACTTCGTAGTCTACGATATTCTGCCAGAGAATCCGAAGGAAGCTACTTCTATCAGAAGACATTCCCTCAGATTCTTTTACGATACAGAGACAAAAATGCTGTATCGGTGATCATACAATGGATTACTGCTTCGGTGTCTGTCAAATACAGAAGCCAAGAAAGCTGTACGTGAAGCTCACGATGGCGTCTGCGGTGCCTATCAACCTGGCATAAAATTGCAACACCGCCTTCGCGAATGGGCTATTACTGGCCCATGATGGTTGCAGATGCAATAGACTATGTACAAAAGTGCAAAGCCTATCAAGTCCATTGTATGAAGCATCCTGGCCATTTGAAGCATGGGAAATGGACATCATTGGTTCGATCAGTCCACATTTATCCAGAGGATACCGCTTCATACTCGCGATCGCAGATTACTTTTCCAAATGGGCGAAAGCTGTTTTGCTTACAGAAGTGAAGACATCAAACGTGATCAGCTTCCTCAAGCATCACGTAATCTACCGCTATAGACTGCCCCGAAGGATCATCTACGACAATGGTCCGCAGTTTGCAATCCACGCCCTCTATCGATTCTGCGACAAACACCGAATCTAGAATGTTGCTTCAACGCCATACAATCCAGCAACGAATGGGTTGGCAGAAGCATTTAATAAAACTATAATCAAGCTGCTCAAGAAGTTCGTGTCCTCAAACAAACGCGACTGGAATGAGAAGCTTGGCGAATGCTTATGGGCGTACCGTACTACAGTACGGACGGCCACTGGGAACACACCATTCTCTCTGGTGTATGGAAGTAAGGCAGTTCTCCCACTAGAGACTCAAATCCTCTCGCTCTGCGTCGCCTTCACCTACCGATTGACGACGGAGGATAATCACCACCGTCGGTTACAAGAGTTGGAGGCTCTAGATGAGAAGCGCCAGTTAGCTCAACAATGAATCGAGCTGTACCAAGCACGTATCTCAGAAGCTTTTAACAAGAAGGTTAAAATCGGAACATTCCAAGTGGGTGATTTCGTTCTGGCAGTTCGGAGGCCGATGGTTATGACTCACAAAATTGCCGACAAATTCCAGCCAAAGTGGGAAGGCCCATTTTTCATTAAGGCTGTATTCTCCAATGGTACTTACCGTCTCGCAAAACAAAATGGAGACTTGCTCATGTTGCCCATCAACGGCAAGTTCCCGAAGAAGTATTATGTCGAAAACGACATCCTCCAAATCCCAGGTTGTTGAGTTATGTACCCTCTGGTACCGCTGAACTCACACTCTGACTCCGAATCTCCCAGATCGTTGAGTTATGTACCCTATGGTACCGCTGAACTTACATTCTGAGTCCAAATCTCCCAGATTGTTGAGTTATGTACCCGCAGGTACCGCTGAACTTACACTCTGGTCACTCCAGATGAATCTATATTGCATCTTCTAGGTAGTAAGTCACGTATGATCATACCTCTGAACTTTCTTCCTAAAAGAGCTCCCTCCCTCATAATCCAATACTCGCACTTTCAGTACATAAAAAGGGTAACAGATCCACAAAATTTCTGAAAACAACCACGTCGATGTTACCTCTGAGTTGTTTTCACTTCCATCAAAAATAAACCACCCCTCACGTAGAACTTCCATGTCCTCATTACCTCTGAGTTGTTCTATGTACCCCTTCATGGTGTCCACTCCTACCACGTCCTCATTACCTCTGAGTAGGAAGATTCCATCGAAGAAACCCTCATATCTACCACGTCGTCAATACCTCTGAGTAAGTATGTTGGATTTTCTCTCGACTTAGTATCCGTACCCAAGACCGGAGTACGCCACGGATAATAGGCCCACAAATGTCTTCTGTTGACCACAAATGTCCTCTGTTGACCACAAATGTTGTACTAAGTACATGCCTCTCATTTCTCATACCTCGGGAGCCCAGCTGTTCCATGGCATTCTTTCTCCTGATACCAGGAACGTCTACGGCCATCTTACTGTAGAATTAAACTTGTTATCCGTACCTAAAACCAAGGTATGCCAAGGGTAACAAGTCCACAAAAAGTCCCTCATTAGGGTAATTACTACAAGCAAACAAGGGAGCGAAGGTATTCCGTTTATTCAAAATCAGTTACATTCACATGACTACATTTCCTGAGCAAGCCAAAAAGAAAGTTCTCCATCGCTTCATTCGGACAAAGAGAAAAAGACTACAGCTAAAGACAGACATAAATAACAAAATAAAAGATGGACATTTATGGAAGCCCACGAATCCTAGTTGTGGGGGCGCATATACCATTCCCTCAACCATTTTGCATATGAAGGATCTATTGGATTAAGATCCTCATCCGGAGCAGGAGGATCAGAACTCCCAGAACTACTACCCTCAGGCTGAGGCTCCTCCTTTACAGCAACTTCAATATTGGGAGTGTTCTCCTCCCTGATGGGCGCCAGCTCTTCTTTTTGTGCCTCCATGTCTTGTATTACCTCCTCCTTAACGAACAATGACTCCTGTTTGACGAAGGGAGGCAGCATCTCTTCCTTTACAAAGATCTCAGCCTTCGGTATGGAAGCTGCAAGAATAAAAGACAAAAGAAACAAAGTTAGAAGATGGGCAACTTAGTGTTTCAGAGCTTATGCGGCTTTGTTTATTGGAGCCCCATGCGGTTCAGTTTAGTGGGGTCTCATGCGGCCGAATTCAAATGAGCTTATGCTACTTTGTTTAGCGGAGCCCCATGCGGTTCTGTTTAGTGAGGTCTCATGCGGTCGAATTCAAATGAGCTTATGCGGCTTCGTTCAGCGGAGTCTCATGCGGTTCTGTTTAATGGAGTCTCACGCGACCAAGTTCAGATGAGCTTATACAATTTGTTTAGTGGGGGCTTATGCGGCACAGTTCAGATAAGCTTATGCGGCTCTAATCCGTTGGAGCTTATGCGGTCCAGTATATTAGGAGCTCATGCGGTTATATTTTAGTGAGACTTCCTGCGGTTCAGTATTAAAGGTACTTATGTGGCCCAGTCATTCTCATGCGGCTCAAACATGGAGTATACCCCATGCGGCTCGGACATGAGAAGTTCATGCGGCCCATACGATATGTGCGGCTTCATCGTACTAAATTTGGGCAGTTCAATGAAGACGAAGGACGCATTAAAGGCTTGTGCATAAAAAAATGCAACAGAGCCATCTTTGTTAGGATTTTGAAGCATACGATCCTTCACATAATTCTTACCAGCAATGGAAGGGTGGACGTCAGGATGAACTTCAGGCGCCACAATCGATGAAGAAGTCGCTCCCTTACCCTTCGCCGCAGAGGAAGCCTTGGAAGCTTTGGAGGCCATCGTTGATCGGTGATCGAGAGAGAAGACGACGACAAGAAAAGCTTGAGCAAGAAAGGGAAGTAAAGAGTCCTTCTCTCTCAAAAACCCCATATTTATAGGCTGAAGGGGGGCGAGAGGATCAAGGGACACTTCGTATGACGTGCCGCCTAGAAAACGAAACGGACTCTTGGGTTTCTAACCCCTGCATGCGAAAAGAGTAATCCTAATCATTAAGGTAAAATCTAAATATTTAAAGCTGACCCTTGGGATCCAATCCCAAAAGACAGCTTTAAATCAAAACGAATCAAGAGCAATAATGAGATACCCACGTGGCACAGAACCATTATGTGGCTAAGAAGTCTATGCGGTCAGAGCGGTCCATGCGGTCCGAGCGATCCACGCGGCCAGAATATCTCATGCAGCCAGAGAAGTCTATGCGGCAGGAAGAGCTTGTGCAGACATATCCATGCTTCTTATTCAAAGTATTTCAATTTTGCAAATTGAAAACTTTGAAGGGGGTCTTGTAGAAGCATGGAAAAAAATATGAATAAGTGCTTATGCGGCCAAAAAATTAGCCCCATGCGGCTCAACAAGGCTCGAGAGCTTCATGCGGCTCAAGAAAGATGAAGGGGAAGCCACGTGGTCTCATGCAGCGGGACATAAATGCTCTGAGTAGATGGCTCATTAATTACCCTGACACAGTGGCAGCTCTGACAATGACGGATTGACAGCTCTGACATAAAGCTGCAATGATGACTCTGACATAATGGCACGCTCCTAGAAAAATGAAGAAAATCTTTATAGCTGGCACTATCCATCAATTCCAAAGCTCACTATGCGGCCATCTCCATGCGGCTGCCACTCTCATACGGCTGCCACTCTCATGCGGCTGCCATTTTGGGAAGCCACACTCATACGGCCGTGACGCGTGGCCATCCTTATACGGTTTGGTTATGGGATACTTCCATGCGGCTGATACTTCCATGCGGTTCAGATAAGGCCACCCTCATGCGGCTGGAATTAAAGGACTTCCATGCGGCTCAGATAAGGCTACCCTTATGCAGCTCTGACACGAGGCCACACTCATGCGGCCCAACTATGACAGTCCTCCATGCGGCGTACAGCAGTTGGGACACGTGGCAGGAGTTGATCAAATGCCAACAAGCAGTGGGGACACATGGTAGGAGATTGACCAAAATTTATTCGCTCAGATTTGCTGATATCAACAAATCATCACCATACAGATCTGGTACAATCAACATTAATCGTCCATGCAGATTTGGTGCAATCAATATTAATTGTCTATGCAGATTTGGTGCAATCAACATTAACTGCCCAGATTTGTTACAATCAATATTGACAGCCCAAATTGATTTTCAACAAACAAAGATCAAGGCAAATCTTCACCAAATCCTTAATGGCCCACTTTTAAAGGAGCAATTATTACAAACCCTACTTATCACACTACACTCCTATAAATAGCAAGGTGCCATTCCCTTTCAAAGAAGAGGAGAGAGGAGCGCAGAGAGAGAGAAAAGTAGACAGAGAAACATAGAGGCACGTACAAAGAAAGCGGCGGCGCACAGAAGAGTCTCCCACGCATCCCGAGAGCATTTTTTCATCAGAGCCAAAGCTACGTCCGATCGTCGAAGGAGTAAGGCAGAGTTGTCGTTACTCTCCCGAGCCTCTACCGTCACCCCCAGAATCAAAAATAAACAATTGTACTTAGATTGCTGTACCTAGGTTTTTGTCCCTAGGCTTTCTATGTATGAGCGAGTTTGTATTGTGAGTCTAAGTTCAGTCCTCCCATAAAACTGTTCTGTACTTTTACAATTAATGGCAAACAAACAATAGGTAATTCGGACTAAGATATGAGGACGATATCTAAAGAGGCAAAGAAAAGGAATTGAATAATTTATCAAAGTTAGATCATTAACTCTATGAAGACATGTCTTCCCAAGCGAATAATCTATCCATATTGGATCATATCGTCATATCAAGTGGTAATAGTGTACCTATGGGGATCTGACAAACTATCAAAATTAATAACTCCTCATCAAAATTGCATGGCCTAGACTACCCATCGGTAAATTTGTATAAGGGACTCCTAGTCCTAGTCATTCTCTTAAATTAAATTAACCCTAACTCGTGAATGAGCATTTCCTAGTCGCAGGCTCGTAATAGTACGACTAACTTAAGTACTATCACGAGTTCGTATGATTTACGAAAATAGACCTGCATGGGCCACCACAAAAACTTGTCACGGCCCGTACCCACTTTCCGGGATACGTATGAGTGTCCAAGCTGGCCTACGTCGCAGTATCGGCGGTAGAACGCTGTATAGTCACAATGTTCAAAATCATAAATAATGCTCATTCAAAATTAATTTAATTTACAATATTCACAAGTTTTACATTTGCAGAAAATATAAACTCTTACAAATATTGAAATGATCACAACTCATCTATCTAGCTAATTCCTAGGTGTCACTCCTGTTTCCCGTTATACGTATTTTTCAGGATACGTATACGGATTTATGACAATTGTCAGGTGGCCCGTATTTTGACTTATCTTGCTTAGCTTAGCCTTGGTTTAAATCTTGACTTGATTGGTTCAACTTGGTTCAACATGACTTGACTTGGCTTGGCTTGGCTTGGCTTGGCTTGGCTTGGTTTGGTTTATTTTGGATTAAGATGAGAGGGATTACTATATGAGTCAACTTCTTCTCTCTCCTCCATTATTTGCATTAATTTCTTCATCTTCTTCATTTACTCCTCCCACCTTCCAACCCTAGGCAAGTGCAACTTACTTCATGATGGATCTCAAGTTTTATTGTTCCATTCTCTTCCTTACTTGATTCTAAGTCTCTTTAGAACTTTACATTTTTGGGTTTGATGGATGGATTCTTGTAGATCTAAGTTTGTAACTTTTTTGGTTTTTCTTGGTTTTGATCTCTGAAACTTGTGTATTTTTGAAATCTAATGGTTCAATGTTGTAGGAAATTCAATTCTATCCAATTTTGGCTTTTGAACCGCTTGATTTCGACTTCGTATGAGTAAGTTATGCTATTTTCATGTTCATGGGTTCCCCACACCTTTTGGTACTGTCGGGACAATGAACAGTGCCGTGCGCAGTGTTTTCACTGTCGTGCGCTCGCATAATCTGAAGGTTTGGTACCTTGCGTAAAGCAGTATAAGAAGGTTGTTGGTGAAAAACAGAAGTTTTACCAACAATAGAATTCTTGTTTTTACGCTGCATGCGTGTAGGTAAATTCACTTTAGATGCAAAGGCATCGTTGTGAACTTTATCTACCATGTCACCGACAGAAGATTTACCTTTACGCGTAGAGCGCAAAACATGAACATCTGCCACGTCACAGACGAGAGATTTACCCCTAGACGTAGAGCGCAAGGCTTGAGTGTCTACCACGTCACGGACGGGAGACTAATTTTTACGCGCAGAGCGCAAAACTTGGGGGTCTACCACGTCACGGACGGAAGACTGATTTTTACGCACAGAGCGCAATACTGAAGTGGAGACTGCCTCGTCACAAACGGGAGCCTCCATAACAGGAGTGGAAAGAATTTCCTTGCCTTCGGAGACAACAGGGAGATCAGAGGATGCTTTGGACTTAGGAATCCAAACTTTTCGCACCTTCCGAGATTTTTGAACACTGGAGCAGCGAGTACTACCCCCAGTTTGGACCATTTCTTCGTAAGCAGTCTGGTCGAAGTGAACAACCAGAGTCTTCTTTGTCGATCCGACCGACACATCATCATATTGAGCAATTGCTTTCTCGTCAGAGGAGAAAGTCGTCCCCAGCAGAGTCGCCATTTTGTTTCACTTAACAAAATGCCTAAAATTGGCTTTTGAAAGAAAACGAGAAAAAGTACAGAAGTATAAATTGTTTCTGGGAAGTATTGCTATGGAACTCTGAACTGAGAGCGATCACTTTGTTCCTTGGACCACACGATCATGATGAAGAGAACTGCTTGAGGAAGATGAACAATAGGAAGAACTAAGTCACCAGAAAGGTATCAACATAAAGGCACTGATGGCACAGTGGAATGCTTTCCTACTTTGCTTCACCCTGTTCTTGAGAAAAAGTTAAAGAAATACTTCTGGGAATATCACTCTGAAAGTATGAGTTTTCTCAGAATCTCCTCTTCTGTATATCTCTCTTGATATGTTCTTGTATTAAAAATAAGTCTATTTATAGACTAGACCCTCTGTGCGTAAAAAGCAACAAAATTGGGTCTCTACGCAAGTAACTGTCACCCACGATGAAAATCAACCTCTATGCGTGATGACACGTGTCCTATGTAGAGTTTTGATCTCTACGCATGGTGACACGTGTCCCACAAATTCAACAATATGGGAAGAGCACGTACACACGTTCCTCGATAAGTGTGGCCTTAAAGCCACGTATGCAGACCACGTTCTCACATAGCCAGAAAAAGACTGGACATAAAAATAATCCAAAATAGACTTCCTGCGTAAAGTAGCAGACTGGGCATAAAATAACCCAAAATAGACTTCCTGCGTAAAGTGGCTGAAAAGTAGCCTTGAGCGTATAATTAGCTCAAATAAACACTACGCACACGAAAGCCTTGAGCGTAAAAGCTCGAATAGCTTTCATGCGTAAAAGAAGCAGTCTCTTGAGCGTAAAATAGCCTATCTGCACACTAAACGACAAGTATTGGATTTGGTGTAAAAAAATTTCTCAACTTCTGTGTAATTTACTGTCAGAAAATCATTTTTTCAGAACAGTATCACGCGCATTAAATGCGATGTGGACAGCCTGTCTCCCGCGTAAAGCTGAGAATGGCTCTCGCGTAAAAGAGCTCGCGTAGAATTTTGAATCTGACTCAATAGAGTCTTTTAATGAGCCTTACGTAGAGTCTGACTTTGCGTAAAGTTCTTAACTTCTTTGTCTTGGTCTATGAAGTTAATTTTATGCTTCTACAAGACCCCCTTCAAAGTTTTCAAATTTTTCTAAAATTTGAAATGCTTTGAACAGAAGTGTAAAATCCGAGATATCTAACAGTCATCCGCGTAGAATTCGGGATACCCAACAGTCATTTGCGTAAAGTTTGGGATACCCAACAGTCCGCGTAAAGTTTGGGATATCCAACAGTCAGCGTAAATTTTGGGAATTTGAACCGATTTCAAAATTTTCTATAAATAGAGCTTTGCCGGAAGAGAGAGAACTTTACTCATTCTCGCATTCTCAATCTCCTTTACTCTCTTCTTCTTCTTCAAGATTTCAGTTCAAACAAATAGCCCCAAAGAGTAAGACCTCTGCCGTCGCCAAGGGCAAGAAGCCCGTCGCTGCTGCCTCGTCGGCGACTGATCGAGCAGAGACCACCATTCCGACATCGGTGGCGACCCCGAGACCTAATGCCGCTGTGGCTCCGGCCGTGATAGGTAAAATCCAATCTAGCTCGGCCGTGGGTTCGTCAGAGAAGAAGAAGAATTCGAACCCTAAACTTCATGCCCACGTTTATATGTGTCAGCGTAGAATAAAAATTAATAAATACGCCCACGTTTATTCGTGCCAGCGTAAAGAACAGAACACTCCCACGTCAATATGTGCCAGCGTAAAAATGTTAACAACAAAATACGCTCACGTCAATACGTGCCCGCGTAAAAATAAAAATACGCCCACATCTATATGTGCCAGCGTAAAAATGTTAACAACAAAATACGCTCACGTCAATACGTGTTCGTGTAAAATAAAAATATGCCCACATCTATATGTGCCAGCGTAAAAATGTTAACAACAAAATACGCTCACGTCAATACGTGCCTGCGTAAAATAAAAATACGCCCACATCTATATGTACCAGCATAAAGCATAAAATACGTTCACATCTATATGTGCCAGTGTAAAATACACAAGTGATAAGATTTTGCGTAAAAATAGTCAATTATGAAAACAGAGAACTTTTGTACTTAATTTTTAATTTTAATCAACTTAACTTCTAAGCGTAAGCGTAAAGTTTTGCATAGTCAAGCTCTCTAATACAGAGTCTTTAATTTTTATGCATAAAATTCAGAATAAGTCATCTGCATAAAATTCAAATTAGATTGTTACTAACTTGATTCTTCTTTTTCTTTTGGCAGTGGACTTGCAAATTCATCCTCTTGCAGAAGTATTCGGCTCACCAGCTGGTATGGTGGGCTCAAACTACTTGAAGAATTTGGCCCATGTTGAATTCCCTCAATCAGATACACCGTACCCTGAAGAGAGACAACAGCTAATAGCTGCTCAGGGAGACATGATGCTGCTGTCACTGATGAATGAAGAATTGTTGGTGTCGCTAGATGGCCAGTAATTTTTGAAGCCAGCTTTCATGTTTGGGGATGCTATAGATTTCCAATCACAAACTAACCCCAAGATGGAGGCTTTGGTGTTTAAATTTGGAAAGAGGGCGATGTATCTCCCAGACATGGCAAGGGATTATCCCCTATCTTTATTTGTACACGCCACTCTTCCAAGACAGATGCTATGGAACCTGACTCCCAGCAGTCATGGTAGACCTGGCAGAATTATTTTCAAGAGGGATGGGGCCAATCAAATGGGCTACCATACTAGCACTCCTAGTGGTGGCATCATTCCTTTCGTCGGTCTACTGCCTAGATTCACACCGAGTGAAGATTCAACTTTAATTCAACCAGTACAGATCCCCATCTAGATAAACAAGTTTATGAAGGCCTCAATATTATATCCCCAGGCCAACCCGAGGCTGCAAGGATGGATGACACCTCATAATCAGAATTGGATTCAACTTAGTACCTGGATCATGAAGAATTTCAAACAGAACTGCAAGCCATTGGATTATATGAAGCTGTAGCCTCCACTAGTCAGGGTATACGAATGAACAAAAACCTGTTCTTGGCTTTAATGGAGTTTTATATCAGTTCAACAGGAACTTTTGCAACTCCGATAGGTGAAATGGGCTTTGCACTGCATAAGATACAGTTTATCTCCAAGCTACTAATGGGTAAAGCTCCGTATGAAGAATATGTTCCCTCCAACCGAAAACTAACAGAGATCAAGGAGAAAAATCCTCAGTTGGTTGAGGTCTACCAAGAATTGATGTGCCACTATCTGACTTGTACTACTATATATGAAAGTGGATCACATTTGGCCTACATCAATAAATGGACAACATATCTATTCTACCATAAGAATAGAATATCCAAGGATGATAAAGAGAAATTTTAAGATAACAAGGCTCAGCTTATCAACCCTTGTTCAATCATCCCTGCTGATTCAATAACACTTGGATGGCCATCTACAAGTCTCCGGATAAATATTTGGCCACCAAGGCTGGAGAATTCCCTGCTAGGACCGAAGCCTTGAGCTTTCTGAGACATGGCATTCGAAGGCTCTCGAAAGAAGCTTTGCTGGCGGGCTTTCTTTCTCTGTGGCTGCGGAGATGGGTCGTGCCAGGGATTGGCATAGCTGACAGGATCCACCGAAATGTACTATGGCCAGCAGTATGTTTGGTATTCAAAGTCAGAATTAACCTGTTATCGGTAATGGTATGCCAAATAAATACAGGTTTGCGAGCATTTGGTGATGAACTGATCAACAATGCTCCTCACCGAAAAGATTTTCCAAGGGTGGAGATGCCTTACACCTATTTGATGGGCTGGGTGTTGCATCACAACTGCAGTTTGTTGCCACCAGGCCCTTGGAATGATATGGAGGTATTCCTCCAGAAATTTAATAAAGCCACGTGGACTGCAACTTCAGT
The DNA here is from genome assembly GCA_029216955.1 of Iris pallida. NCBI lineage: Eukaryota > Viridiplantae > Streptophyta > Magnoliopsida > Asparagales > Iridaceae > Iris > Iris pallida. The sequence continues at coordinate 10,419,711 of JANAVB010005397.1, forward strand.
GGCAGACACCCGGGCAACACTCAACTATTCCCACGGGTGAAACTTTTTCTGTACAAGACCACCAGTCCCAGCTAATTATTTCGGGATGCAATTTGAAGATATAGGTGAAGGGAGGACTTCATTACCTACGCCAGTTTTTAAATGGCTAATGTGCATCAGACCCTCATATCTGATGTATAGGAATGAAGACAACTGTGCGTTCGAACCGTATCTGCCCAGTCGGTTCGCTCGTCAGTTTGGATATGACCAACTTCATGTTGGTAATCCCTCCACCAACTTCCACCATTATGGAAAATTAATTGATGGTACAAGAGCATGGAGGTACTTTAGCACTGCATGTACCGGTACTAAATTTTGGGTATCAACTGCTACAAGTACAACTGAGCTACGAATGCTTCATACGTATGCTCGTTTTTATGCATCCATTCGCTCCTTCGCGAATGACTACAATATGAAGAGGAGTCTTCGATGGGCTAAAGAAGGAAACGTCGAAGAACCAGTCATGGTTCGTTCAGACATTCCCGATGATGTTGTTGTTACAGACGAGTATTTGGAGGTGATCCCTACGGGAGTTGGAGAACCAGCTGCAGGGTTTTGGAAGAAGAAGAAGGTCACTGTTAAAGGGCCTTCTAGACGGAGAGCTGCTACTCCAGAGAGCAAAACTCCTGTCGAGGAGCCTCAACACATTGTATCTTCTTCAGCTCATCCTGGAGAAGGGTCCTCAGCATCTCAGCCCACAGCATCAACAGAAGCTACGGGGCTCCTATCTCCTGGATGCCTCAGCACTTCTGCACATCTGACTTCTCCCCAGAAGGTGCAAGCTATTGAGGACACTGCCACGACTCGTGCTAGTGATCCAGAGCCCATACCATCAGATGAACCGGCTCTTGACTTCGACGATGATGACTGGGATCAGGATTATGACTCGCTCCTAGCACGTCCTGCACCTACTCCAGGTAAATATAAATTACAAAATCTATACAAAATTATGTATTATAATTTTGTATAATTTAACTTATTTTGTTTTAATCTTTGTTGGTGCCATCGCTGCAGTAAAGCCTGTGGCTCCTCCTCCTCCTCAGAAAACTATTCAAACGGAGTCTGAAGGAGAGATTTCTTCTTCAAAAGAAGATACTGTCCAAGAAGAATGTTTCCCATCCGCAGAGATACAACAAGAGCCTGCAGTAGAGGCTCAGCAAAAACTGTCTTCTCTTACTGAAAATAGAGAAGAAGAATTAACTGCAGAAGAGCCAGCTGCAGATGAAGGAGTAGCTACAGAAGAAGAACCAGCTGTAGATAAAGAAACAGCTGCAGAAGAAGAACAAATAATCAGCTTAATCAAACCTTGGTAGCTAGGGAATAAAGAAGAAATTCAGACATAATATTTCTTCAAGAATTTGCCATTAATTGGCATCATGAGCAAATCTCCATTAGGTTTAGACAACCTATAGGCACCATTAGAGAATACTATCTCGACTACATACGGACCTTCATATTTTGCTTAGAATTTCCTTTGCACTAATGAGTCATCTGTTAGGGTTATATACTAAAAGCATCACTTTTATAGTGACCTTATTTCCTTAAATTTTGAATGAGAATCATATGGGCAAATGTTTGCATATTGTATTTGTTGTAAGTGTTAATGCAAATGTCTGATATTCTACATTATAGATAATATGGTGTGTGGTGTCACACAGAAGATCATACTATCAGTTCCCTATGGAGTATATAAATAGTTCACAACCTAGATGGATTTGGACAATCTATTGAAAAGGTTGTAGTGTAATCTGGTATTAGTCTATCTTGACTATAGGTTTATACTAGTACAATTTGTGTGTATTGAACATGACCACTTGAGGTTGTTCTCTTTGTACTGACTACATAAGAGAACAAACACCTCTATTATTATGGATGCTTGTGCTCTTAATCCGGATATAATAACGGACATGTATATGCAGTGTGCATTACTTTGACTCATAAAAGAGTGAGATTCATTATGGATCAACAACCTCTATGAATTGGGTAATAACATTGTATGTATGATGGGCTGTTGATTATAAATGGAATCCATATTCCGATACATCGGGTTGATGATGTCCCCTTAAGGAGCTCATAAGGATTGTCATGTAAACCCTGCAGGTGGATTATATCCGACATGACAAATAAAGTTGAGCGGTACTACTTAAAGAAAAAAGATGTCAAATCAATATAGTTGTCAGTAACTCAATTTGATAGACGGACATACGATATCTTAACATGGGGAGCCAAACGAGCATATAATAAAAGGAGCCCACAAACACAATTTGGGATTAGGGAGGTAGTGCAACAATAGCTCATTAGTGGACTGAGCTATTGTTAATGGGCCTGGATTGTGTGTTCAAGCTGAACACGGGATATCCAGATCCGTTAGGAGGCCTAACCCTAATTTCTCCCCATAGTCCCTGCCGTAGCCTATATATATCCTTTATTCTCTGGCCGCCAGATTACTGATCAAAATCAAATACTTTCTCTAAATTCGTGATTCACATAAGGAGAGAAAGAGAGGGCTGCCAAGGAGAAGAAAAGGTTGGGAGATCGTCGCCCACACGATGTCCAACTTGAGAAAGGAATACGTACAGAAGATAATGGGGTCGTCCGCTCGAGATTGCCAAGAATTAATTGTGTTTTTTCCGCCGCAGGTATAATTCGTGAACCCTAGTTTCCGCCTATGAAGGGTTAGAACACGTATTAGATTTTTTTTAAACTTTCTATCGATCAATACGCACAACAAAGAAAGGGTCCAGGGAATCCCCAGTTCCATCAATTGGTATCAGAGCCACTTTGGATCTACGTATTGATTGATACGTCCATGTTGTCCAATAAAACCTACGCTGTGTAATAGTCGGTAGATGTAGATCTGTTCTAACTCGATTTTGAAGGTATCTTAGATCCAACTATTATGGTCCAATGCATGTTTTTTATTGTGTTGTTTAAACCACGGACATGTTGTAGATGTTGTTGTTGCTGTGGATGTAATTAAAATCACGAGGGTTGATCGTGCTTATTATTTTATTTTTTCAATCTAGATTATGTGTGAACTCCTTCGGGAGGCATAGGATTGATGTAATTTTAATTATTTTTGATCAATCGTGATGGCGGTGGTGGCTGTTTCTGATGCCGGACGAGATGCTAGTTTTAAGCAGTCCAGAGGCAGACAGATGATTTTTGATGAAGGAATCGACAGCCAAAACCTTAAAAAAAATCGGGGCACTGCCCCGAACCCCACAACCTAACCGGACAGGTCGAACCCCGAATAGATCTGCGCAGCGCCAGATTTTGGATTCGGATAGTTGAGGACGGAGCAACAATGATGACCTTAATAGTTGGATGTTTTCTCTTATTTTTGTCATTTTGCTTTTTTCTGATTATGCATGTTTATTATTGTATGGATATTTTTTTTGAAAAACTAAGCCTACATTAATAATGGACAACATGGACATAATATCAACTAGTAGAAAAACCCTCATTGTTAAATAACTAAGTGGGAGAGGATATTTATTTAGTATAAATCCTATGGTATCCATTACTGGTTTGTAGGTGATATAATTATACTTGTGCGTTGGCTTTAGTGCTTTCCTCCGTATCAGATGAGTATAATTATGGATCACCAGTACAAACTTCCTTAGGGATAATTGTAGAAAGTTACCTAGTATGTGTTTACTTCTCCATATGAAGGAACTCATTACAAGGTAATGGACTTTGTATTAAGTAATGGTATATACTTAGATACAAATAATGGTATCCTTTCCATCGGAGTCACTGCTATTATTTGTATGACCAGAGCAAGACCAGCATCTTAATTTTATTTGTCATAAAGTTATGTTGACATGATAGTAAAATTAATAAGAAAAACCTACTTGAACAAAGTTGAATTTGTATACGTCCACACTATCGTGGCATGCTAAATTCATGGTGTTCAAGGTGTTGGTGAATTTCTTATTATTGTTTTGAGGGAATCAATATTTAGTTAATTCAAAAAGTTTTTTTTTTGCCTTACATAATTTTATTTATGTGATTCTCAGGATTTCAAAAATGGGTTCTTTCAGTCCACTTATGGTGATTCTTAAAGAAAATAAACTTACTGGACCAAATTATATTGACTGGAAACGTAATTTAGACATTATTCTGACTGCTGAGGAGTACAAATATGTACTTGTTGAGGAATACCCACCTAAGCCTGATGCTAACTCTGATGAAGAGTTCAAAGAGGCTTATAAGAAGTGGAAAAGACAGATGAGATGGCACGGTGTTATATTCTGGCATCTATGTCAAATGTACTGCAACATCAGCATCAGGCCATGGCCACAGCTTATGATATGATGTATAACCTCAAGGAACTCTTCGAACATCAGAGTAGAGCAGCTAGGCATTTTGCTATGAAATGTTTGATGAATACAAAAATGGCTGAGGGTACACCAGTAAGGGATCATGTTCTCAAGATGATGGGTCATCTGAATGAGATGGAGAACCTTGGAGCTAAAATCGATGGAGAATCCCAGATCGATATCATTCTCGAAACTCTGCCTAAAAGTTTTTGACAATTTCTGCCTTAATTACAACATGAACAAAAGGTTGTATAGTTTGGCAGAACTTGGAAAAGAGCTACAGGATGCTGAATCTCTCTTTAGGCGGAGTGGTCATGTTTTTGTTTCTAAAAAGGCTTCTAATTCTAAGCCAAAAGACGGTAAGAAGAAAAATAACATTCAGAAATAGGAAAACTCAGCAAAGAAGGGCATAGGACCTCAAGGTGCGGTGAAAAAGCCGAAAAGCAAATGTTTCAAGTGCAAAGGGTCAGGACATTGGAAGACTGATTGTCCACTTCTCAGACAAAGGAACAAAGAAGGTATATGTCATTTACTAGTAGTTGAAACATGTTTAGCGGCGTTATCTACCGGCACCGGGTATGTAGATACAGGAGCCAATAATCATGTCTGTAATATATTGCAGGAGCTCCAGGAAACCAGACGGCTCAGTAATGGAGATATATGCTTGTTCATGGGTGATGCTACAAAAGTATCGGTCGTTGCATTAGGAGATGTTACTTTATCTTTTGGTAGAAATAAGTCTTTGACATTGAGAGATTGTCTTTATGCACCTTCACTTAGAAGAAATTTAGTTTCTGTTTCCATATTAGTTAAGCATGGATATTCAGTTTATTTTAATAAAAATATTGTTATTAGAAAGAATAAATATTTTATCTGTTCTGGCGCATTGGTTGATAATCTGTATGTCATTAATCCTATTTCGTCCATAATGCAACTTATGGAAATGAATAATATGTCATCTAACTTAAATAAGAGAAAAGAACCTTCTTGTATGAACCAAACATATCTTTGGCACTTGCGATTGGGGCATATTAACCTAAGAAGGATTCAAAGACTGGTTTAAGATAGACCTTTGAGTTCATTGGAAGTGGAGGCACTACCAGTCTGTGAATCCTGTTTGAAAGGTAAAATGACCAAAAGGCCTTTTACAACGAAGGGGTATAGGGCCAAAGATGTGTTGGAATTGGTTTATTCTGATTTATGTGGACCCATGACTATCCAAGCTAGAGGTGGCTTTGAATATTTTGTCACATTTATTAATGATTATTCAAGGTATGAATACATTTATTTGATGCGCCGTAAGTCTGAGTGCTTTGAGAAATTCAAAGAGTACAAGGCTGAAATGGAGAAACGTCATAGAAAATGTATCAAGTCATTACGATCAGATCGTGGTGGCGAGTACCTCTTTGGAGAGTTTAGGGATTATTTATCAGAGGCTGGGATTGCATCCCAATTGACTGCATCTGGAATGCCCCAGCAGAATGGTATAGCCGAAAGAAGGAATAGAACTCTTATGGAGATGGTTAGATCAATAATGAGTTATTCGGATTTGTCAAATTTGTTTTAGGGATATGCCTTAGAGACTGCAGCTTATATTTTGAACTTGGTTCCTTCTAAGTCAGTACCTCTTACTCCCACAGAGCTGTGGATTGGGCGTAAGCCTAGTCTGAAACATGTTCGCATTTGGGGTAGTCCAGCACATGTGCTGAATGGAAAAGTAGATAAGTTGGAATCTCGTACAGAAGTACGCTTGTTTGTAGGCTATCCAAGAGGAACGAAAGGAGGTTTATTTTATAGTCCTAAGAATCAGAAGGTCATTGTTAGCACCAATGTCCGATTCTTAGAGGAAGACTTTGTGATGAACCATAAACCCATAAGTAGAGTTGTTCTAGAAGAACTGAGACGTGAGACACCAAGTACTTCAGTACCAACAGTAGAAGAGGATGAACCACAAATAATTGCAGAACGTGTCACAAATGTTACACCACAACCGATAGTGCCTCACTACACCAAAATGATAATTTTGGAACACTAGACAATTTTCAATCAGGAACACTTTTTATCTGTACCTAATGTCTGTAACGGAATAAAAGAGTTCTAGATCAGAAAAATGTTCCTGATATAGTTTATTATAATTTTTAGAATTTTTTATTTAGTTAGGAACACTAGTATAGTGTTCTAAATACGTTCCAAATTTGGGATGGTACACACGTGCATATCATGCCCTTAATGTGAAAGTGTTCCAACAAAAAACCTTATCTTTTCCCCCTAAATTTTTTAGATTTTCCTTCCCTCCTCCCCTTCCCTCCCCTCCAATATATTGCAGGCCACGAGATCAACATTCTAGGCTTCATCGCAGGCGACGAGATCAACCTAACCTTCATCTCGGGCGAGAAGATCGACTTACCACGACATACCGACGACTTGCCAGGCTATCCCGACTTTTTTCACGTTTGTTCTTCTCTCTCCTCAGATTTTTTTTGGTTCAGTGTTTTGTGCAATTTTCATAAAGAAATTCTTATCAATTGTAGGGTCTCACTTTGAATTAATTTTGGGGTTTGGTTCAATATTTTTGTTGTGGTGCAGTCTCATTCATCAAAGTTCGATTACACCCACCTCCTTTGTATATGCGTATTTCTGAAATCAAATCAGTATCAATTTTGCTTTAGTTTTTTGCCTATGTGTATGCAAGAAATTAGTGCCCATGTGTTTGCAACAGATTATTATCAAATTTGGTTCTTTTTTTTTCTTTAGCGGGAAATTCTTATTAATTTTAGGAAGAGATTCTTATTAATTTTAGGAAGAAATTCACATTCCTTTCTAATCGGAAGTTTTATTATACTTTACTCCTCATAAGCGACTTTAGATAGATGGATTCCGGAGACAGTAGCAGGAAAATGCTACTCTTAGGTGAACTTATTAAAGAGTATCTGGGAAACATCAATAATGGTTGGCCTACCTCTTAATAATCCTTACAGGAGGATAATAATAAAGACAAGCAAGAGTTGGGTCAATTCGTCGTAGCCCCTCTTGTTCCTCCTTTCTTTCGGTCCATTACTATACTCTGATGGTGAGTCTAATAAATTCTCTTTGTATACGATTGTCTAATAGTATATAAAATTATAAGAAAACTACTTTTGCCAAACTTTCTTTCATGAGATTACTCAAACCTGGCCATCCTGCCCCATGCAATGATTATCATATGAAAACTCCTTCTGGAATTCTTTCATCTTGTCTATGGAACATATCAGTTAAGTGAGTACTTGAGGTCCCCATAGCCCCCAGGAAAATGTCATTTGCGGTCTCATACCCCATAGCCCCAGGAAAATGTCATTCGGGGTCTCATGAGAAATCTCTATTATTGAAGTTTTGTTGGCAACTTGAAACTTGTCATGAAATATTGAAACCCAACCAGACTCTTAGGTTGTTAATTTGGCGATAAAAGTTGTTTTGGCAAATATATGACTTTATGGGCTTGATCGCGAGTCTTTATCGTTGGAAGAAAATCTACTCCCAGAACTAGTACGTAGGTTTTAATTTTTCTCCATATATCAATGTTCACGAGTCCTATGGATTAACATAAGATTAGGCACACATGAACTTTCACCATAGCTGTTACAAAAGAAGCAAACTTCGCACTCGATTATTTCAGGGATAAAATACTAAGAGACATATATATTGGGTGTATATATACCTGATTAGCTTTTAGAAATCTCTTCCCTTCTTTCTTCTTGAGATAATAGATATCTATTTGTGTTGTTTTTATGCAAAGCAGTGGCAATGACATATTTTTGCTTGGCTTGCTTCCCACTGCAGTAGCATTGAAGTGAAGCTATAATATGATTTTCTAGATCATAAATGGCGTGCTCTGTGGAACCACCACAAGCTCAGATGTTTCAATCTCTGACATAGAGTAGTATATATATATGATGCTACTATTAAGTCTGTATCTTAGTTTCCTACCTGACATTAGTGAGAAATCAACTACGTTTAGACTTTAAGTCTATATCGGTCTATATGCTAACAGCTTTCCACACATGGCCTATGACAGAGTGAGTCATATATAAAAGAAGCTGAAGAGCTTTCGCGAAGGGCATTGCCAATTTTCTTTGAACACCTCAGAGTCGATATCCATCATGTAGTTGCAATATGATTTATATTTCCAATCAAATGGTAGAAAAATGTTTGTAATTACAAAGAGAGAGACGCCAACTAATTAAGCATATTAGCTAGAAATATTACTATGTCATGTTTACATTTTTCTGTCACTTTTTATTCTTATATTACAGTTTAATGTCAGGTTTTTGTTATATCGTGTTTTGGTAATATCATTTTTTCATTATTGCTTGTGAGTCCAAGTGCCTATCAGGTTTTTGTTACAACAGGTTTTTGTTATATCATGTTTTGGTCAGTGCTTGTGAGTACAAGTGCCTATCAAGTTATTTTATATCAGGTTTTTGTTCTCTCTTGTCGTTTTTGGACCTGCTACTAGGAAGTTGTTTATTACAAAGTATTGCATCCAACAAGATTGATATAAAACATTTACGTTATTTTTGCCAGAATTCCTCTAAACTTGGAGAATTCTTTTGCCAGAATTCCTCATCTTAACAATGCTCTGTTCCTCTAAACTTGGAGAATTCCTTTGCCAGAATATAGAATCTATTTACAAAAATATTTTATATTTAGTCAGAACAATTACATTTAGGCATCTAGTTTTAATCTAATAAAACCAAGAACATATACAATAAGTAACATTCAACACAAACCTATAAACTCATGAAATCTTACTTTTAAGAGTGAATGCTTGTATAAGAAATGTAGCAAACAAAGACAATAGTTCCATTATACAATTTCTAAATTGTATTTATTTTATTACTCTTGCATAGTACCTTCTGATACTAGCACCATTTTGAGTTTTTGTTTATATGCCATAAACTAAATCTCAATGCCTATATACTAGCACCATTTAAAGTTTTTGTTTATACATCACAAGCTAAATCTCAATGCCCATGATTATAGTACTGCTTTTTTTTCTTGATTTTGGAAAAACAATTCCCATGGGTTTCATTAACGATAATTAAGGAAACATAGACCCAAGTACAAAGAGAGAACTTGGAAAAAATTATTGAAGTTTTTAATTTAGCAAAAAATTTATTTTCTAATCAGCAGTTAGTATCTAAACTAGATGTTTTGTTCGATTTTCTAGACTAGGAACAGGAGATGCCCCCCGTGCTTCCTTATCAGAGATGGGAGAGTATCATTCACAGAGACCACCAACTCCTCTATTGGACACTATCAACTATCGAATCCATATTAAGAACCTCTCAATCAGGGTAAGGCCGATGTGTAACTTTTGCTCGATTGATATTTTGTACATCACTTTAGTTTCAATATTGTGGGCGTATATTACCATATACATGACAATTAATTCACTGTAGGAACTCAAGCACTATCAGACGAGGTGCATTCAAATGTCAATTTCCATGTCTCCAAACAGGAGGCCACCTTTGTTCGATCCTTGGTGTGGTCGAGCTCACGGATGCCCTCCACTACTTCTTCAATGCTCCTCAGGACATGATACTATGGGATGTCAACCACTAGGTTCTTCCCTGTTCATCCTTTGATAATTGCAACATAGATGTTTATGGATGTAGAAGTACAATAGAGTTGACACCTAATATGAATATTGCAGATCATGTATCCGCATAAAATGTTGACTGACCGGAGGGACAATGGCTATGAGGCAGCCTAACGGTCTAGCTGGATTAATGAAGCATGCAGAGAGCGCCAGAGTCAAGGCATTACATGTACTTTATACTATACAACCTTCCAGATACTTGCATTTGTACTATACTGCATCCTTTCTCAAGTATGTTGACCTATCAAGGATTTTGTCTTTTGGTTAGGTGGTGATCTACCAAAGTGATTTACTTTCTTTTTTAATTTTCATGTTGGGAGTGATTTGTCTATAGGGACTGTCATTAATATTCTCGAAAATCCTAATTTGTGTTGCAGAGTAGATTTTCCTTTTGGTTAGATTTTCCTTAGATTTTCCTCAGATATGATGATTACCATGTCTCTGATATCCCTCTTTAACAAATTTTCTAACCCGACAAGTAGGCTTTGTTTAGTGACTTCAGTCTATATAGGATATTGGGACTTTGTTTAGTAACTTTGGTTAATAAAACAGAAAATTAAGCTAAAGCCTAGCATTGTATGGATAAGTTCCCAGGTAATAGAAAAATGGAGTTTGTCTAATCTATCAAAATGGAGTCGTTGCCTATGGGAGCTGTATCCTAGAGTCAATGCATGGATAAATTTCAGAGTTATTGTATGGATAAGCTTTAGAGTCCCACGTAATAGAAAATGGTGTTGTATCCTATCAAATAAAGTATCTTACTCAATTAGACTATAATAAAGCAGAAAATGGAGTTTGTCCCAGGTAATAGAAAATAGACTCATATCCTATCAAATAATATATGAATCAATTTTATTATCTTTGTCTTTATCTAAGTGGATTAGCCTTATTCCATAAATATAATATATTGACAAATTTTCTTCATTGCAGATATATGAAAATTATCATAACTGTCTTCATTTACAAAATACTAATTTATTGTGGCTTAATATGCGGAAGAGCAGTGCAATGAAAGAGTATGAGATAGTAATTTTTCTCTAGATCCGACTTTACTATTTTATAAATTTGTATTCTTATTGTTAAGCTTACACCTAAAAATTAATCGATGAATATCTAGAAGGCAAAGCGGGAAGATCCTACTATCCCTATCTCCCGGACTGAATTATGGATAGAAACTCATACGAGTACGAACCATTTACGGTGAGATCATAAAACTTTCTTATCATCTTGCATTTACTTTAATTTTAGCTTTCTTACAAATGATAATACAAAAATTAGTCAAAAAGAAACTTGTTGAATTCAAAAAAGAAAGAAAGTGGCAATAGTAGTGTTCACCCTCTATCAATTGATAATGATCCCTTGAATCAAGTATTTTCTATCATACCTTTCAAATGATTAACAATACATGAATCGATTAGCTTTTATTAGTTTTACCTTTGTCAATGTTGAAATTCATATTATAGTAACTTTCATTAGTTTGAAACTCATGTTAAAACTTTCACTAGTTTGGAAACCATATCAATCAATGAGCTGTATCTTCAGCCATAGAATAAATATATGAAAACCCCCAACCAACAACCAAATCTAAAATGTGTATCCAGGTGCTGGCACTTGGCAATGGAGAATAAAAATTCATATTGAAGTTATCGAAAAGCAGTATCCAGTCTTTCAAGTGCAACTAGATTACAGTTAAATGCATTACGAATTCATATTAGCATGTAAACATAACTCCTAAATAGCAGATAGTTCTCTGTTTCTTTTCCACTTAGTTTTTTTTGTAAGATGTACTATGTTCAGTTATCCCTCTGGTCTAGTCGTGTTTGTGTGCATTTTCTTTAGAAGAAAAATAAGCAAAAGGAAAAAAAGAAGAGTCTCGTATGAGAACCAATTATAAATTATGACCTTTAGTGAATGTGGTTCGGTTCTTTTCCTTCCTTCTATGCATTATCATGTAGTTAGTTGATATCTGTAGCCAGTTTGCTCAACAATAATGAATTTGGAAAATGGGACAGGTTGTCAAAAAAAAATCTGACTGGAGAATTAGAAATTTTGTCTTATGTTATTCGATTCGTGTGTACAATTTCTATCATGATGCTCTTTAGGTTGTATTTGATTATTGTGTGTGAGAATGTATCTTGAAAATATTCTAGTGTATGATGTATGACTTGGTTTTGTATTTCCAAAAAAATAAAGAATATAACCTCAACAAATGAAACATCTTTTTTTTTCCTTTGAAAGTTGGGATGGATTTGTAAAGTTATATTTTCTGATCTTTTTTTTCTCTACTAATTTTTTTTGACCTTTCAACTTTGCAGGCCCTATGGCTATCCAACAATAAAAGAGTTTGATCACGGGGAAGAAAGAGAATGAGATATCAAATTATGTTCACAATACTAGGACATTTTGTTAGCATCGTAGTTTAACAAAATTGTATTAAACATATATACAATATTTGTGTAAGACACTTTGACTTTGTTAGTCAATAAAGCTTTATATTTATCTATTGTGCATGTACTTATGCTATTGATATTTGCTTACTTTCGTTTATATTGTAATCAACTTTAATTTTATAAAATCTCAAGAGAATTAAAAATTATCTATCTATATATAAATTCAAATGATAGGATTGGTATTTCAAAGAATCTACAAATTGATAGGAACGTATTTCTACCATTCCAGCACTGGAACACATTGTATCCGTTCCAGCAGGTATGTACAGATTAATTTGAACTCCTCATTAGGAATACTGTGTTGGTGTTCCAAATCTGGCATGCATATAATGTGTTCCAAAAATTATCCCTTGGAACCCTTTATTAGGAATGCTTTATTGGTATTCTAAAATTGGAACGCATATAAAGCGTTCCAATAATCTTCCTTTGGAACGCTTTTATGGCGTTCCAGCACTGGAATGCATATAAAGCGTTCCAATAATCTTCCTTTGAAACGCTTTTATGGCGTTCCAAGCATTTTGGCAGCCCAAAAATAGGTACGGAATAAAGACGTTCCTAAAAATTTTTGGAATGGAATTTCTCCATTCCAAAATGAGCATTTTGGTGTAGTGCCTCGTCGTAGTGGGAGGGTTGTGATAAAACCTGATAGATATATGTTCTTGGGAGAGTCGTCAGACTTCGTCCCTGAGGAACAAGATTATGATCCCTGTACCTACAATGAAGCACTCCAAGATAAAGATGCAGAGTCTTGGCAAAAAGCAATAATATCTGAAATAGAATCTATGGATTCTAATCAAATCTGGGAGCTTGTAGAACCACCCGTTGGTGTAAAAGCCATTGGATGCAAGTGGGTCTATAAGATAAAAAGAGGATCAGACGGTAAGGTTGAAACCTTTAAAGCTCGGCTTGTAGCAAAATGTTTTACTCAAAGAGAGGGTATCGATTATGAGGAAACCTTTTCCCCTGTAGCCATGCTTAAGTCTATCCGGATTCTTTTATCTATTACAGCTCATCTCGATTATGAGATTTGGCAAATGATGTCAAGACAGCTTTCCTTAATGGAAGTCTTAAGGAAGACATCTATATGAATCAACCAAACGGGTTCATTGAAAAAGGCCAGGAGCATCTTGTTTGTATGCTCAAGAAATCCATTTATGGACTTAAGCAAGCTTCCAGATCTTGGAACATATGTTTTGATCAGGTGACAAAATCCTATGGATTTGATCAATGTCAGGATGAATCATGTGTATACAGAAAATATGACGAAAACATGGTGGTGTTCCTAGTACTTTATGTGGATGACATCTTGTTCATTAGAAACAATGTGAAGGTGTTATCTGATGTAAGGGTATGGTTATCCAAACAGTTTGATATGAAGGACTTGGGAGAAGTAGGTCACATCCTTGGGATCAAAGTTCTACGAGATCGTATGAAAAGGATGTTGGGCTTATCCCAAGCTTCCTATATCGATATGTACTAACTCATTTTAGTATACAAAATTCTAAGAAAGGTTTCTTACCTTTTAGACATGGAATTGCTCTATCAAAGGAGCAGTGTCCGAGGACACCTAAAGAGATAGAGAACATGAAGGCAGTTCCTTATGCTTCAGCAGTAGGAAGCTTAATGTATGCAATGCTATGTACGAGACCAGACATCTGCTTTGCCGTAGGCATGGTCAGCAGATATCAGCCTAACCCAGGACAAGAGCACTGGACTGCCGTAAAGCATATTTTGAAGTACCTGAAAAGGACTAAAGAGTATATGCTAGTTTACCAGGCAGATAGTTTAGTTCTCTTGGGGTATACAGACTCAGATTTTCAGTCAGATAGGGTTTCCAGAAAATCTACCTCATGTTATGTGTTTACTTTGGAAGGTAGAGCCATTGTGTTGAGGAGTATCAAGCAAAAATGTATTGCTGATTCCACCATAGAAACTGAGTATGTGGCAGCCTCTGAGGAAGCCAAAGAAGCGGTTTGGCTCAAAAACTTTTTGTTGGACTAGGATGTGGTACCTAGTTTGCCTAAGTCTATTACATTTTATTGTGATAATAGTGGTGTAGTTACAAACTCGAAGGAACCACGAGCCCATAAGACAGGCAAACACATTGAGCGCAAGTACCACCTGATACGAGATTTCGTAAAGAAAGAAAAAGTTGCTGTGATCAAGATAGCATCAGCCGACAACCTAGCTAATCCCTTTACAAAGAGCTTACCAGCTAAGGCTTTTGATTGTCATATTGAGGGAATGGGAGTCAGATGTGTAGCAGCATGCCTTTAAGTATAAGTGGGAGATTTGTAACAGTATACTGAAAAGCAATGCTTTAAGTATAAGTGGGAGATTGTTAGGGTTATATACTAAAAGCATCACTTTTGTAGTAACCTTATTTCTTTAAATTTTGAATGAGAATCATATGGGCAAATGTTTGTATATTGTATTTGTTGTAAGTGTTAATGCAAATGTCTGATATTCTATATTGTAGATAATATGGTGTGTGGTGTCACACAGAAGATCATATTATCAGTTCCCTGTAGAAGCATGTAATTTCAGGACCAGAAATCCTATGCGCCAAACACTACATGCGCCAGAGAGCTCGGACAAAGTACTTCACACAGCAAAAACAACAAATATAGACATTGAAAGAGGACTTTTTATTACATATAAAAGTCTATTACATGACTAGAAAAGGTTGTACAAAGGAGAACTTCTACAAAAAGAAAAGACCCTAAGTCTACAGCCAGGCGCAGCGATCACCATGCGCCCTCAGTCAAGCGCATCCCACCATGCGCCCTCAGCAGGGTGCATCCTTTTCAGCAGCTCAGTCATGTGCATCCTCAGTTATGTGCATCCCTTCAGCAGCCCAGTTATGTGCCGCTCTTCCAGCCAGGCTCACCGCCGTCTAAATGCTTCGACTAATGAAGCATTTATTGAGCAGAACGAGGGTGGCAATCAACCCTCTAGCTGAAGGAAGAGCTTCCTAAACCGAGGAAGAGAAGTGCACCGCAAGCCGACCTGTGGCCAGGGGAGGCTTCGAAAGAGCCTCCAAAGGCGAAGGAAGACCGTAATCGAAACCGCGGCTAAAGGAGCAGCTTTCATCACAACCAGAATGGGCGACACCCATTTTGAAGGAAGAAAGAGCCTCCAAAGCCGCAGCACCGCAATTCTGATCTATGGCTCTTCCCACATGACGAAGACGAGGCTCGTTCATCCCTATCTTTGGATGCAACAGGCACCTTCTGTCTGCCTCAGAAGCCCTCGACTCTGACTTTTGGATGTAACAGTCACCTTCAAGTGCATCAATGAAGACATTGCGTCGCATCTTCACCCTCGAGAGCATCTCATCAACAGAATGCATCCGAGTAAACAAGTTCATGTCGGAAGAACGTGAGAGAACGAGAAGCAAACTCTCTCCTTGCCACTATTTATAGGCCGGACAAATCAAACCCATGCGCTAAGTGGATGGCTCTCCGAATTTCGTGCAATAAATTTGTATTAAATGGATGAACTTGACGCTTCGAATTCAGCTAAGTCAAAACAGCTATTTAAAGCACTCGAAGATCGTAACAGTCGCACCATTAAAGACATGTCACGAAGCGGATGCGTCGGCCAGACCGTGCATCACACAGACGCGCCCTTCAACATCAAGTGCACCACCAAGCGCCTCACAGGGATGCGCCCCCATGCGTCCTCATACGCCTAGTTGAACGCCAACCGATATGCCTACTCAGCTGTCCATCGAATGTCAAAACATTAAATGCTGAACTGAAGAGTCGGCAGCATGCTTCCCGAAGACTGAACAGTTGACAGCTTTTTCAGAAGACGAAGCATCGCCGACGTCAGCATCATCATTACTTTCCTCCGGCGGTTACAAGCTACGTGGCTGCCCAACCACTTGCATGCGCCTCCACGGCCATGCGCCCGAAGCTCTGTATGCGCCTCAAAAGCCATGCGTCTCAGACTTTTCACTGATCCCTAAAGACAGAAGGAAAGTCACCATTAAAGCTCTGTATGCGCCTCAAAAGCCATGCGCCCTAGACTTCTCTCTGACCCCGAAAGACAGGAGTTAAGTCATTACTGAAGCCTTGCATACGCCTCAAAAGCCATGCGCCCCGAATGGTTCGTGACTCCCAAAGGTTACGAGCCAAAGTCTCCTCATACGCCTAATCCCAGGCGCATCCTACCAGATCATTCCCCATCAAATCCGAGATCTCTGAGCCATGGATCGATGACACGTATCCTTTGACTCAACTCACCCAAGATCTCAGCAACAGAAAGATCTTCTCCTCTGCTACGTGCCAGCTCACAACAGCAGTATGAAGAATTCAACCCCTCAATCAGGGTACAGCATCCATCAACAATCCCCACGTGGCGTCCCCGTGTCCAGGCGCATCCTACATATGTGCGCACAAGCAGCCAGCCTGCAAAGCTATAAATAGAAGGATCATTTCCTTCTCACCCACGAAAAAAGGAACGAAAAAACGAACGAACACACCACCAGACAGGCAGATACAGACACTCAACGTCTTCCTCCTCTCAGCAAGCTCCAGCACCCAGAGTAATTCAGACCTTCAGAGAACCGATAACCGTCGTCAGATCGTCAACGGAGTCAACGCATTACCACTCACTCCATCGGCACAAGGGACCTAGATAAACAAAAGTGTACTCCTAGGACTACATCTAAGTCCTATATTGTAACACTATTCTGTTTGTATTGAAATTTGCAATAAAAGAATTTTAATGGCAAACAAGCTGGCGACTCTGCTGGGGACCTCTTTCTCCTCTACCGAGAAAGCTGTATCGTAATCCGACGATGTGAAGGTGGGCTCCTCCCACAAGACGTTGGTCATACGCCTCAATCAACAGACGTATAAGGAGTTCATCTCTGAATGTAGTACGAGTCCTTCGAAGCGGCTGCCAAAGTCGAAGAAGACCCGCCGAGTCTGGGTGCGCAAGGTCGACGCCTCGGGCACCACCACCAAAGGGGATGCGCCGATCCAGCCTTCCCTTCCTGCTGACGTCCTCAGCAACCAAGATGCGCCCACTGGTGTAGCACATCTCTCGGGGAAACATGCGGCTGACCACATTCCTCAGCCATCTCCCTCTCAGGCGAGGAAGATGCATCGACGGATCAGGGACGTAGTCAATGCCCCACGCATCACCTCTGATGCGCCACAGAAGGTCTCTGTATTTGACAGACTCACTCGCTGTAATGGCGAGGAGAATTTGGATTCTAAGTACTACGCCCCCCAGCGGACTGGTACGAAGAAATCTAAGGCAGCACGGGCCATGCGCCCCAAACGTGCTATGCCAGCAGCGAGCCAGAAGCATGCGCTCACAATCATGCGCGCTGCTGATGGTAAGCTGTACAAGGTCGACTCAGGTGCTTCTGCGCCAGAAACGAGCCGACCTTCAAAGTCCTTGTCTCACTTGGGCGCATCTATTGCGTGCACAACTAAGTCGAGTAAGGCAAATCCAGTGGTCTTGAACTCCCGCGCCTCCGCTGGTTGTACGTCTGAGGTCCGTTCAAGTCACTTCAAATATTGTTCCCCCACTACTGATCGGGACGCCTGTTTGGTGTTAGATCAGGGGGCACAGCATTCACTCGACCACCCCGGCGCTTGGCCTTGCCATGCGCCTGAAGGGAGTACGAAGGTGGCACTCTCCTCCAACGATCTGCGCAACGTGATCACTCACAAGCGCCGATCAGGAGAGTCGACTGACAAGCACGATGCGTCCCTCACAGGGCACACTTGTGTTGTGGTCACCATCAACTGCTGTTGCAAGACGGCAGTCCCACTAAGGCAGTCAGTGTTCCAGCGGCTGCAATCATCGACACCCCTCCGACGTCGCCTCGGGAAGAAGGTGTCAACAAAAGAAAAACCAAGGGTTGCTTCATGCAACGTGATCTCTAACTCCTCGTTAGTCCGAAAGGCGACTGGCAATTCCTTGTCCTCGTCCAAGAGCCAGCCGAGGAAAACCAAGGCAAGTGTCTCGTCCTCCGGAGTGTTCGAAGGCACTCGGGGGAGAAAGAAGCTGTTGGAGGAAACTGGGGGTAGTCAGACCCTGGTGGAGCCTCCTTCTGAAGACGAAGCTGTCTTCCAAAGTACAGCTGAGGCCAATCATCTCGAAGTCAGCCTCCCGGACATGGCTAAGGGTCATCCAGCCCCTGTCCTTCAAGACGAAGAAGTCCTTCAAGACGGAACCAAGGGTAATCAGGCCCTTGTAGATGCTTCCGTTGAGAATGTTCTCCAGAACATAGCCGGGGGTGGCCAGGACGAATCTCCAGGAGAGGCAACTCTTCTACAAGAGAGTGGAGCCTCAATCGATCCATCAACTTCCAGCCGTGTCATGACAGTATACATGGCTGGGGGTGATTTCGAGTCTGAAGCGCCGCCACCAGACCTCGTCCAGCACATAGACACATTAGAGGGAGGACTCAAAACCCTCTCTGCCTCCATGCAAACACTGAATCAAGCAGTGTTCGAGATACGATCAGCTTTGGCTAAGACACCTTCTACCGGTCCCGACCCAGGGGCCAATGGAGAATCAAGTGTACCCCTTCAACGGGTATCCTTGGATACGGATCGTCGAGAAGCACCTCGGACATCGGAGCCCTCAAATGCTCAACTGCAGGTGGTACCACCTTTCCCGACTCCTAGCTCCACGGAAGAAGTGGTCGAGATGATCAGGGACTTGCGCGAGCGCTTTGAATCCAAGACGAGACAAGAGGAGCGCCAAAAGATGGGGATTCCCCAGCCTTATCCCCTCGAGTGGAATAAAGTGGTTTATCCTCCTAAGTATAAACCACAAACACTGACGCTATACGACGGGAAGGACTCTCCTAGTCGCTATCTGACGTACTTCTAGTCTCAGACGGGACATCTTCCGAAGGAGGACGCGCTACTCTCCAGCATATTTGTCGGGGCACTGAAGGGAGTGGCGTACGACTGGTACTGCAGCCTCCCCGACAATTCTATATCCTCCTTCGACGACCTGACGTGCCTTTTTCTCGACCGTTTCTATGACGGCAGAAAGGACATGACAATGGCGTCCCTTATAGAGATACGCCAGAAGGAGAAGGAAACAGTTCGAGTGTTCATCGAACGCTTCTGACAGGCCTGCTTCAGACTGCCTCCGGGCATGCCAGAACATGCACTCCTCTCCTCTTGCAGCATGAACATGCTATCTGCAGTCAAACTCTGGCTCAACTCTACTCCTCCTCCCGACTGGAGCTCCTTGATCATTGAAGCAGAAGCCACAGAAAAGAAGGCGGCCAATGCTCGTCTTCTGGGAGTCAGTTTCCCTGCCTTTGAGGACAAGGGTAAACGGCCTGCAGCCAACAACCCCGGACGAGAGACGAAGGGGAAACAGGCGTTGACTGTCAATGCCTCAAAAGGTGCGTCAGTACCTACTCAGAAGCCTCCACTTGCACCAAGGCCAAAGGAGGTTTATTCGTTCAACGACGAAGACACCCTGCAACTCTTTGAGATACTGAAACAGGGTGACAAGATCAAGCTGTCGGACCCGAAGCATCCCGACGAGGTTGGAAAAGTGGACAACCCGAGGTACTGTCACTACCATCGGTTTGTTGGACACCCAACCAAGGACTGCTATGTCCTCAAGAATTACATCCAGCACATGATCAATATGGATGTAATCTCCGTCGACTACGAGGAGAAGACCGTGTCAGCCAACGTGGTTTTACTCCAGTTCGGCACCCTGCCACCAACTACAACACAAGATGGCGTCGTCCCCATCCCTAAGGCGACAATGGAGGTGGTTAACTTACCACCTACTCGTGACAACGTGAGTGGACTCATCCCACTCACCACATCTCGGGGAGAGATCCTATGGGTTCACCCTGATCTTGTCTCCGAGGCGACTCAACCGGAGGTATGCCCTACCTCCAAATCCAAAGGCAGGAAGATCAAGTCTTGCCGCATGGTCTCTTCCTCAGCAGAAGAGGCACTTCCTGTATAGACGCGTTCACAACAGAACACCCAACCCGACGAAGCTGCCGTCGAGGTGGTGCCTCCTTGCACCATCCCTGCTGTCCAGGAGGAGAGCCCGTCTAAGCCCCCAGCAACCAATAAGCAGAAGCAGATAGAAGCCCGCTTCGATAGGCCTCTGCGAAAGGAGAATGCTTCGGGACTAGTCAAGCCCCACAACTTCGACATACTGGCACAACTGGCCAGTACTCCTGCTCGCATTTCTCTGTTTGAGCTCCTTCGTCTTTCCAAAGACACTCGCGAAGCTCTCTGTGAAGCCCTGAAGGATGCTGAGTCCTTCATCAGTCAGGTCAAGCAGCCTGAAGATCTTCCGACTGCATGCACGCACTGCCACTGTGCGGATGAGGTTATCCCCAATATAACCTTCACCCAACAGGACATGCTGCTCAAGCACAACCGACACAACAGGCCGCTGTATTATACAGGGTATATCGGTTCAGTCAAGGTGAAGCGAATTCAGATCGATCCGGGGTCTTTCCTCAGCATCATCCCGAAGATGCTGCTCTCAACACTGGGGATCCCAATGTACCGGTTGGCGCCTTCCAAAACAACTATCAGTGGCTTCAATGCTAGCAAAAGCGAGCCACTAGGCAAGATACGACTAAAGTGCCATATCGGTATCCTCAGCACTGAGGTGACTTATTATGTCGTGGATGCCGACGTCAACTACAACCTCCTGTTGGGTCGTCCATGGCTGCATGAGTACATGATGGTGCCATCCACGCTCCACCAATGCATGAAGTACGTGTCCACCAACAACGTCATCCGGACGGAGTTCGCGGACATCGACCCTTTCAAAGGGATTGAAGCCTACTTCACCGATTCTGACCTGTACAAGTCACCTGACGAGGAGGAAGCCAATGATGCTGACGACGAGGCGGAAACGGCAGCAGGGCCGGACATGGAGCCTGAGGTCACTCCCGACGCTCCTTTAAAGATCCGACTCAAAGGCAAACTACCTCAGAAGTTGCCTCCCATGAGCATTAAGCTACCCGGGAAAGCACCAGCTGCTCCTGAAGCTCCCCTGAAGATACGACTCAAGGGAAAGCCGCCTCAAACATCGGCTCCCCTTGTGGCAAAACTACAGGGGAAGGCGCCAATCACCGGAGGCACAGTGGAGGAACCTCTGAAGGTGCGTCTTAAAGGCGAGCCGCCGCCATCCAAGCTGCTAGAAAAGGCCCGCATAGTCCTCTCGGACTCCAAGACCAACGCTGTAGTGGACTCTCCCAATCCTACTCCAGTACTCACAGACGAAGAGCTAGGGGTATATATCTCTGCTGATGTAGATGCACCCTCTCTGGACAATGTAATCTCGCGGGATAAAATCTCGTATTTCATCAATAATAGAGTGTCTTTTAATTATTCTAGTCTTCCACATTGGAATGCCATGTATACATTAGATAACGCTCTACGGTCGTTGCAAACACAAATAACGACCGTCCATCACGTAAATCGAGTAGTCCCGTCCCAAGGGGTCTGTTACATAGTCCCGCCACGGAATCGAGATGAAGAATCCATCATCTTCGGCAAAATTGAGTGTCATCAAGACCTCCCGCCACTCGAGCCAGAACCAATACCGGCAGAATGCAAGTCTATCGGTACACGGACAAGGCAAAGTACCTCATCCAAAAGATGGGTTACGACCTAAAATGCAACAAAGGCCTGAACTACGGCAAGGGTCGACGTCTTCCTCTCCGGCTTCCAACACCTAAAGGAAAGCCGCAGGATTACTACAATAGAACTCAACGGGTGGTAGGCTATGTCACGCCACCGTTAACTCCTGAGAGTTCAGACGCGGAAGAGGTAGAACATTCTCACTCGTCCGAAGCATCAACCTGGGATTCCGATACCAGCATCGGATCGGTCTTCAAGAGAGTGCTGTCAGCCAACATGACATCAGTACAACCTCAAGAAGATGAAGGCCAAACGCCAGAATTCTTTGAAGAAGAACCTTGGGCTCAACGCCTGGGAGAACAGTGGGAGTCTCGTTTTGAAATACGTGAACCTCCCACCGAAGACGAGGTCGAGCAGATCGACCTTGGGAATGGATCTTCTTCCAAACCCATTTTCGTCAGCAAAAGCCTAAAAGGAGAAGACCGAGAATCTTTGATCCAGCTGGCTAAAGAGTATATCGACGTCTTCGCCTGGAGTTACGAAGATATGCCGGGACTTGACCCACAGATCGCGATACATAGGCTGAAAATCTTACTTGATGCCAAGCCTATCAAACAACAACAGCGATGCTTCCGTCCGGATATCATGAATGCCATTGATCAGGAGGTGGACAAGCTCTTGACCAGCGGCTTCATCCGTGAAGAACAACACCCAGATTGGGTAGCCAACGTCGTCCCTGTCACCAAGAAAAATAGGAAAATATGAGTTTGTATCGACTTCAGGGATCTCAACTCTGCTTGACCGAAGGACGAATTCCTACTTCCAATCACCGACGTGATGATCGACAACACATGTGGCTTCGAACGCATGTCTTTTATGGATGGGTATTCAGGCTACAACCAGATCAAGATGTTCCCCGATGACGCAAAACACACGTCATTCAAGACTCCGAAGGGTATTTTCTGCTACACAGTGATGCCTTTCGGCTTAAAGAACGCTGGTGCGACATACCAACGAGCTATGAGCACCATTTTCTGTCAGCATCTTCGTAAAACAGTAGAATGCTATGTTGACGACATTGCAGTCAAGAGCCGTCTCAAAGGAGATCACCTGCAAGACCTCAAGACAGTCTTCGATCTCATGCGGGCGCATCAACTCAAGATGAACCCCGCTAAATCCTTCCTGGGGGTTTCTAGTGGAAAGTTCCTAGGTTTCATTATCACGGCGAAAGGCATTCATGTCGATCCCGAGAAGACCAAAGCCATCCTCGACATGGACCCTCCGAAGAACCTTCGAGAACTTCGAGGCCTGTAGGGGCGTCTGGCATATATCCGGAGGTTCATAGCAAACCTTTCTGGCAAATGTCAACCCTTCACTCAGCTCATGAAGAAGGGAGTCTCTTACGTCTGGACAGAGGAGTGCCAAAAGGCTTTCGACGACATCAAGGCTTATCTGACAAGCCCGCCAGTCCTGGTAGCACCAGTCGCCGGCAAACCATTTCTCCTCTACGTCCGTGCCATGGATCATTCCCTCGGCTCTGCTAGCTCAGAACAGTGATACAGGCTATGAGCAAGCAATCTACTACCTCAGCCGAACTCTGATCGGGGCTGAACACCGGTACAACCCCGTTGAAAAGGAGTACTTGGCTCTGGTATTTGCCATCCAAAAGACTCGTCATTATGTCTCGGGCCAGACAATTCATGTCATTTCTTGAGTCAATCCGCTCAGAGTCCTCATGACGAAGCCAGGATCATTAAACTCCCGGCTTGCCACATGGGCGATCTTGCTAACGCCATACAACATGGTGTTCGTTCCACAAAAAGCTATTAAGGGTCAAGCTCTGGCCGACTTTTTAGCTGCACACCCCATTCCAGAGTCCTCAAAACTCTACGAAGACATCCCGGATGAGGTACAAGAATCAAACATCACCGAAGAAGGCTCCGTCTCGCGGATGTTTTTCGATGGTGCTTCAAGAACAGGGCCCAAAGGCCAAATCATCGCTGGAGTGGGGGTAGTATTAGTCTCCTCCGATCAGCTGGTCATCCAGCGGGCTTACTCCCTTTCAAAGCCGTGCTCCAACAATGTTACTGAGTACAACGCGCTCATTATGGGACTCCAGCTGGCGCAACAGCTGGGGGTGAATCATCTGGAAGCCTATGGCGACTCGAAACTCGTCATTAACCAGGTCAGAGGGCAATACGAGGTTCGCCATGAAGATCTGATCCCCTACCATGAAGTTGTATTGAACATCATTTCAACCTTCACCGGGTTCTTCATCGAACACGTACCTCGTCTTCAAAATCTGGAGGCTGATGCACTGGCTGGCCTCGCAGCCTCCTTGGCAGCACCCCTCGGGACTCAATACTACGTCACAGTGGTGGGTCGAGACTTGGTCTGTCCCAAAAATAACCTGTGCTCACGAGTAGTCCATGCTATGTCAACAAGCGCTGGTGTTAATGTCCGAGATTGAAGATTCCCGTTTATCGACTTCGCTGTCTACGAAATTCTTCCAGAAGACCCAAAAGAAGTCGTCTCAGTCAGGAGATACTTTCTTCGATTCTACTACGATACAGCCACTAAAATGCTGTACCGACGCTCCTATGTTGGACTTCTCCTTCGATGTTTGTCCAACGAAGAAGCAGCCGAAGCCCTTCGAGAAGCTCACGATGGAACCTGCGGGGCCCATCAACCTGGCCCTAAGTTGCAGGACCGACTGCGATGCATGGGCTACTACTGGCCAACCATGGCCGTTGACGCTGTTGAATATGCTAAGAAGTGCCATGCGTACCAGCTTTACGCAGACTTCATTCATACACCGTCAGAACCTCTACATCCTACAGTCGCCTCCTGGCCCTTCGAAGCTTGGGGCATGGACATTGTGGGACCAATCACCCCTCCTTCATCGAGAGGACACCGCTTCATCTTAGCAATCACCGACTACTTCTTCAAATAGGTAGAAGCAGTTCCACTTGCAGAAGTAAAAAGCTCCAGGATGATCAGCTTCATCAAACACCAAGTCATCTACCGTTTCGGAGTACCCTGGAGGATCATCCACGATAATGGTCCTCAGTTCATCAGCCATGTTTTCAACAGATTCTGTGACAAGAATCGCATTCAAAATGTGGCAACAACCGCCTATAATTCGGCAGCAAACGGATTGGCCGAGGCGTTCAACAAGACTATCGTCAAGCTACTCAAAAAGGTCGTGTCATCCAACAAACGCGACTGGGACGAAAAGCTTGGCGAATGCCTTTGGGCCTACCGCACAACGGTACGGACCCCGACGGGCAACACTCCATTCTCCCTGGTCTACGGGAGCGAAGCGGTACTACCTCTCGAGATCCAGAAATATAAAACCCCTAAATTTCTACTATATTTTTTATCGATTTTTGTACTGATTTAAATTTTTTTTGTAATATACATCGCGTAGCCGTATTGTACGTCGCGCACGAAATTTTATTTTCGTGATTGCTCGACGAGTGCGGATATGTGCGAGCGTACACATTTTTGAAAAAATATTTTTCCTATTTTTATTATTTCAAGGAAATATATATAATAATTATTTTTAGCTATCAAAATTCTAAATTTTTATTTTTATTTTTGAAAAGCCTTTTTAAACAGTTATATTAATAAAATATATTTGAATAAAATGGTATGCTAGGAAAATGTATATTTGTAAATAATATTTGTGCATACATATATCTCGTAAATATTTAATAGTTTATTTTAAATAAAAATACAATTTTCAAAATTTTTATTATTAATATTTTTGGAAAAATATATTTTTAATTTATTGTGGAGATTTAAATATTAATTTGAATTTATGTATTTATTTAAATAGTTAATATTGAAATTTGATTTAATGATTTGATTTTTAAACTAAGGGAATTTAAATAGATTTAATTGGATTTGGATTGGATTTGGGTTTAAATTGATTTAAATTAAATTACGGATTATCTATTTTTGGGTTTAAACTATTCCTAGTTCCTATCCAATTGGGAATTCCCACATCCTATAAATAGGCAGGTACTCCTCCAATATTTTTATCATCCACAAATTCTCCACAACCCAAGTTGGTGCATCGTGTCCGTGTCCCCTACCCCATCCACTATTTATCCCTTGTACAAGTACATTGATTTCCTGCGTCCGACAACCCCGGACGTCAAAACAATTTCGTGTCTCGCAGGACACCTCTCCCGAGCCTCTCTGTTGTGTCGGACATACCCCGACACGCAACAGTAAACCCTAGCCCTAATCCTAACTCTAAACTCCACTCGGACCACAGCCACCTGCTGCCACCACCATCTCCGTCGTCATCATCACATCCCCGCCACCATCCAGAATAAACACAGCCACTGTCCACACCACAATCGACCATCAACCGCAGACCATACTATCCCTACACTGCCACAGCGTCCCCAACCCACTGTCCAAATCCCGGCCAACCCACGGCAAACCACCACCGCTGCCGTTGTTGGCAGCCCCGCCACAACCAAAAACCAAAACCAACACAGAACAAGAGAGAAGAAGGAAACCCCTCACATGACCGTCGCCACGTGCGCCTACTCCTGGCCACCGCCGGCCGACCCAACCTTGTCGGCGTCACAGCCATCACCACCAGCCTCTCGCTTAGCCGCGACCCAGCTGACCACCGCCACAGGAACTCCCGGCCATATCATCTCCTCCATCTCCCGACCGGTCTGCCACCACCTCTGTCGTACCGCCCCATCAGCACCGCCGCCCGGCCAGAAACCCTAGCCGAGCCGTGCCCTCGCTCCTCCACTCGAACCCTTACCGTCCGCCATGGCTCCGTCTCTCCCGCGCCACCGGCCGACAAACCCCCGCTCTCTTCCCTTCCGCCACCGCATCCCTCAGCCGACCGACCTCTGTGCCCAGCCTCCAGCCGCACCCACGCGTCCGACCACCACACGAACCCTTCGCCGCGTTTCCGCCGTTCGGATCCGCGAGCTCCGCCCATCACCATCCCGAGCCGCCGGCTGACCCGACCCCGAACTCCCCGTTCCACTCCCGATCGCCTCTCCTTTGCTCCTCGTCATGTGCCCTAACCGCCCTCCTCCACCTTGGCTCACCGCTGCCGGCGCCATCATTCGTCGCCTCTACAAAACTCCGGCAACCCTGGCCGTCGCCCCAAGATTCAACCCATGTCCCGTTCATCCGGAGCAGCAGCGCCGCCACCGCCGCCGTCTCTCGGAGCCAGGCCGAAAAACCCCCTTGCACCGCCTCCCCCACTCGATTTTCCTTTCTCCCTCCGCTGCTCTCTGTTCCTCTCGACATTTTTTTTTTTTTTGCTTTCTCTCTCCTCCGTATAGGAACAGCACCCCTTCATTGGTTATTAGTTTTTATTTTATTATTTTATTATTTTATTATTTATTATTTTGTTTGTTTTTTTTATTTTTATTTGTTGTGTTGTTGCTTTTGTTGTTGTTTTGATTTTCTTTTTCTACATCTCCCCTCTGTTGATATTTGTGCTTCTTTTTATTGGTTCCAACTAAACACCAGCTGTTACTTCTTTACCAACTGATACGAAATTTTAGTTATTATTATTACTAGTACTATCATTTTTCTTTTACTGTTATATTATTTTATTGGTTTTAAATTTCTTTGGAGGTTCTGTTATTCTATTTATTACTATTATTAATAATCAATATTGCTATTAGTATACCTTATAGGTATTACATCAACAGTATACATTATTTTTTTGAAGGATTTTACATTGCTATAATAAGAGATATATATATACAGATTATAGATCAACTAATTCTTAGAAATTAGTTGTAGTAAAATAAAATAATTTATAAATAAATAAATAGTATCTGGATTTTGTTTCTATAGGTAATTTCAAAAGTTCTGATTAGATATATTATTATAGTATTCTGTTTTCAAATATATATATAGTTTTCAAATGCGATATAGTTTTTTCTATCTACAACTCTATTTTTGTATAATAAAAAAAAATAGTTTTTCTAAAAATCATATATGTATATTAATTATCCAATTCTTTCATTATTCCTCATGTCCATGACCAACCCTTTCTCTTATTCTTTCGCCAAATTCGGTATGTTCTCTTGCCAATCCTAACCAATTTGACCCTTCTGGACCCAATGTAACCGTCCGTGCCACCATCCGAGGTCACCTTATATTGTTGTTGTACCGAAGTCGCAGTTCGTGCCACATTGATCATCGTAGCACACCAGGCGCTCTACCAGGCAAGACACCTTGCCATTTGCTGTTTATTTATTTTAGCTCATATTTTATGCATTATTTATTTTTTATGCAAAATAAACTGTGATACATGGCATAACTGTTAGAACTTACTGTTCATTATATTTTCTGTTGTGTATTATTTTCTTACAAATTAAACCTAGATTTAAGGGACCACCTTGTGTGTTGCATTCATTGGCCTTGACATGTTGTACCACGAAGTTGTGTGTCGCATGTAGGACACAAAAGTACGTGATTGGTTGGCCACCAGTACGTACAAGCCGTGCGATAGGAATAACCGCTTAGAGATTGTATGCTAGTTTGACTTAGCGGTTATAGTGGTTTGTGTTGTGGATACAACACAGTAGGCATTGGGCTGGGAGGACAATTCCTTAGCGTATGGGCTTCGATGCACTTCCCTTGTGACCCGGACTCTCCGCTGGAGATACGGGATTGATGACCCAAGATTACTGACGGCCACTGACGATTCTGCGGAACGTCATGCTCTTACTGATGGGGTCTCTGGTGCCCAAGGGGGACTATGCCGATCCTATTTAGCCAGGGTCCATGCGCAGGAAGGATTATTCTTAACTACATTTCACATAGAACGGTTAGGTACCTTTATCCGTTAGGTACGAGTACTTTTGGTTTGGGTACTTGTATCTGACCGTGGCTTGGAACAATAACTTGTCGCAAATTAGTTCGTCACATCTTGTCCTTGTTTGGTTGTAGGTGTGACTTACTACTTCGATGAGAAGGTATTGAACCTTGTTGGGGTCCGGATACCATATTGGATTCATAGCATGGAAAGATACGTCGCCGTAAATTAGTTTACCATCTCCTGTCCTTGTTTGGTTAGGGGGATGGTACGCTCGTTCAGTAGGTGCGTATTGGACTATGTTATAATCCAATTAACTTATTTATTTGAGCAATATTTATTCAGTTTATATGGCATGATATTATGTGTCTTGTTATGTCCCTCTGAGGACCTGGTTATCTCTCCAGGTGTGTGCTATTGTCTTTCGCAGGTGTTCTAGCTCTAGTCGTGATCTTCGCTATTTCTTCGAGGATGATTGCATTTAGATCGTCTTCGCTTCGCTCGCCAAACTCTTCCTTTTTGTTATGTATTTCTTTCATAGTTGGTAGTAGATTTGTCTTCGCCCAACTACATGTACCAATGACAATTCATAGTGATTATAAGATATCTTTTATTCATTTATTTTGATGTGGATGAGATTAGTTATGGTACTACTGCATTTTACAGCTTATGTATTTATACGAGGCTTCCATATATTGGAGTATACTTCGTATGAATACAGCTGGCATGTCTACGTTCCTAGTCCTACGTATTTTGGGACTGGGGCGTTACAAGAAACCCTCTCTCTGCATAGCGATCACAAACCAACTCACAGAAGAGGACAATCAACGTCGTCGTCTGCGGGAACTGGAGGCACTGGATGAAAAGCGTCTCCTATCTCAACAACGCATCGAACTCTATCAAGCCCGTATATCACAGGCTTTCAACAAAAAGGTCAAGCAGAGGACTTTTCAAGTAGGCGACCTGGTTCTGGCAGTCAGGAGGCCGATGGTGTTGACTCACAAAACACCAGAAAAGTTCAAGCCCAAGTGGGAAGGACCTTTCATCATCGAGACGGTATACTCAAACGGTGCTTATCGCCTCACCAAACCCATTGGGGACTTGTTCATGATGTCCATCAACGGCAAGTTCCTGAAGAAGTACTACTCTTGACATCTTTCAGATATATACTTCCACAAGGGGATCTGTGGACCCAATCATCAGGGCTCACATACAATTCCCTTCCACAAAATCATACGCTTCTGGAACCCAGCTGTTCCGTGGCATTCTCCAGTAGAAGGACAACCACGTCCACATCACCTCTGAGTTGTCCCCCTACACCCTACAAAGCGGAATCTTACATCCCATAAGACTACGCTAGCTATCATGTTTACCACGTCCACATTACCTCTGAGTAAACATCCCGTACAGACAACCCCTGCGTTGTCGTACATTAATCACAGAACTTCCATGTCCACATTACCTCTGAGTAGTTCCGCGTATCCTCCAGAGTCACTCCTACCACGTCCATAACACCTTTGAGTAGGAAGATTCTATCATTTTGAATCCTATATTTGCCATGTCCATATTACCTCTGAGCAAACATATTGATTCTCTCAAACTTATTATCTGTACCTAAAAGCCAAGGTGCGCAAAAGATAATAGGTCCACGCAAACCATCAAGTTCATGACAGCAAAAATAAACACATCACAGAAAATTGTGTATTTCTTTATTTCTACAAAAGGAGAGTAAAGGACTACACCATCCCCAGTAAGAGTTGCAAGTACATAAAAAGAAGAGACTATAATCTCTAAACATCCCCAGGATTGGCAGAAAGCTCTTCAATCCGACGCCTCAAGTCTGCCGCCCGAGTCTCCACAGTCGCCAAGACTCGACGTTCAGCTTCTTGACGCATCGCTTCAATGGCCTCTGGAGAAGTGTTATTCTCATGCTTTTCATCCAACTGCTGTCGCTGCTGAGCCAAAGTAAGAGCCCAATGGGTGAAAGCTGCATCCTCCTTCTTGAATGCTACGTGTTCAGCCTGGACACGTTCGACATCTAATAGGAGTCGGGTCCGTTGGTCCTCAAGGCGGCGGATCTGGACATCAATCTCTGCGATACTAGTGTCCAACACAGCTCGCGCCTCCACCGTCTCCCGCATAGACTGAGACAACCGCTCCACTGTAGCTTCAGTCTCAGCCACTTCGCGTTCCCAGACACTCACGGTGGCCTGGTAAGAAGACTCAGTCTCGGCGATCAGCTTCTCCTTCTCCGCATCTATCAGGACTGAGAGGTCGTTTCGCTAGATTCGCTGCAATTCGGAAAGCCGCTAGTCCAACTCAACCACTGAGGCTTCTAGAATGTCGGCCATATAATCATGGCCCTGATGAAGACAGATCAGGTTGATATGAGGCATTGCCAGAGTTCTTGCCATCGTAAAACTCCCATTGGCGTCCATCACGGCTGATACACCTTTCTACAGCATTTTATACACTGCCTCGATGATGAATTTCATATATTCATCTGTATCCGCCAGCACCTGCGGCATCATAGCAGGAGTCGGAGGAGCTGCTTTAACAGACGGACCGCAAGAAGGCCCGCCTGCCTCAATCCGTGAGGCTGGACCTTCGGTATCGACAGGCTCTTCATCAACAGGGGCTTGACTACTAGCCCGAGGAGCCAAAGAAATAGAAGAAACCGGGACAGGCGTCGAGATAGTACCCCAAGTTGAAGAAGCAACAGAGGGTTCCATCAAACCCTTACCCTTCCCAAACTCGGAAGAACCCCCGACGTCATTGGCCACCTCATCAGCCCCCAACGTACTATCAGCAGCCAGTACCTCCCCTGGCAGAATGGGGAGATCAACACTTGCCTCCTGACTCGCCCCTGAAGTCAGAACCGGCAGCCGAGTCTCACTTTCCTCATCAAATCCTTCTACAGGGACAGGATCTGTCGCTACCTCCTGATCGGTAGCCACCTCAGCTTCTACTGCTGAGTCTGGGGTAGGGCTCGACAATGATACAGCCGACCTCCCCTCATCATAACAAGGAGGAGAATCAACCCTCTCCTCTGTTCCAACCACATCTGTTGCCCCCGCAACAGACTCTTGCAACTCTGGAGCGACGTCATCCGAAGACGACGAACTCCACTCCACTTCATCATCACGAAGCCCCGTGTCTGCTGGACCCTCGACGTCCAAGGCCCCCACGGCAGCTGGCACCATCCCGGAAGTTGCTGCAACCTCCGCATCTCTTTCAACAAAATCTGGAGATACTAAAACCTCCGTAGGAACAACATCTTCAGGATTCTCCTCCATTGGAGACATTACCATCGGAGGAATGCGCTCGTCAGAAGAGCTTGCCACCTCTTCGATTTACTGACACCCGATTTCAAAACACGGGTCTTCTTCTTCGATGATCCCTACAAGAAGAAAAGTACAAGTCACCAAAATGACAAGATGAACCAAAATTACGGAGAACTCTTTACCTCAGCAAGAGCTGATTCCACTAGCGTTACGGACGACATTCCCGTAGCCTTTGGAGTCGTGGTTTTTCTCGGCCTTTTTGGTACAGACGAACCGGCTTCTGCGTCGGCCCGTCTTTTTCCAACAGAGGGATCTCTCACTGATGCTGCTGTAGCAGCCCGATATCCTGCCAATTCTGGTGGACGATATGACCGAGCCGCTAGTAACATATTCGCCGTGGCCTCCAACTGAGTTCCAATGATAAAACTAGTCTCCCTATCATAACCAAGAGATACAGTATTCATGGTGCAATACAGCTTAGCTGCCGAATACAGGATCTGTGGCCGAGGGTTACAAACGGGCGTAGTAAACTGAACACCAGTGCACCCGGCATTGTAATATTGCCAGCCTCGGGCTCCATCTAGCAAACTCCCGATAAACCTCAGACTGTTACTGGGATTCCGTAACATTAGCTGGGTATAGCCAAACTGGCGAGCGAACCGGCTGGGCAGATATGGCTCCAGATAACACCTATTTTGGTTGCGATAGACCAAGTGAGAAGGTCGAATACTTTGCAACCAACAAAAACCCCATTTCGGCAGAGAAATCGCATCTTCACCTGAGTCATCTAAATCTTGGTCAGCCTCGAAATCTTTAAAGATGGGGCCGACCTTGACAATCTTCCACCCCTGAAGGTAGGACAAAACTCTCCTGCAAACGGGGACGCCAGTGTGTAACCACTTTCTCTTGTAGAAGCGGCGGATAAAGGCATCACCTTCAACATGATCCTCCTCCAGACCTGGACTCATCACGTTCGGATGATGCAGAATCAACCACCCCATAAGATAATGGAATGGAAGTTCGGCCCGGGGAAAATTGTCGTTTCTACCTCTCCCATGGATCACATCATCAGCAAAGGTCCTCAAACCCCGCAACAGGTTACACACCATCGCAGGGAGGAGAGCTAGAGGACGACCAAAGACCAATTTCACGGCGGGCAAAATGAGGTTCCGGTGTACCCTCTCCACAGCACCAGATCCGCCCACAAACACACAATCCCGGAGCCATATCATCAAGTATGCCGTTAACACCGCCTTAGATGACATCCGGTGCGCATAGTGCCAGAAGTAGCTATACGCATTATCGCCACTCTCATTTGAACGGTGGGCCCTCTCATCTAATCGGATCACCTCGGAAGTTACTTCCGCGGGTCTCAGCCCTTGCGGAGTCGTAAATCGGATCTTCGAGGAATCCGCCAGATCCTGCTTGAAGACGTAATCCCTCCAAGTAGCCACATGAGGCTGAGTCCTGCCTTTGTCCTTCTGTTACATCAGATAATGGTGGCTCGCCACCTCTTTGAAAACAGCCATCATCTCTGGGTCCTTATTTTCCAGAACAAGGATCTCTTCATTCGATGGAAAATATTCCTTGTACGGTTCCGAGCCCCAAGGAAGCTTGGACACTTCGTACATCTCATGGAGAGCCAACCCCAACTCCCCTACCGGAGTAAAGAAGGTGCCAGTCTGGGCATTGAACAATTCCAAGAGTACAAGAAACATAGGCTTATTGAGATCCACGCCAGCCTGTGTGGCACGGATAGCGGCCGTCAGCCCAATCTCCTTAAGCTCAGCCTTGAACTTCGAGAGCACCCAAATGGTCAACTCGTCCCATTTCGGCATGTGGTGACACCAACCTTCAACCCTAAAGCCACCTTTCGGATACGTGACCCTCGATGTCAGCATCCGATTTGCAAAGGTTAAGGCACTGAAGGCAAAAGTGTCACTAGGGACTTCACTGTAGAGGCTCCCAGGACGCAAAGTTCGGCAACTAAATGAGGGACCGGCTCGCAAAGCGGCCAAGTTATCCCTCTGATTCGAGGTAGCATCAATTAAAAGAGTACCTCCCAAGGCCCCTCCTTGAGAAGGAGTAAGCTCCCAGGGCATCCTTCTCTTGGAAGCTAAACGGTAGAAGGCCGTCAGCGACAACTGGCGGTCAAGTTGTCGCATGTACAGAACCATGCCTTTTGCAGAGAAAAACCAGTCTTCTTTGATCTTCAGTACCTTCGCCTCGGAAGAGATCAGTTGGTCACCGAACAAAAAGGCAGGTTTTAAGAAAGTCACATCCTCGGATTCAATAGATTTCAGTTTACCACTCTCCATCATACTCTGGAAAAAAATCGACAATTAACTCTGGATCTGCAGCATTCTCTCAGGAGGTTGATTCTATAAGACAGCATCCTTCACAGGGTTGATAACCGCCACATCAAAATCAACTCCCATTTGACAAAGAGAAGCATCCAGAAGGACTTCATTCAGCAAAGGGATTGTCATCAACACTGACACAACAAAAACAAAAGTTAGGCAAAAAACTGTAAGGAGACAAAGTATGTCAAAGCAACCCGGCGCATCAACAGGATGAAAACCCATGCGCATCAGCTTCGACGCATCATCAGGGCTTAAACCCATGCGCGTCAGCAATGGAGCCTCGGCGCCTCTTCAGGGCTTAAACCCATGTGCGTCAGTAGTTAAACCTCGGTACATAAAAAGGGCCTAAATCTATGCACGTCGGCGGGATAAAACCTCGACGCATCATCAGGACAGAAGTCTATGCGCGTCGGCAGCAGAAGAGTTAGGGCACGCCGTATAACCCAAAGCTCGTCTGAACGAAAAGGCAGTGGAAGAGATGACACCCACCCGTCACTGCGGGTCGAACGTCGGCCGGAGTCACAATGGTGACAGGAGCATCCTCTTCGACAAAATCTGTCGGCTCTTTTCCCTTGCCAGCACCGCCACGAGGAGTCTTGGGAGCCATTGCTTGAGAGAAGAAAGACTAGGGTTTTTGAGAAGAAGAACTCTAAAAGCAAAAGCAAGGAGAGGAAGAACTCTCTCTCCATCTCACGCCTATTTATAGGCATGGTCGCACGCGTGAACCGATGAAGTGTGACCTCAGCCGTCGCCTCGGGTTCTGTGAAAAGATAACCGCAAATAAAACCAAAAAGATCATCATTAATCTTTCTTGGTTATCGAGGCGTTATCATTTGCATTAACTGAGCGGAGCATGCGCCCCGTCACTGATGCGCTGAGTATCTATGCACCCCAACAGTCATGCGCCTCGACCGCCATGCTTCTTATTCAAAGTATTCAAAAACGTGTCCAAAAGTTTTAAAAATTTTGAAGGGGGTCTAATAGAAGCATAGAATTTCAGGACCAGAAATCATATGCGCCAAACACTACATGCGCCAGAGAGCTCGGACAAAGTACTTCACATAGCAAAAACAACAAATATAGACATTGAAAGAGGACTTTTTATTACATATAAAAGTCTATTACATGACTAGAAAAGGTTGTACAAAGGAGAACTTCT
Organism: Iris pallida; assembly: GCA_029216955.1. Lineage (NCBI taxonomy): Eukaryota > Viridiplantae > Streptophyta > Magnoliopsida > Asparagales > Iridaceae > Iris > Iris pallida. Next base: position 10,455,409 of record JANAVB010005397.1, read on the forward strand.
ACAAAAAGAAAAGACCCTAAGTCTACAGCCAGGCGCAGCGATCACCATGCGCCCTCAGTCAAGCGCATCCTACCATGCGCCCTCAGTAGGGCGCATCCTTTTCAGCAGCTCAGTCATGTGCATCCTCAGTTATGTGCATCCCTTCAGCAGCCCAGTAATGTGTCGCTCTTCCAGCCAGGCTCACCGCCGTCTAAATGCTTCGACTAATGAAGCATTTATTGAGCAGAACGAGGGTGGTAATCAACCCTCTAACTGGAGGAAGAGCTCCCCAAACTGAGGAAGAGAAGAGCACCGCAAGTCGACCAAGCGCCTCACAGGGATGCGCCCCCATGCGTCCCCATACGCCTAGTGGAACGCCAACCAATGCGCCCACTCAGCTGTCCATCGAATGTTAAAAACATTAGATGCTGAACTGACAGAGTTGGCAGCACGCTTCCCGAAGACTGAATAGTTGACAGCTTTTTCAGAAGACGAAGCATCGCCGACGTCAGCATCATCATTACTTTCCTCCGGTGGTTACAAGCTACGTGGCCGCCCAACCACTTGCATGCGCCTCCGCGGCCATGCGCCCGAAGCTCTGCATGCGCCTCAAAAGCCATGCGTCTCAGACTTTTTACTGATCCCTAAAGACAAAAGGAAAGTCACCATTAAAGCTCTGTATGCGCCTCAAAAGCTATGTGTCCCAGACTTTTCTCTGACCCCGTAAGACAGGAGTTAAGTCATTACTGAAGCCTCGCATGCGCCGCAAAAGCCATGCGCCCCGAATGGTTCGTGACTCCCAAAGGTTACGAGCCAAAGTCTCCACATGCGCCCAATCCCAGGCGCATCCTACCAGATCATTCTCCGTCAAATCCGAGATCTCTGAGCCATGGGTCGATGACACGTGTCCTTTGACTCAACTTATCCAAGATCTCAGCAACAGAAAGATCTTCTTCTCTGCTACGTGTCAGCTCACAACAGCAGTATGAAAAATTCAACCCCTCAATCACGGTGCAGTGTCCATCAGCAATCACCACGTGGCGTCTCCGCGTCCAGGCGCATCCTGCATTTGCGCACACAAGCAGCCAATCTGGAAAGCTATAAATAGAGGGATCATTTCCTTCTCACCCACGAAAAAAGGAACGAAAAAACGAACGAACACACCACCAGAGAGGCAGATACAGACACTCAACGTCTTTCTCCTCTCAGCAAGCTCCAGCACCCAGAGCAATCCAGACCTTCAGAGAACCGATAATCGTCGTCAGATTGTCAACGGAGTCAACGCATTACCACTCACTCCATCGGCACAAGGGACCCAGATAAACAAAAGTGTACTCCTAGGACTACATCTAAGTCCTATATTGTAACGCTGTTCTGTTTGTATTGAAATTTGCAATAAAAGAATTTTAATGGCAAACATTCCCTATGGAGTATATAAATAGTTCACAACCTAGATGGACTTGGACAATCTATTGCAAAGATTGTAGTGTAATCTGGTATTAGTCTATCTTGACTATAGGTTTACACTAGTACAATTTGTGTGTATTGAACAGGACCACTTGAGGTTGTTCTTTTTGTACTGACTACATAAGGGAACAAACACCTCTATTATTATGGATGCTTGTGCTCTTAATCCGGATATAATAACGGATATGTATATGCAGTGTGCATTACTTTGACTCATAAAAGAGTGAGATTCATTATGGATCAACAACCTCTATGAATTGGGTAATAACATTGTATGTATGATGGGCTGTTGATTATAAATAGAACCCATGTCCCGATACATCGGGTTGATGATGTCCCCTTAAGGAGCTCATAAGAATTGTCATATAAACCCTGCAGGTAGATTATATCTGACATGACAAATAAAGTTGAGCGGTACTACTTAAGGACAAAAGATGTCGAATCAATATAGTTGTCAGTAACTTAATTTGATCGACGAACATACGATATCTTAACATGGGGAGCCAAACGAGCATATAATAAAAGAAGCCCACAAACATAATTTAGGATTAGGGAGGTAGTACAACAATAGCTCATTAGTGGACCGAGCTATTGTTAATAGGTCTGGATTGTGTGTTCGGGCTGAACACGGGATATCCAGATCCGTTAGGAGGCCTAATCATAATTTCTTCTCATGGTCCCTGTCGTAGCCTATATATATCCTCTATTCTCTAGCCGCCAGATTACTGATCAGAAATAAATACTTTCTCTAAATTCGTGATTCACGTAAGGAGAGAAAAAGAGGGCTGCCAAGGAGAAGAAAAGGTTGGGAGATCGTTGCCCACACGACGTCCAACTCGAGGAAGGAATACGTGCAGAAGATCTTGGGATCGTCCGCTCGAGATTGCCAGGAATTACTTGTCTTCTTTCCACCGCAGGTATAATTCGTGAACCCTAGTTTCTGCCTATGAAGGGTTAGAACACGTATTAGATTTTTTTTAACTTTCTATCGATCAATACGCACACCAAAGAAAGGGTCCTGGGAATCCCCAGTTCCATCATCATCACCATCGGTCTTCGGACAGCTAGAACTATTTCACCGACTTTGATTACCCTCTCTTTAACTTTACGATTGAAAGCTCGAGATATGCAGGCTTGATATAACTCGATGTATTTTTGTGCTTGAAGACGCTTCTCGTCTAGACCTTCAAGTTCTTGAAGCCGTAAGCGATCATTATTCTCTGAGGTTAGCTCTTTAGCAATGGCTATTCTAAGAGATGGAATCTGGATTTCCAGTGGAAGAACAGCCTCACATCCGTAAACCAGTAAGAATGGTGTAAAATCCGTAGGAGTTCGGACTATCGTTCGGCAAGCCCATAAACATTCTCCAAGTTTCTCATTCCAATCACGTTTATTAGAAGAGACAAACTTTTTGAGAAGTTTAATAATTGTCTTGTTGAAAGCTTCGGCCAAACCATTAGCAGCTGGATTATAAGCTGTAGAAGCCAGATTTTGGATCTGATTCTTATCACTAAATCTATAAAATGCCTGACTGGCAAATTGGGGTCCATTATCATGAATTATCCTTCGGGGAATCCTAAAACGATAAATGACATGGTGTTTGATGAAGCTAACCACATTGGATATTTTCACTTCAAGTAGGGGAACCGCTTCCGCCCATTTAGAGAAATAATCAGTTATGGCCAGGATAAATCGATGTCCTTTAATAGAAGAAGGATTAATCAAACCAATAATATCCATACCCCAAGCTTCGAAAGGCCAAGAAGCTGCAGTAGGATGTAAGAATTCAAATGGTTGATGGATGAAATCGGTATGAATCTGACATGCTTTACACCGTCTGGCATAATCCACAGCATCTGCTATCATAGAAGGCCAATAATACCCCATTCTTCGAATACGGTCCTATAATTTCGGACCCGGTTGATGAGCACCGCAGACACCATCATGAGCTTCACGGAGTGTTGGCTTAGCTTCACTCTCAGAGAGACGACGCAGCAAAAGTCTATCATAAGAACGACGATATAACATATGCAAAGAAGAATCGTAGTAGAATCGAAATGATCGCCTTTTGATTGATGTAGCTTCTTTTGGATCTTCAGGTAAAATCCCATGGACCGCATAATCAATAAATGGACTTCTCCAATCCCTTTGCTGAGAACTTGATTCTGTAGTATAACTTTGTTCGATATGTAAATTATTCTTAACACAGAACAAATTTCTATCCAACAAAGTAATGGTGTTTTGTCTTCTGATTGGAACAACTAAGTCTGCCGCTAAACTAGCAAGAGCATCAGCTTCCAAATTTTGAGAACATGGTACGAATTTAATAAAAAATCCTTTGAATGAACGGACCAATTCGATTACCACTTGATGATAGGGAATAAGGTCAGGATTTCTGACTTCATATGTCCCTCTAACCTGATTAACAATCAATTAAGAGTCTCCATAAGCTTCTAGGAACTCAATGTCCAATTGTTTTGCTACTTGAAGACCAATTAGCAGAGCATTATATTCTGCCACATTATTGGAACACGGTTCATTAAGAGAATAAGCACGATATATGACCATTTTATCAGGAGAGACCAAGACGATGCCTACTCCGGAAACAATATTGCCTTTAAGTCCATCCTGCGATGCTCCATCAAAGTATAGTTGCCAAATGTCATCCCTCAAAGTCATGTTGCAATCCACGACTTCGTCTGGAATGTCCTCATATAACTTAGAGGTTTCAGGTATAGGGTAAGCTGTCAAGAAATCAGCTAATGGTTGACCCTTCACTGATTTTTGAGGTACATAGACCATATCATAAGGAGTAAGCAAAATTGCCCAGGTGGCTAACCTGGAGTTAAGAATACTCGGCTTTCTTATCAATACCCGAATAGGATTTATTCTGGATATGACATGAATAGTTTGTCCTGATACGTAATGTCGTATCTTTTGAACAGCAAGAACTAAGACCAGACATTCTTTCTCCACAGGAGTATACCTGTGTTCAGCTCCAACCATCATTCGGCTAAGATATACTACACCAAAATAGACTATTTATAACGCTTTATTTTTCTAATTCATAACAGTTATTATCCTTACGAAGGTGTAACAGTAATTACCGTGACAAAAATTAAATTACCGTTATAAAATATTTTTATAATATTTTTATTTATTTAATATTCGTTAATTCTAATAACCGTGACAATAAAAAACTTTAGTGTTACAAATATTTTAGCTTTCCCTCCCCTAAAATTCACTTCCCTCCTATTTCACGATCAGGGTATTGTTTCTCCACTCGCACAATAACACCATCACAGCAATCTTGAGCCATTCCGATGACACCATCAAGTTGCCTTCATGTGGGAACCCTGGCCAGAGGAGATCTACCGAGGGTGACCTAATCTAGCTAGCCCTTTCTCCTCGTCCTTCGTCCCCACTGCCCCTCTCCATAAGTAGCCCCTTACCCTTCCTTTTTACTCTTAGGTTATGGTTGTTTATAATTTATAGGGTCATTGTCTAATTTTAACAATTTCTTTCGATGATTCTTGATTCTAGATATTATTTCCCTATGGGTCTTTTAAATTATTGCAATTGGGTTATGGTTTTTCCTGAAATATTGTTGTTATTCATACTCTTATTCAAGTTAAACCTGGAAGAAAATAGTTCATAGGGCTTGTGTCCGTGTTGTGTTGTGTCCGTGTCAAATGTGCATCAGACGCAAGTCGCACAACACACACTCCAAAATACACACACTAGTACACTCCATATTAGTGTCGTTTTTGTGTCACTGCTTTCATGGGTCGGAATATAAATTATTTTATACATAACTTATTATTAAACCCCTTTTGATCATTCGGAATACACTAAATGCTAACAAAGGCAAGGTTTTATGTATAGGCATAAATGAAACATAAATTGAGCATACATTTATGAAACTGGAAAGCTCTTGTTAATAGAAGAATTTTTGCTGATGCATTTGAAATTGGTGAGCTTTGTGTTAGAGCTGAGCAGATATTTATGCGGGCTAACTCTTCTACAGTTGAAAGGACTAGTGATAGTTTTTGGTGATCTAATGCGTCTATTTGATGAATATGGTTTTCCCTCAACTGCTAGAAATATTACGTAAGGATCTGGATCTGTTGGTTCATATAGTTTTATAGTAATTTTATTTCTATTCTATATAATTTGACATTGAAGTGAGTGTTGCATTTGTATGCTAGTAACAATATATGTTAGAGGTGGTCATTATATAGTCTTATCTACATACTTGGTTGGACGAAGAGGCATCCTCGTCAGCCATCTCCAGGTGCGACTGCTATCAGTTGCTTATTGACCGTTATGTGTTTCATTTTATTCCTCACTCATTTATTTACTTAGTTTTTGTTGGAACAAAAGGGGAATCTGTTGCTTAAGCACATCCGCAACATGCCGTAAGACTTTGTAGATATAGTTTATAGATAATTTATCCTTAGACTTTTATTTGCACGAGGAAGATACATGAAGAAAGGGTTCAAGCATGCTCAAAGATGATAATAAGGCCTTTTCTTCATTCCTTCTTTTCGTTTCTAAATCTCAGTGAAGAATATATTCGATTGTATCATATTTCTTGATTATTGGTCAGTACATAGAGAAAGTTACTCTGTGTATATTATAGTGGTTTACAAATTTGAATTTTAGCTGGGGATTTTCCTAAATAGGTGCTGTGTGTCATAAGTAGCTGAAGGTGTCAACCCCTGTAACTTCAAGTGTTTGGCAAGTGTTGATTCCCTTCTTTTTATTTCTTTTGAGTCATTTTTATGGACTTTATGTTACACGAAAATGAATATGACACGACATGTAACTGATTTGGGAATGTCATACTATATTTTTGGGTGTATTTGTGGTGTCCGATATATTTTCCGCAGGAAAGGCTTTGAATATGGCATTATTTTCTCAGAATGTTCGTGCTTCCTGGGTAATAGTCTTTACGCTTGTTTGGTTGAAGAGATTTTCAATTGGAAGAGAGTTTTCATCATGATGTGTTTGGGAACAAACTATGATGCTAGCTTTCATGAAATTTTGAATTACAACTTCATAATTACAAGTCCCAGATTTTCTTTTGTAAGTCTACTAACTAAAATTCTTTTGCGAAGAATTATGAGCTAATGGTTGTTGTATGGATTATGGTAGTTATGGTGATATATGAAATTCATTTTGCACCACAGATCTTACGATAAAAAAATGACATACCACTCGATTATTTACCGTACGATGAAAACAGAGAGTTTGTGGATGCCTAACAGGTCCAGAAGGGAATGCATGATCGGTGTTGAAAAAGATTTTATTATGAGGCATAAATTATATGAAGTAAAAGAATTGGGCCTTCTCTCCATGCCTGACATGAAAATTTTGTGCACATGAACGTTGTCGAACGATATCCTTTGTGAAAGTAGAAGGCCAATCTGGTATAGTGCTCCACCTTGCCTTGAAAGTATTGATCTAAACGACTTATGAGAGTTAATGAGTCTATGGGATGGTCTGATAAATGTTGCCAAGGGATCCTTTGAAACACACAATTAATTTTATTTGAATGTTTGATTATTATTGTTGTCATATACAGTGCTAAGTTTTTGGATATGTATTGGTTTATGATGTCATTATCTATTGCTGGGATGTGTCTAGCTTCTTAGCAAAGTTATTATTGCAATCCCTAATACAGTGCAAACATAGGCCCAAATTAATTTCTCCAGGAAATAAAGTCACGTTTGCATAATTTTTAAGAAGAGAACATGAAAATGACATTTAGCATGTAAGAGATCCTATGTTTTCAATTATCAATAGATAATGCATGGTTACTGATTGGATAAAAACATCAGGCTTAACATTGCCTTTTCTATGGATTCCTAGGATCAAAAAACATTTTTGTTTTTTCTGTTTGTTTACGTACTGTCTTTTTAATATCATTTTGTTTCCTTATTTTTCTCATAAATTAGACAATGGTCAATGGTGCCACAGTGAACAACTGAACATGCATTATTTTTTGCAAAATGTTCAAGAACGTGTGGTTAGCATGTAGTTAGGACTAGCAAGCAGTATCTGGCAAATGTTGCACTAAACCCTGAGTTGGCCATTATTTAAATAATTCTAAATAGAGTAGTTAGTAATTTTCTAAATGACATAAGTTATCCAAACTGACATTTAACAACAAATGTTTACCAAAAGGCTTGTTATTATCTGCCTTTCATAACTACAAGTTCTTTCAATGTTATGAACTTCCAATAAATCCTGAGATATCCATATTATCATACCAGGAAAAGGAAGTGAGAGCTATTGAGATTCTGAACAAAAATAGGAGGTATTCAAACTGATAATGAGGTATGTATATACTTCACTTGATCATTTCTGAAGGTTCCTTGCTATTGGCTTCTGAGTTTTGACATTCTATGTATATACACATTGTGCGTCCGTGCATGTGTGTGCTTGGACATGCTTTTCTTGATGTTTTTGTCAACTACTATAGTAAACCTACATTGTCATGTGTTTGAATTACATGTCCTATCTAGATTTATGTTTTCAGTTTTGTAGAATTTAAATATTCTTTTAGCTCTCTTTGTTTTCCTACTCTTGGTTTTTTCATGTTATGCTAGATGAAATTGCTTAGAAAATATTTACTTCGACAGATGCAAGTTGTTTCTTCAGAATTGGAGGCCCTTGATAAACATCAAAATCCACATTTGACAATCCCACTTCTAAAGGTATTCGATATTCAGTTTTCTTTACATATTTCCCTTTGATTGTACATCTATTACATATTATCAGAAAAATGCCCAATCTTTTGAAGATTCCTTCTGTTTGGATTATTGTGCTTAAGTTCTGCTTTGTCTAATGTGTAGCCCTTTTCTGCTAAAATTTCTAATATATCTAGGCAATGTAACATCTTTCTGCCCTTTGTTGATGCTAGTTTCTAGTATTGAGTAATTTTCTGTTCCCTTATTGTTAATTCATAATCTGAATGGAAGAAACACCATGTTAGAAATTGGTGTTGCTTCATGAACAGAGTGGAAACTCTGATGGTCTTCAAAGGTTATCTAAGAAATGTTGTTGGATGCTATCAAAAGACCGTGATGCTTAAAATCTATCATGAGATGTACTCTGATGGTGCTCGAGAGTTGAGTGGAAATAGTGTGGTGTATTATCAAGCTTGTTTTGACACTTTCTGCTTGATGTTAAATTCTGTTTAAATATGTTTTCTGTTAAGTACATTTAAAATTGATCGAAGTAATTCATAAATAGGACTATTCTAACAAATTGGTCTTTTCTGTGTGTGGCTATTTTCTCTGAATTTACCATTGTTCATTTTCTTGGGTTCAGGCTGTGGAGGAGATTAGTAAAGTATCAAGTTCCGGATCTTCTAGGTTTTCCTATGAGGCCGAGGTATTTAAGTCTCCATGTCAACAGGAATATGTATTATCCATATAGGAGATCTTCCAATTGAGAATATCCTTACACATGCTAAAAGATTTTAACTTGAATAATTATTATTTTAAGTGGGACTACTTGTTGTTAACAATAGCTTTTAACTAGAATAATTTGTGGTATTAAAGGATTTATTGTTGTTGTAGTGAACAAAGAATGACTTTATCATGGAGTTTAGCATATATTGTTATGTTTGCTTGAGCTATTGGTGGCTGATCATTTTCTCTCCCTTCACATACTTTTTAATTCTTTTTTCTTAGTAAAAGGCAGATTGAAACATGAGCTATAAGTTCAATGACACTTCTAAGATTATAGCAGATGAACATGCAAGGACTGGGCAAAGTTTCTATTATCCTTCATGGTATGAACTATATGGTGACTGTATTCAAAAGTCTTTTTGCAAGTAGCATTCTCAATTGTCATGAATTTTGAGATTTGTAACCCCCCTTCTACCCATGTTTGCTAGTTATGGACTTGAAACATTCTAAGCTTTTCTAAAAAAAATTTAATTCAAATGGTACAAGTACTGTAAATTTTTGTTTTGTAGAACTTTATGAATGTGGTGCTCTTCAATATGTCTAATTTTTAGGTGATGGTATCTCTGAAGCATTATCTGAAGTTATTTTGGAGCATTGTAGGGTTTACTTTTTGTAGTGCTGAATAATTACTACATATTTTCTCTATATGTTGTTGTCATATTCATTGTATTAGTTTTCTTTTCCTTTTCCATAAACTACTTTGATGCTGCATAACTATAATTTTCTCTCTACTTAATTATACATTACAGATTAAAGTTCAACTTGTCCTATGATATATAATGATTTACTGCAGAAGTTGACTTTGCATCTGGTGTTGCAGACTTTGGTACTTGGAAATATATACATTGGTCTACATCTTTCATATATGTAACTCTGATTTAGTGATAAGGCATCAGTACAGTACATTGGTCAGCCAAGCTCTTGCAATCCAAAGTTTACAATACCAGTATTAACAAGGTAACAAGGGTCCACAAGTCATCCTTTTCTGAAAATTATAAAACTACTTATTGTTGTAGACTGCTTTTCTTTCAGAAAAATCATAAAACTACTTATTTTATGTGCTAACAATAGAACTGTCAAATACTACAACTGTTGTTCTCCAGTCTATGAAAGCGAATGGCAGAACATGCCACCAAGCTGGGGGAAGTCGAACGATCCTTGTGGTGCACCCTGGGATGGAGTAGTATGCAACGGGTCCAAAGTTACCATGTTGTAAGCCTTCCTAGACTAGACTGGTTCCACTGATTCCTTGGTGGTTCTTCTTCCCTTCGTTCTTTACTTAAAATGATTTTATGTTTCCAGGAAACTGCCAAACGTAGGAATCAAAGGTACACTAAGTGGGGATATTGGCCAACTTGTTGTTCTATTGGAATCCTTGTAAGCTAATCTACTGTCAGCATCTGTAGTGTCTTTTTAGTTATATCTACTGTCAAGTTCAAGAAATTTCTAGTGTCTATAAGAATTTTTCTTCATGTTCTTCTCTGTCTTTCAAGAAGAACATAATTTGTACTTATCTAGATATTAATGGTTGATTATGGTTTTGTGATTTAGTTTTACATAAGAAACATCACTATCAAGTTAAAGGAAGAAAAGATCTTCGCAGCCTTGAAGACTTCTACTAATTGTAGAAAGTTATGTGACACGCATGTGCACATACCCGCTTTTGTATTTGTGTAACATTTTGATTAGTGAGAAATATGTTATCTATTGGGGCCTATTACTGATTTCCCTCTGTTTAATGTTAAATGTGTATTCATGGAACTTAAATGTTGTGTTATTGATCTTATATAGATTTTGTAAACTCAACTTTTGTTGAATTTAAATATTATTGTTGAACTTATCATGTTTTGGAGTGTGGTTTAACTACTTGTTGTTGGAAAGCTGATTGAATACATATGCATGACAAATCTATTAAAATTACATTTTTTCAAAAAATAACTTTTTGTAATGGTTATAACTATTACAAAAGTGGAAAAATTGTAACAGAAGAGCGCATTTTTGTAACGATTATTAGTGTTACTAAGGTAAATTTTGTCACGGTTATTAAGATGAAAACCGTTACAAAAATTAGTCACGTCCAATTTGTCACAGTTATTACCATGACAAAAATTATTTGTCACGATAATAACTGTTGGCAATCGACCATTTTGGTGTAGTGATAATAAATCGCCTGTTCATGACCCTTATCACTTTTATGTGCCAGAAGAGCACCAAGAGAATGATCTAAGGCTCGAACATATAGCAAAAATGGTCTTCCTACTACTGGAGGTATCAGAACAGGTGGATTTGTAAGGTATTGCTTGATGTCATTGAAGGCTTTTTGACATGCTTCATCCCAAACAAATGATACACCTTTCTTTAATAGACGAGAGAAAGGTTGACATCTCCCAGAAAGATTGGATATAAATCTCCTGATATAAGCAATGCGACCTTAGAAGCCACGGAGTTCTTTCAGATTACGTGGAGGACGCATTTCAAGAATTGCTTTGATTTTATCAGGATCAACATGGATACCTTAAGAAGTAATAACAAATCCCAAAAATTTGCCACTGGAAACCCCTAAGAAAGACTTAGTGGGATTCATCTTCAGTTGATGTTGACGCATCAACTCAAATACTGTCTTCAAGTCTTGAATGTAATCATCTTTTAATCGACTTTTGACAGCAATATCATCCACATAACATTCAACTATTTTTTGTAGATGTTCTTGAAAGATATTGCTCATGGCCCGTTGATACGTAGCACCGGAATTTTTTAGACCAAACGGCATAAACGTATAGCAGTAAACTCCAAGGGGTTTACGGAAAGCGGTATGCTTTTCATCTTCTGGATGCATCTTAATTTGGTTGTATCCTGAAAATCCGTCCATGAAAGACATGCATTCAAAACCACATGTATTGTCTATCATGACATCGGTAATCGGAAGTGGAAATTCGTCTTTTGGACAAGCTGAATTAAGATCTCAAAAATCTATGCAAACTCGGACTTTTCCATTCTTCTTCATAACAGGTACAATATTAGCAACCCAGTCTGGGTGTTGTTCTTCACGAACAAAGCCACATATGATCAGCTTTTTGACTTCTGCTTCAATCGCATCCATCATATCTGGTCGAAAACGCCGATGCTGTTGTTTTACAGGTTTGGCATTAGGAAGAATATTGAGATTATGAGTAGCTACTTTAGGATCTAAACCAGGCATATCCTCATAACTCCATGCAAAGATATTAATATATTCTTTAATCAACTTTATCAACTCTTCCTTTTCATCTTCATAAAGGTTTTTACTGATGAATATCCGCTTGGACGTAATTCCGTCTCCAACGTCAATCTGGACAATTTCATCTTCTGTAGGTGGCTGTCACTGTTCAAAATGAAGCTCCCATTGAGTGTCCATTTGTTGTGCCCAAGGGTCATTTTCAAATAGCTTAGATTCACCATCAGTTTGAACCATGTTGACGGAAAAGACACACTCAGATTCAACATACTGGTTTCCTCCAGAATCTTAGGACTGTAAAAATGTGGAAGAAAATTTTTCTTCCATATCTTCTTTATACATGTGGGATGTATCAGATTCAATAAACTGGATTTCTTCAGAATCTGAGGATTGTGAAGAACTGGAAGAAAATTCTTCTTGTATATCTTCATTAAACATATGGGATGGATCGTATCCCAAACCATGACGGGTTCGTTGATAAAACGGATCACCACATAAGGGTATTCGTCTACCTTTACCCTGGTTGAGACCTAACTTGGTTGTCAGATCGTATCCCGTATTCTGGATAATCTTAAGAGATTGTTGACTATATTTGTCAATTTTGATTCTTCCTTTATCTTTCTCTATGAGATCATCTGTCTGAGTAACAGGGATATTTCTAGCCAAGCCAAACACAATTTGGTACTTGTTTTTCTTATCAGACGGGATCACAAAATAAGATTCTTTGTGACGTCTATAAGTTACACAAGCTTGTGATGAAGTAGCTACAGGTAGAAGATAAGGAGAGGATATTAGGAACCTTTGAGCATAGGGTCCAACATCGATATAAGGAGGAAAGAAATTTTCCTTATGATTAATATATAAGGTTTTCTCTGTATTTATGTCATGTTGATGACTTTGATTATCAGCAAATAAAGTCATTCTTTCAATAAATTTGACAGCCGTATACTCCAAAAGAAAATCTTCATTAATATGAGAAAGTACAGAATGATCAATATTTACATTATTTACAAACTGACTACTACGTTTTCGATTGATCATTAACGGACCATCATCCGTCTTCAGCGTTGACTTGCCAAGGTTGATAATCAGTGGTTCTGGATTATTTGTACGAGAAGTACGTCCCTTGACCTTGATCATGAGAGGTTGAACTTGGCGCTTGACTGGAATTCTTGCAGATTCCTCAGACGAAGCTCGAGTTCTTCCTTTAACCTTAATCACCAAAGGTTCATCATTGACAGGTTGGGGTTGAATTCGACATTTAACTTTAATCATTAAAGGTTGATCTTTCGAAGGCGATTGGTCTTCTGAAGGTGATTGCTCTTCTGGAGGCGATCGATCTTTGGCTATATCTGAGATCTCCTTCACATGCTCCTGTTTGTGGAGTATTGAATCAGAGAAATAGGCTTCAACACCCTTAAAAGGATTGATATCTGCAAATTCAGTCTTCACAATCCCTTGAGAATCCACATACTTGAAGCATTGGTGGAGAGTTGAAGGCACAATGTTATGCTCATGTATCCACGATCTTCCAAGAAGGATGTTGTAAGATACATCTGAGTTGATAACATAAAAGGTCGCCATAGTTCGAAGATCACCTATTTGAATCTTCAGACGAATCTTCCACAATGGTTTACTCTTTCCAGAGTTGAAACCAACTATTGTTGTACTAGTGTTAGTCAAATCACTAGTAGGAATCCTCAAGGGTCGTAGCATACTCTGAAGAATAATGCTAATAGAAGACCCAGGATCAATGTAAATCCTGTCAATTTTAGTAAAGTTAATATACCCTGTATAACACAGAGGTCTGTCGTATTTATTATGCTTCAACAGCATATCTTCTTGTGTGAAGGTAATGTTATAAATTGATTCCATCACACTATCACATTGTGGACATGCCACCGGTATATTGTCAGGACTTTTGAGTTGAGCTAAGCATGAATCTGCTTGTAGCAAAGCTTCGCTCAAAGTTTCTCGACTTTCTTTAGAAAGACGAAGCAACTCAAAGATAGAGAGTCTAGCCGAAGTATTAGCTAATTGGGCTAGAATATCGAACTTGTAGGGTTTTATCACCACCCTTTGATTTGAAGCAAACTTCAACGGGATGTCAAAGCGTACTACTTTCTGTTTCCCTTTCTCAACCACAGATGGTTTAGAAGGTCTTGCCTCAGCAGGAACAGGAGATGGTTGAGCTGGTAGTGTTTCAGCAACGTCATCTTCTTCTTTGGAAGTTCCCTCATAATCTTTGTGGTACTCTTTACCAGATCTCGTACCAACAAAGGTTTCTTCTTCAGACTCAGGAGAATGAAGTACCATATTACAGGTTTTAGTCTTCTTTTCCTTAGTCTTCTTCTTGCAAGGATTTTTATGAGGGACTTCAAATCCCAATCCAACAGTGGATTTTTGACCTTGAATTTGTAAAGGAAGTCGCATTCCTTTATCATAGTTTAAGCCTTCCGTCTTTTGAAAGTCATAGCCCATCTTTTTTATGAGATGGACTGATTGTTGACTGTACATATGAGTGGGTAGCGAACTTTCAATAGATGGTTCAACAGAGGAAGGAGGAATAGAGACCTCTGTAGCCGCAGGAGTAGGAGTATTCGGACAGTAGGAAAAATCCCTTCAGGAGCTTTCTCATAAGCAGCAAAGACTTGTTGTGCCCTGTATAAGGGGACACTATTCATTGCTAACCATTGCCGATGAGAAAGTTTAAGTTTGGTAGGAGAAACCAAACTTGGAGGACATATATTCAAACCCCTCAACCTATCCTCCGAAGGAATGCCATCCCATAGATGATCCAAATTATCATAATCTGGGATAACAACATAAGAAATCATATTGCAGGTTTTGATTTTTCTACCTTTTTTGGATTTCAAAATTTTACTTTCATTCTCCATTTTAGGTACTAAATCAGGGTGTACCCACATAATTTCACTATTTTTAATATGAGAGGCAATAATCCTTCACTTTGCTCTCTAGCAGGCGGGAGATTCACAATCTTCATAGTCGCCTTTGGAATTGGGACAATCCCATCTGAACTTGCTGTGGAGGAAAACCTTCAAATTGAAGAGAAATCATATTAGTTGTGACTGTATGCTCATCATTGGTTAAAGCGATGGCATTAACATTTATTAACTCTTGGATTTTCTTCTTTAAGACATAGCAAGCCTTGGTAGGATGATTTATGTATCTATGATAGATACAATACTCGGGATTGTCAGTCAGATTCACCTCATTAGGCCTTTTTGGCTATGGAATCTGGAGTTTGCCACTCTTTACAAGACATTAGAATATCACTGGGATATCACTGTCATCGAAAGAGTATTCTTCTTTTGGTTTAGAAGACTCCGGATTATTTGGTGTCGTTTTGGGTTTTGAAAGATTCACCACTAAGGTTTCCTTTTCTTTTCCATTATGATTGCCGGAATTATTACCTGAAGAGGCTTTCTTTCCTTTGTGTTCTGAGGCAAAGATCATCCCGTGTTCACGAGCCAACCTACCATTGGTCTCGGCTGAAACTGCTGCTATAATAAACGAGGCCCAATCTGTGAATTGGGAGCCCGTAAAGAAAATAATAGTTGGTCACAGATTCATTTTGCATGTATCAATCAATGCTGAATCTGGAATACCCGGAGGCATTTTCAAAGTTGCTTGTCAAAAACGTTCGATAAACGTCCGAGTATCTTCCTTCTCCTTTTTTTTGATCTCTATTAAGGAGGACATATTCATGTCCATGCCTCCTTCATAGAAACGGGAGAGAAACATTGCTTTAAACTCGTCAAAAGACGATATGCAATTGCCGGGTAGACTGCGATACCAGTCATATGCTAAATCCGTCAAACACCCAATAAAAACTTGGATGAGAAGAGCATCATTCTTTTGCAGATACACAATCATAATATCAAAATAATTGATATATTGACTAGGAGAAGCCTTTCTATCAAATAACACCATAGACTGGCTTGAATTTTGGAGGAAAAGGCACATCATTCCAATGAGGAGGATAAGGTTGTTTGATCCCTAACCTCTAGAGATGATCTTTGTGCTTCAGAACTTCAAACTGTGCTTTTAGCTCACGCACTGCTTGAATAGCTTCACTAGTTTGAGGAAGCACATTCGATTGAATAGTTACTGGATGTACCGTAACCCCCACCGAAGGTGGTACATCTTCCGGAATGAGAGGATCTGGAGATGCAGAGTTTTGATTTAAAGCAGGCTCTTGACTAAGATTATTCAAAGGTACGTCAACCCCTTGACTATCTTGAGCTTGCGCTGCTACCTGCACCGGTATAATCACTGCCGGCTGAACAGTTTGCTGAGTCATTATTATTTGATGCATACTTTGCATCATGGTAAGCATGTCCTTCAGTGATTATTCTACTACCGAGAGGCGTTGTTCTGTATTAGAAGTTAACGTCTCCGGTTCATCTTCGATAGCATAGGATTCAACCTCCCTTGAACATACAAAGGAATTGGTTTAGAGGTATGAATCAACGCTATCAGTTTCCGACTCCAAAGATTGGGTACCCCCAGCTTCTGAATCTAAAGATTGCAACGATCTTTGGCTTCTTGAACGAGTATGTTGATATACCCCTTCAAAAGTGTCAAGGAGTCGGTTGAATTGTTGTTGGCTTGGAGTCCGGGATAAATTGCGTCTTGGACGTCGTCCTCTATTGATATGAGATGCCATATTAACTGATGCATATGACAACTCATGTTCTTGATCATCAACTTGTTGCTGAGGCACATTGTAGCTTAATCGGTCAAAAACTGACCGTTTTGAAGCCAAATAGCAACATTTGATTACAATCTGGTGACACTCACAATGATGATTTTCTTGGGGGAGTATCACAGGAGATTTTTTGTTTTTACGCTTTTGTACAAGCAACTTGCGTAAATCAAAAGGAGTGGAAGGAGTCGTCTTCTTCATTATATTTGGGACAGAGAAACGTTTAGTCCCCTACGTATAAAGAAGATTACTGGCTACATTAGCAGAACCAAACTGTGTATTTTTTTGCGCCTAGAGTTACGTGCAAAAATCCTGAGATTTTTGTGCACAAAGAACTCCCTCAACATTACTCGTAATCTGAAGGTTTGGTACCTTGCTTAAAGCAGTATAAGAAGGTTGTTGGTGAAAAACAGAAGTTTTACCAACAATAGAATTCTTGTTTTTACACTGCATGTGTGTAGGTAAATTCACTTTATCGTTGTAAACTTTATCTGGGAAGTATTGCTATGGAAGTCTGATCTGAGAACGATCACTTTGTTCCTTGGACCACACGATAATGATGAAGAGAAGTGCTTGAGGAAGATGAACAATCGGAAGAACTAAGTCACCAGAAAGGTATCGACACAATGGCACTGATGGCACAGTCGAATGCTTTCCTTCTTTGCTTCACCCTGTTCTTGAGAAAAAGTTGAAGAAATGCTTCTGGGAATATCACTCTGAAAGTATGAGTTTCTCAGAATCTCCTCTTCTGTATATCTCTCTTGATGTATTCTTGTATTAAAAATAAGTCTATTTATAGACTAGATTCTCTGTGCATAAAAAGCAACAAAATTGGATCTCTATGCAAGTAACTGTCACCCACGATGAAAATCAACCTCTACGCGTGATGACACGTGTCCCATGAAGAGTTTTGATCTCTGCGCATGGTGACAAGTGTCCCATAACTTCAATAATATGGGAACAGCATGTACACACGTTCCTCGATAAGTGTGGCCTGAAAGCCACGTATGCATACCACGTTCTCACATAGCCAGAAAAAGACTGGACGTAAAAATAACCCAAAATAGACTTCCTACGTAAAGTAGCAGACGGGGCATAAAATAACCCAAAATAGACTTCCTGCGTAAAGTGGCTGAAAAGTAGCCTTGAGCGTATAATTAGCTCAAATAAACTCTACGCACACGAAAGCCTTGAGCGTAAAAGCTCGAATAGCTTTCATGCATAAAAGAAGCAGTCTCTTGAGCGTAAAGTAGCCCATCTGCACACTAAACGACAAGTATTGGGTTTGGTGTAAAAAAATCTTTTCACCTTCTGTGTAATTTACTGTCAGAAAATCATTCTGTCAGAACAATATCACGCGCATTAAATACGACGTGGACAGCCTGTCTCCCGCGTAAAAGCTGAGAACGGCTCTCGCATAAAAGAGCTCGCGTAGAATTTTGAATCTGACTCAATATAGTCTTTTAATGAGCCTTACGTAGAGTCTGACTTTGCGTAAAGTTCTTAACTTCTTTGACTTGGTCTATGATGTTTATTTTATGCTTCTACATAAACTAAATACCGAAAGCAGTGAATGAAATACAAGAAATACTCACCGACTGAAGTACCATTGATATGTGACCGGTCTCGGAACAATTACACGACACAGTCTAAATTATCTACACGGTATAAAGTAACAATGGCTACACTGTATACTGCAATAAATAAACACTGTCTACACTGTATAATGTAATAGAAATCACTGTCTATACTGTATACACGGTATAAGGTCAGATCACACATCTTTGGTACTTCACCTCCTCCGATGACACAAAAATATAATCAATATAAAAGACTGAAATCACATCTCTACCGGCTAACAAGGATGTATAGTAAAGATCAATACTAAAAAAAATCAATAAACTGTACTCGCCTGTGGTCCTTTGCTGGTGAAACCGATAATCCGAACCACTAAGTGTGCCACAATAGTCAAACTCGAACAACAGTCTCCGGATGATGAAATAGACATTACCAATATTCTTAGAATAGTCAAATTTAGCTAGGATTGCCTGTCCTTAAGTCCAATTCTGGATACAGGAGCAAAACGGTAATTTCGGGATAAAACAGTGTCTGCCGTTGGACCCGTTTTGCACCGAAAAGCATGCCAGAGTCAATGATATCTAAATTCGTCAAACTATATGTCTACAAAGTCGTTTTGATGATACCAACCCAACCGTATGTCTAAAGTTGGATTCCGACGGGTCGTACATGAAATCACCCGTTGAGTCAGGCCGTGGGGCCCGTAAAACGGTGATCCGATCAACTGTCTCAGAATTGGAACAAACTTGGCATAAAGGACCAGGAAAACGATACGGTCCTATTGGCGCAAGTTTCGTCTCGATCTGACGAACATGTACAAAGTACTTAGAAAATTTACATAGAGGCCGATACGATAAATTTCGACGGATACACATCAAATTCGTCGCACACACGCAACCAATTTGAATTCCGTCAAAGCCCACACGTCCACGAAGCCGATACGCAGCTTTTGATGCTTTCAGTTCGTGACCACGTCGCCTGGATTGGCAGGATGCACTTCGTATCGAAGGATTATTTTTGAAATTTTCAGTTTTCGGGGACATTTTCTTGGTTTCGACATCGCATAATTCTCGTACAATAGATGAAAAATAGTTCTATAAGAAGCGTCTTAATCTCGTATATGTAGTCAATAGAGATGTTCAAATAGATTTTTATGTTCGATGATCTGCTGCCCAGAAATCGGCTTCCAAACAGGGTATTGGAGCTATTTTTTTTCTGCCCTATTTTTCTAAAAATCGAGTTTTTCTCTCGAATTCGTCTCGATTTCCCTTCGAATCTGGATCGATTCACTTCGAACTAATTGGAGGTGTTCCTAGATGGTTAGGTTCTGGTCGTATATGTAAAAACAAAGCGAAGAATGATCGCACGAAGGGAGAGTAATTCACCTGCAAAGTGGGGGGTCGGATGCTGCTGTCGCTGACTTGTTGTATCTCTTGCAGGTGCGTGCGGTCGGCCGTCAGCGTTCCTCCGGCGTTGCACCACCGTCGGGGAGTTCACCCAGTATTGGTGAAGGTCCTGTGATGGTGGCAGCTCAGATGGGGTAGGGTTTCGGCTTGGTTATTACTCCCTCATCTATATGTATACACATGCGGTTTTGCAACCGAGAGGTAGAGCTGAGCGGGTTGGGCTGTTGTGGTGACTCACGAGTTATTGGGCCACCCCCAATATCTCGTGAGTGTTGCTGTGGTTTTCTTTTTCTGTTATATCTATATGTGTTTTAGATATTTGTAAATCCAAGTATTCATATTTATCTATAAACTCCTATATACCACCATGTATACAATCATATTTACCAAAATATATACAATCATATATACCATTATATATACAATCGTATATATATACATATATATATATATATAAAATCGTATCTATACATATATATATATATATATATATATATATATATATATATATATATATATATATATATATATATATATATATCCAAGTATTCATATTTATCTATAAACTCCTATATACCACCATGTATACAATCATATTTACCAAAATATATACAATCATATATACCATTATATATACAATCGTATATATATATATATATATATATATATATATATATATATATATATATATATATATATATATATATATATTTTAATATATATATATATATATATATATATATATATATATATATATATATATATATATAGATTTTTTTTTAAATTATATAGATATATATGTATACATATATATATTTGTATACCAATATATATATAACGGACATGTACAATCATGTTACACTGTACTTTATTTATGCATACAAGAATACACATGTACCTATACATCCTCTTAATTAGTATATTTAGTAAGTTATCATAGTTCTAGAATATATTATCCCAACAATATCAATAATGCAATAACAATTATTTTAGGAAAATATTCATTAGACCATTTATAATAGGATGCAAAATACACAGTCAAATATATATATCGACACGGATGTCTATGGACGCACTACCCGACTATATGGGCTTGGGCTTCGGTTGGGTCCAATCTGGACTAGTTCGGTACAACCGGGTTCCCTAAAACTCAATAATATAAATAATAAATAAATCTGCGGGGAGGGTTAAGTCGCAACTTGGCCTGGTTTTCCTAGTTAAGACATCACTATGGCTCGGCCTCCCCTATCAGGTCTAGTACACTAGTCAAAGCATGTCATTGCACTATCCGTGCCACGACTTCTAGTCACCTTGTACTCCAAAACTCCACCATGGCTAAAGTCATCTACTGTAATAATAACTAAGTAATTATTTCAAAAATCTAAAAATCACCATTTAAATCAATTAAATAAAAATAAAAAAATAAAAATTATCTCAAAATTTTTGGAAAGCGGAGTTACAGTTCCTTACCGTTATTATCCCAGGTCTGAACAATCCGAAAAGGAACGTTTATGTGTATTTATAGTCATTGATTGATGAGTTAAATCAGTTGTGGGAAGTATGTTCCAACACGTACGATGTATCTAGAAAACAAAATTTTCAGATGCGGGCAGCACTTATGTGGAACATCAATGACTTTTCGGCCTATGGTATGTTATCTGGATGGAGCAATTACTTTTAATTGTTAAAATATGGCCAAGTTACTGTGTCAAGGGCTTTAGGTTCAAGTCGACAAATGCTCCGATCAGAGACAGCTTCCTGGATCTTGATTCCACGAAAAATAGTTGTTTGTGTATCAAATCTTCGAACTACAAAGACGTCGATACAGGAAATAATTTCTTTGACATCATGCGAGAGATTATGGAGTTGACATATAATTATGGCAGAGAACCAGCAAAGATCGTGTTGTTCAAGTGTGAATGGTTCGATCCGATTGAAAATCAAGGTTGAAAAATTGACAAGCATGGTCTTGTGGATATAAACTACAAGCGTAGATATCAAAGCTACGAACCATTTGTCCTATCAACTCAGGCTCAGCTCGTGTACTTCACAGCTTATCCAAGATGGGGAGCAACGACGTCTGATTGGTGGGCAGTATTGCAAGACTAAAGCTAGAGATATTTTTGATGTTGACGAAAAAGCTTATCAGGAGGACGAGCTACCTCTTGTAACCAATATTGTTGATGTGGACTCCACGAAAGTTACGTATTATACGACTAATATAGAAGATGTAGAATTATTCGAAGAGAAAGGCGAAGCCGACGAAGGCGAAGATGAAAGTGAAGATGAGGAGGAGGAAGAGGAAGATGAGGTCGAGGAGGACGAACAAGATGAATATTCTGAAGATGATTCAAAGAGATGTACTTTTAATTTCTTATTATGTAGAGTTAGTAATTATCTAGTTTTGCCTACTATCTGAACTTAGATGTTTCTTGTAGAATGTACTATCTGAACTTAGATGGTTATTATCTATTATTTGTTGTATCTCATCATATGTTGTTATCAGGTATGATAGGTCGTTACGGATCGTTCCGCATGTCCAGACATAGGGCATGGGGTACTGGTACTGGCAGAGGACAGGGTACTCCTTTGGTACCTCCCACTGGTACCGGATCTGGATCCTCGTCGCCCAGTACTCATGTGTATCGGACAATACCTCCGCCTGTCCCGATGCTACATGGCATATCTCCTGGGACGAGTATTTCCAGGCCTGAGACTGCTCCATCGTCTAGCGTTCCTCCTGCTGATACGACGATGGAGACAGATAAGCAGATAGAGGAGGCTGAGCCGACGGCCGACCAGTATCAGGCAGATGATGCATGCGCACCTCTGGAGGAGACGAGGACGAAGATCTGGGCCGACGGTATAAAGTAAGTGTTTTGGTTTATCATTTTTTTCTATGTTTATCATAAATTAACTTTTCTCATGAATATAATATGTCTGTATAGATATCGTCCTCCGTCAGTACAGAGACGCCTAGGCCACTTATTGAGGACTAATTATAGTGGTCCTTGGATAAACTACTCTTCGGACGAGAGAAAGGCCTACTGGTTTACGCGCTTCAAGGTTAAAATATATTTACTTTTAAAATGAATCATATAATTTTTGTATATTATATATAACTGAAAAATATTTGGTTTGTACTCTTCTAGGATATGTTTTTCTATCCACCGCACCATGCCGAGATGATCGAGGGGATGTTTCCTGCCGTCGCTGCTAAGCTGATTGGCAACGCTATTAATGATCATAAGACTCGGGATCGTGCCGAAAAGCCGATCCAAGGTTGGATCACCCCTGATTTGTGGACTGCAATGAAGGCTCGATTCGACGAGCCAAGGTACAAGAAAAATTCTGAGAAGGCTAAAGCGGCTAGGAAGCAGGGATCAAAGTGGTGCGGTAGGTCGATTCCGATGACAGAACATTTTTATCGTTTGGAATGTCTTTTTATCTCAAAAATATTATTTTAATACAAGTCCGATAAATTAGTAAAATGTGATATATTTAATTACAGGTAAAGAGGGGTGGTGACGCCAATATGGTGACTGTCTTCCTGACCACACATCGGAAGGACGGTAAGCTTATTGACGAGAGGGCGGAGCAGACATATGTAAGTATTACAATTCTATTTATTAATTTTAATACTTCGTGTTAGTTTTGATAGAACTTAGTAAATATGCATGCAAATAGATATTCATGTAGTTAGTAATAATAAGTACATTAGACATTAGAAGTTATAGAGTATCCATGCTTTCTAGGCCGAGTTTCAACAGCTTAAGGAGCGGGCGGCTGCTAGTACACCTGCTGCGGGAGAGGCCGGTACTTCCTCGCAGCCCGCTCCAGCTCCGTCGGAGGACGAGATGTGGGTGACCATCGCTGGTGGTCTCCACAGGGGTACGTACTACGGTACGGGATCCTTGGCGACCTAGTTGCGACACAGTCCTCTAGGACCTCCCCTGCTAGTGTGCATAGCCCATAGCCCTCCCAAGAGTCTGCCAGAGTCCAGCAGATGGTGGAGTCTGTCCGTAACGAGCTGCTATGACGGATCCAGGAGCAGCACCAGACGGACAATGCTGCACTCATAGCACGATTGGATACGCTCGACCGCAGTATTATAGAGCTCAGGGATATGATTGAGAGGACAGAGTGGGGCGTCACTGATCTTAGAGAGTCGACAGAGCGCAGCGTGATCGATCTATAGGTATCACAGCTGTCCATCGGTGAGAGGCTCGCGTTGATGCAGGATTTGATAGTTGATAGCAGTACGAGGCTGTTATCTACCATGGATTCCTACCACCAGCGACTAGCAGCGTTGGAGCGTTATTGTCCTCCGGGTGTGCCTTCATCGTCGTCGACTCCGCCGGCATCACTACCTCCGACTCCACCGACATCACTATCTTCTTCATCGGTGACGATTTTACGGAAGGAGTATGAGATGTTCCTATCCTTGAGGCTCGACAGTACCCCTCCTTCTCCAGATCCGTAGTAGTCCGAGTTAGTACTGTTTTTTGAGATTGTAGTATTTTTTTAGTGTTTGTTTGTGTAGACTTTCAGTACTGATTGTGGATTCATGTGGATATTGGTTGTATACTTTGGATATTCGTTTATCGACTTTGGATATTTTAGTGTTCGTTATGTTGGTATCTCATCATATGTTGGTAGTAGACTTTTACTCTTGTTTGCATTGATTGTTATAATATTGTGATGTATCGGTGTTGAGTGTTCCACCGAAGGGGTCGACAAACCTAGGAAGAAAATGTGCCTGTTGTTTTTTTGTTATTTATTAAACTACAGATAGAAAATGTGATTTTGTGGACATTCTGTAATTTAGCGACGTTTACCGACGTTTAGCGATGCAGCTAAACGTCTGTAAGTCACTAGGTATACCGACGCTTACCGACGTAAGGTGGCATCGGTAAACGTCGCTAAATGTCCCAGGATTTTTCTCGCCTACAGAGTCGGTGAACGTCGATAAAAACTAGACATACGTCACTAACTGTTGCAGGATTCACCGACGTTGGTCGACGTTTGAGACGTGGCCATATTTTCGACGGAGCATCGGTGAACGTCGGTAAATGTTCCAGGATTACCAACGTTTAATTACGTCGGTAAGCGTCGGTAAGAGCGACGATTACCGACGTTTTGTCTGTTAGCGACATGGCTCTCCGCGACCACAGGAAAATATCGCTAAATACGTCGGTAAACAGTTTTAGCGACATTTTTTGTCATTTTAACGACGTTTTATGGCGTCGCTAATATGACTTATTCTGGTAGTGTTGAGGCGCCCAATCACCTCCTCGACCGTCATCGTTTTTAAGTCACCGAATTGTTCTTACATGGATGCTATCTGCAAGAACTTCCTTGGGACGGGTCGGAAGAATTTCTTGACAACATAAATTTCCTCAACCTTGTCGCCCAATCCACAGATTTGGTTGATAATCGTTGTTAACTTGACAACGAAATCATCGACCGACTCTGTCTCCTTCATGCGCAAACCCTCGAACTCGATTTTGAGGGTTTTCACTTTAGCCTCCTTCACACGCTCGGAGCCTAACTACATCGTCTTCAACATCTCCTACGCATCTTTGACCGTTTGCTTTTCGGCTAGTAGGAAGAGCGTTTCCTCGGGGATGTATGCATATATGGTCGCCAATGCCATCTGATCTTTGCGCACGTCGATGTTGTTGTCCTCGATAGCTTCCCACACTCCTTGAGCCTTCATATAGACCTTCATCTTGATTGTCCAGACTGCATAATTGTTCGTCGTAAGCATCGAATAATGTAGTGAGACAGCAGAACTCTCCTTCGCCGCCATACTCATAGGTACCTCGTCACCGGTGACACTACTTCCCAGAGAGCGCAACATGTATTTGGATATGAACGGATCAATTACTCGGCCCTTGTGGCTCTGATACCAAATGTAGAACCAAAAAAATAAAAACCACACCCGCACACAGGAAAAAGAGGACACAGTGCTCACATTTTTTTTCTTCTCTACTTGTTGTTATCGTTGTTTGCTAGGACTGCCTTTAAATATGCTTTACAACCAAGTATCTAAACAAAATATGAGGAGCTAATGGCTCCTAAATAAAGTATGACAACAAGCTATGCAAAAGACTAGGGACAACAGGATTAGATCTAACCTTCGTCGTGCCTCCCCCTCCCCCTAGTCGCGTACTCCCGCTGCTCGCTGCTACTCAGGGCCGACCCTGGCCCACGGCGGCCAGGGTGGCCAGGGCGACCGTCCAGGGCCCCATAAAACTTGGGGGCCCAAAAAAAGTTAAATATATATATATATATTAGTAATCTTGTATCGAACATAGAACTAATATGTAACATGACCTTTTTTTATCATAAAATAATTGTAGTGTAGTGTTAGTATGTTAAACTTACACCCAAGAGGTCCTAGTTTCAATTCTTGTTTGAAACATTTTTGAAAAATTATTTTTAGTTCAATTTTTTTATATTATATACAAAAAAATTCATCCATAATAAAGAATTTTACCTAATTTATAAAAAAAAAGTAAGAAGTTTAGTGTATTTGCATTGTGGGTAACAAAATGACAATACCCTTGGCGCACGCACTACCAAAATAAGTCATATTGGCGACGAATTTAGCGACTCCGAGTAATAACGTCGCTACTTTTTCACTACTAAAATACAACGTTTTAGCGACGGCCCTATCCGTTGCTAAATGACATTACCGACGGATTACCGACGGATACTGGCTAAAAAAATCCGTCGGCAATAACCTCGTCACTAAAACAAATCCGTAGCTAATCCATCGCTTAGCGACTACTTAGCGATGGATTACCGTTGGCTACATCAAAACAGTTAGCGACGGCAAGCCGACGGTTTCCCGTCAACTCCGACATTTTAAAATTTTAATACCAATGTTTAGCGATGGAAAGATCCGTCGCTACACCGTCGTATATATATCGGTAAACGAGTATCAGAGAGCTTCTGATACGTAAAATCCGTCGCTATCCCGTCACCAACCTCGTCAGATTAGCGACGGATAATCCGTCGACATGCTTCTGGATATCTTCCATTTTTCCAGAACCTGAGCGACTGAAAATCCCTCGCCATTCCGTCGCTATATGTTTTTCCAGAACCAGGCCAACGGATAATCCGTCGGTAATCTGTCGCTATCTTGTAATTCATACAGTTAGCGACGGATTATCCGTCGTAAGGTTGTCGCTAGTTCGTCGCTAACTACAATATTTTTGAATTTTTTTTGTAGGAAACAGATTATTCCATATACGTACAACATATCCAACATCCGCCATACACAAATATAACATATCCAACATCCACCATACACAAATATAACATATCCGACATCCAACATATCCAACAAATATCCATATTGCCAACACAATATCTCCAAACATCCAATATATTCCGACATACACAAAAAATATCTAACACAATAACAAACAAAATACCCAACACAATATCCAACACAATATCCCAACATACATACAACAAAATATCCAAACATAAACAAAATATCCAAAACATAAACATATCCAAATGTCCAAATGTCAAAAAACATAAACAAAATCACTGAGAAGGAGGAGGTGGTTCGTCTCGTGCTCTCTCCGCTGCTTCCGCTCTGCGTATATAATGCTCCACCATGTGTGCCGGCACTTGGGATAAGACATGGTCTGGAAGCGAGCGTAGCTGCTCTAACGACATCATGTCAAGGAGTGCCACGATAGCAGCATCCGGTACCAGGCGGGCCTCGGAAGAGCGGTTAAAAGAAAGCCGTCCGGTAGAAGAAGGACCAGGTCGATCCGAAGCACCGGTAGCAGCAGTAGACGGACCGACAGCAGACGGACCAGGAGCAGACGGATCAGGAACAGAAGAAGAACGTGAATAGTGCCCGAGCAGTATCGCCTGCAAATCCGACACCGTCGTGGCGAGAGTCGCAAGCTGCGTCTTCACATCGTCTGCGGGGGGCACGGGAGGAGGTGGAGGCGGTGGATATCTCGGAGTTGACGCCTACAACAACGACGCCATGGAACCTAAGCCTAGAGGCGCCCTTTTCTAAAGCCGCCGGTGGATTCTATGAACACGTCATCATAGCGAGCGGCCATAGAAGAGGGCGTCTGGGTGGGCGTCGTTTCGCCGACATCCTTGGCAGAGGGCTCAATCCGACGGAGTGCCTCACGATATGCAGCCTATCCAATGAATGTGTTTATACTATAAGTTTTTCTAAGTTATAATCTAAATCCTATGTTTTCCTAAGTTATAGTTTGAATCCTAAGTTTACCTAATTAAGTTAACAATAATTATATTTCTAACATAAATCTCATAAACGTAAGTACTTACATCAGTCTTATGGGCCCTCAAGTCGACGAAGCTCCCGTCCTTCCGCCGCTTGTGCGTATGTACGAATACTTCGTGAGCGGTGACCGCCTCCGCCTCTTTTCCCTGCTTCACTGCCTGTTGGACCTGCATACGTAGAATTTAATTAACTTCGTATATTAATAGTACCGAATTAAATAGTGGAATAAATTTGTGGTATCCTACCAATTCTACACTCGTCAATGTGTGGGGCCTTGATCCCCCCGTATGCAGACCCGTGGCCTGTCTATTCGCCTTGGCTTTCTCTGATTTCTCCTTGTATTGAGGAGCATCCATCTTCTCCAACATCTCCTCATAGTACTCTGCCCGGATCCAGTCCTTCTTCGTATGCGCCATACGAAGGTCGTACACCGCATCCCGTATCTTCTTCCCGGAGGCGACTTTGTAGGTCCTGCGGATCGCCTCCTCGCGATTGGGGGGCCACCAGAACGTCCTCTGACATACAAATTCAAATATCACGTAATTAAAAAATTAATGAATTAAAGAATAATTAATAATTAACCAAAATATATATACCCTCATCTCGTCAAGCCAGACGTACTGCCTGTCCTGAGGCACCTCAGAAAAATTGAGGTAGGGGCCATCGTAGTTATCCTGGATAATGCGTCCTAGAATCCAAGAAACATCCCACGGAAAAAATCTATAAAGAAGCAACGACTGGATTATTGACTTGAATAAATGAAAAAAAATTAATAAATTAACTTAAATTTACTTACAATTCACCCGCGGGCCATATCTCTCGTCGGAACTCGTCCATCGGCCTCTCTGGTGGCATCGGAGGATCCGAGGGTCCGTGTATGTACTTCCCGGTAACAGGATAAAACTGAATCCGGGGGTACTCAGGGGCCCGCCGTGCAGTAACTGCTGGGTCCACTGCTGCATCTGCTGGTACATCCGGTGGCAGAACGGATCCGCTAGCGGATGGAGTCGCAGGCCTCGACGAAGATGACGGCGGCACCGAGGTAGATTGACGGCGGAAAGAGTCTGTGCCCGAGCTCTCTAGGTCGGAATCGGAGGTCACATCCGGGGAATACGGATGGCGACCACGACCTCTACCACCACGCCCACGACCACCACCACCACCACCACCCTGGCCAGCACCACCAGCATGAGTGCTCGCAACCATACCCTGTAAATAGAACACATAAACATAATTAATAATATAGAAGTATAAATGAATATAAAACTAAACTAAAATATATAAAACTAAAATATATATGCCGCCCAAACGAGTAGGACTAGGAGTGCCATCTGGAAAAAGAAAATCATACAATAAGTAGACGATCGAACCAAAAAACATGAACTAAAATAAGAATACAAAAGTTTAATTTAAACTGAATCGTCCTCATTCTCGGCCTCGGCCTCGACAAAAACATGAACTGAAATATACCGATATTTAATCATCGTCATCGTCTTCGTCCTCGTCCTCGTCCTCGGCCTCGTCTTCATTCTCATCATCATCCTCATCGTCGACTTCATCTGTATCCTCATCCTCATCAAGTTGTTGTTGTTCTTTTTCTTCTTCTTCTTCTTCAATCTCAATACTTGGGACAAGACGCCTCTTTCTCTCCTTGGTTGACATCTAAATCTTGTATATCAACCTCTTTTTCTCCTCTATTTTCCTCAGCATGAGGTATATCAACCTCTAATTCAACATCCATGGTATCCGACTGTTGTCCCAAGTATTGGGGCTTTTCGATCTCATCCTCTTGGTATGCTGAGTCTCCAACGTTGAATGTATTTCTAAATTTAATCTTGTATACTGTCCACCAGTCAAATCGATCTCTACGACGCCTTGGGTAGCTTGTATAGTAGACTTGAACGCCTGACTTGTTATCGCAAACGTGTAGGACCCTCTATACCTCCTGCGATGATTTATATCGACGTATCCAAATTGTTTATCGATTCTCCAACCGATATTTGATGTCGTATCGAACCACTTACATTTGAATATCACAATATGCATATCATATGGGACACTATATTGTAAATCTATAATATCCTGAAGCACTCCATAATAGTCAAAGTCTGGCTCGTCGTCATAGATGGTACCTCTTATGCAAACACCAGAATCCTTAGTACTGAAGTCGTCATTGACAAATTCGGCATTTATAGCATGCTGAGTTGCCTTAAATTTGAAGCCATTAACGATATAGCCTGGCCAAGTTTTTGCATGCTTCTTCGGTCCCAATGCCAAATAATGAATGCTCTCATTTGTGAGTATTATTTTAGGCAATAAAACCTGTAAACAAATAATGATAATTTAAATATTTTACTTGCAAATATTTTAATGGTAGCCGTATAACATATTATCTCAGTTACTTATGTATTTTCGAAACCAGGTCAGAAAGGTATAATCAACCTCTCTTTGAAGTCCCTCATCGGTAATATCGGGTGTCCTTATTTTGACTTCATCTCTAATTACACTGTTAGAGAGGATAAAAATAAGTGTAGTCACTTACTTCACCAAATTAGAGATTATAACGAGGTGTAGTCACTTACTTCTCCAAATCTCTCACTTCTTGTATGTCATAATTTAACAAGACATATCGGTGTGCGGCATCATACTCATTGTCAGTCAACCACCGTTTCTTACTAGCCCCAATAGGCTTGCCCCTTAAATTGAATATACCTCCATCCTCAACGTCTTCGTCATTCCTTTGATGTCTATTTTGATTTGTCTCGACATGAGTATCGAAATAAATGGAGCAGAAGTTTGACACGTCCTCGATAAGATATGCTTCGCATATCGAAGCCTCTATATAAGCCTTGTTGCTAACTTTCTTCTTTAGATGGTGTAGGTACCTAGAAAGAAAAATTATCTTAAGAATTAACAATGAATTATAAAATTCTACTTAAATTATATCGATTTTTATTTACCTTTCAAAGGGGTACATCCATCGATAATGAACAGATGCACCGACACAGGCTTCATTTGGTAGATGAATCGGTAGATGCTCCATGCTGTCGAAAAAGCCCGGTGGAAATATTTTCTCGAACTTGCAAATTGTTAAGACAATCTTCTCCTCAAGTTGTACCATATGTTGTACCGTCAGCTTAGTTAAACAGATATCCCTGAAGAATGTAGACAGCTCGGCCAACGGAACCCATACAGCAGAAGACAACAACTCTCTTAAAGCAATGGACAGTAATCTTTCCATAAACACGTGGCAGTCGTGACTCTTCATTCCTGTTAGCTTGCGTTCATTGAGATCAACGCATCTAGACAAATTCGACACATAGTCGTCGGGAAATATTAAAGTAGATATCCACTTTCAGATTATTAATCTATCTTCCTTGCTCAATGTATATGGCGCTATGGGCTTAGTTAATTGTCCACCAGCTCTCCTTTGTATCAAGTTTAGATCATGACGTTTGCATATCTCGGCCATGTCTTGTCTTGCTTTTGGATTGTCCTTCGTCTTTCCTTTAATATCTATGACGGTTTGAAGACATTATCGAACACATTCTTTTCGATATGCATGACATCAAGATTATGCCTTATAAGATTATCTTTCCAATAAGGCAAGTCCCAGAAAATACTCCGTTTGGTCCAGTTATGGCTTTGTCCGAACACCTCGACACGATTGTTCGATGGATCTTCTATTGCGGTGGGCAATTCCTTTACATCTTCCCAAATATCGTATCCCGACAATCTGGCAAGAGGATCAAGAAATTCTTGTTTTCCAGATCTGAACGTGTCCTTGTTCTTTCGCCAATGATGGCTCACAGGAAGAAATTGACGGTAACAGTCAAAGAAAGAAGTTTTTCCTCCATGCCTAAGGCGGAACGCCTTAATATTTTCCAGACATGTTGCCGTGCGTACTCCATCCCTACAGCATACCGTATGCTAGAAAATCATTGATTGTCCACATGAGTGAAGCTCTCATCTGAAAGTTCTGTTTCCTAAAAATATCATACATCGTGATGCCGATCTCCTACAGCTGTTTCAGCTCATCCACCAACGGCTGTAAATTATATATATCGATGTTCTTCGTCAGATTTTTGGGACCGGATATGATAGCTGTCAAGAATATATAAGGGGTCTTCATACACATCCATGGTGGCAGATTGTAAGGAGTAAGAATGACCGGCCAGCATGAGTATTGAGATCCCGACTGTCCGAAAGGGGCGAAGCCATCAGAACATAGCGCAAGGCGTACATTTCTAGGCTCTACAGCAAAATCTGGATGACACAAATTAAAATATTTCTATGCTTCTCCATCCGAAGGATGTGACAATTCTCCTTCGTCTTTTATGCGTTCTTCGTTGTGCCACGTCATGTGTTCCGCTGTATTCAGAGACATACATCCTCTGCAAGCGCTTCGTGATCGACAAGTAATACATATACTTGTAAGGACTTCGTTTTCTAGTTGACTTTCTTTTTCCCTGCACTGGCTTGTAACGATCCGCATTACAGAAGCTGCAACTTTTTGATATGCAATTCTCTTTGTAGATAACATGCATCCGTTGTGACAACAATCTATCTTCTTGTACCCCAGTCCCAGATGTCGAACCATCATCTTTTACTTATAGAAGTTTTTTTGAAGCTCTTTTGATTCCTTCGGTAACACCTCCTTGATTAGTTGTGTGATCCGATCATAGCAAGCTTGTGGCAAGTTAAAATTAGACTTTATGTTCAGCAACCGCATCGTAACTGACAGTACGGAATGAGTCTCACAACCAGGATATAAAGGAGTATCTGCATCCTGAAACATATCATAAAACTCCTTCGCCTCGGGATTAGGATCCTCTGGATCAAAATTAGGTCATGCCGCTTCATACACCATATCTTGTGCAAGGTTCTGCAGGTCTCCATAATCAATAGAGCATTCGTCGTCTTCGAGGACATCCATTGCGGCATTATCATCAAAAGCATAAGTAGCAGCTTTCGCAGCCTGTCTTTCCGAATATAATTCACCTTGCGATGACCACAGGCCGTAATCACTTACGAAACCCTTACGGGTCAAATGATCTGTCACAGTCACCACTTCTTCGTAACGTCTATTGTAAAAATTAACACATGGATACTTGATTTTGTTACCGTCTATGTACTGAGCTTTGCTCATGGAATACTTAAAAAATACTTCCACACCTGCCTGAAAATCATCACTCACACCAATTCTGCTCTCATATTGCCGTTTGTACATCCATATACGATCAACAAAGTAACGATTCATCCTCGATTTGGATGTCAAAATCTGTATCGTAAGACAAACTAAACATAAGAATAGTCCGATACCGATACTCATATAGGATTAGGGTTATGGTTAGGGTTAGGGTTGGGCTCCGATGCTGACACTCATAGGGATAGTCCGATATCGATACTCATAGGAATAGCCCGATACCGATACTCATAGGAATAGTCCGATACCGATACCGATTTCGATACTCATAAGAATAGTCCGATACCGATACCGGGACATGCCAAACTTTATCGTTATCGGACAGTATCGGACCGGTATCGGTCAATATCGGGTATCGGTCGGTATCGGAGCGGGACATGCCAAACTGTACACTACTTATACGTTGCTACACTATGTTCTATATCATCTTGATTAATTGTACATTAATCTTGGTTATCAACTCTTGACCTTGATTGATGATCTTGATCAAGAATTAATAATCCTGAATTAATTATAATTATTCTTGACTAATTCCTAGCTAGTTAACTACCTTCCAATTTAGAATTGGTCTAATATAAATATTGCATATAATGCAAAAACGCATTCAATTCGTACGGGTCGAACCCGTACCCGAATGAGTCCCCCTTCTTCCCTGTGTCATGATATACGGACACTGTGTCCATGTGTCGAGGGCAAGAATGTGTCGACCCCACCTCCCCTGTCCCACCTAGACCTGTCAACGGATAGTCGAAAATTCGAATCCGATCCGACTCAGTATCCGAACTTTCGGATATTTTTTGAAATTTCGGATAACGGATTCGGATATCCGAATATTTTTCGGATATTATCTTTTTTCGGATACAAATTCGGATATTAAGGTATTCGAATCCGTTAATATCCGATCCGATTTTAAATTGCAAATTTCGGATATCGGATTCGGATATCCAAAATTATATATATATATATATATATATATATATATATATATATATATATATATATATATATATATATATAATGTATATGTAATATATATTAATTAATAGAGAAGAGTAAAGGATTTTATCCTCAACTGACTTTTACATAAATCAATTATAATATATATAATAGTAAAATATATTAATTACAATTTACAATAGAAGAAGAAAAGACTCAAATATGTAGAGCAATTGAATTTTGTTTTCGGATATTCGGATAATAACTAAATTTTTAATATTTCGGATTTCGGATATTCGAATAGTAGCATTCGGATTTTTTAGCTTTATTCGATATCCGTTAAACTATATGGAAACGAATTCGAAGTTTCAAAAGAGATATCCATTCGGATATCGGATCGAATTCGAATATTACAAAAGAATTTCGGATACGGATATTACCCTGTCTGTACCGATAAGCATCCGTTGACACCACTAGCCCCACCCCCACACCGACCCCCTCCCCCACCCCCCTCCCCTCCCCGACAGCACCCACCCCCCCTCCCCGACCCCTCCCTCCCCGACCCCTCTCCCCTAGCCCCCTTCCCGACCCCACTCCCTAACCCCCCTCCCTGACAGCACCCACCCCCCACCCCCCTCCCCCACCCTCCACCTCCTTCCCGACAGCACCCCCTCCCCGACCCCCTCTCTACCCCCGACAGCACCCACCCCCCCACCCACCCCTCCCCTACCCCCCTTCCCACCCCCCGACCCCCCTCCCCCCCGGCCCCGGCGACAGCCGACCGCTACCCCCCTGAAACCCTAACATAGAGAGAGGAGGAAAGAGAGAGAGAGAGAGAGAGATAGCTTACCTGCGAGATTGACGGAGGGAGAGAGATCGTCGGAGGGAGTGAGATCGTCGGAGGGAGTGAGATCGCCGAAGAGAGAGAGAGAGTGGGGGAAGAGAGAGAGTATGTTTGGGGGGGAATGAAAAATTTTCTCCCGTCGGTTCAATTTAAGTTAGGGTACAGTATTTAGAGACGGACTGGCGACGGATATATCCGTCGCTAGTTCTTCGCTAAATACCCACTAGATTACCAACGGAACGTCCGTCGCTAGTTAGGCGCTAATTTTCACACCATTTTTTTAGATTTTGTCGCCAAAATGTGTGACATATTAGCGACAGAGGTTAGTACGTCGCTAAATTTTCGTCAAATTAGCGACAGAATAGCGACAGATTTTGACACAAAATAAAAATAAAAAATTTGACCATTGCTTTCTGACGGTAGTCCGTCACAAGGTAGTCACTAGTCCGTCGCTATTAGCGACGGATAAGATCCGCCGCTAATAGTCCATCGCAAAATTGCTTAATTTTAGTAGTGTTTGTGTATTATATAAAAGACGTCGTTGAACGTCACTATTAGCGACGTAGAGCGACGAGTAGTGACAAGCATTATTGTTTGGAATGTAGATGTCGCGGTCTTATTGCAAAACATCGTTGTTTTGTTTCATTTAGCGACGTTTTCCGACTCATACTTCTGTACGTCGCTGTATCTTCAATTTACAACGACGTTTAGCGATGTCTTTTTTAGATGTCGCTAAAAAGTTTCATATAGGGTTCAAGTGCCGATCGACTTTTTATTTTTTTCACCCTAAATTTCTCTTCTTGCTCTCTCGTCCCCAAATTTTCCTTCCCCTCTGGTCCCTCCGGCGTTCCCCTCCCTCCGGCGACCCCCTCCCCGAGGTGACCCCCTTCCCCGCGGTGACCCCCGTTCCTCCGGCGTCCTCCCTCCACCGTCGATTCCCCTCGTCGACGCCGACCCGACCAGTCCCCTCCACCGCTGCTCCAGCCCCGGCGACCCTGACCCGACTCCGACCAAGGCAGGTAATTCCTAACCCTATCTCCCTCCTCCTGTCGTACTGACACAGACACGATACAACACACACGACACGCACATACACTGACACGACACACACGACATGCACACACATAAACACGACACATATGCACACACATACACACACACACATACGCACACACGTACTCACACACCTATGCACACACGCTGACACGACACACATGACACGTACACACACAGACACGACATAGGGCAGTGAACATGTTGGCAAGTGCCACATTGGCATATGCCATGTGGCATTGCTGCAGCAGCAACAACTTGCCTTGGCAAGGCTTACATTAGCTCGGGCTATAAGCCACGTGGGCAGGGGTTAGAGAAGTCAGGGGCTTTAGGAGATAGGGGGAATCCCATTTGGGAGCTCGAGTACAGGCAAATGCCTGAGTGAAGTGTGTATTTGTCGAGTGTGAGTGTGAGCAGTGATATTAGTTGGTATCAGTATAGTATCTTGGGGAGATGAGAGTGCCTATTTGAGTTAGTGTTGGTACTAGTGAGTGAATGTAGTTCAGGATCAATTAGGATATTTAGAAGTGAATGCGAGTATCCTATCTAAGAGAGTGCCTATCACGTGCCTTCAATTCGTCTTGGCAATTTTCAGTTCTCGATCAATTTCACAAAGGTCTACCGTCTACCCCCTTTATTGATGAAATGTCATGCCTCAACGCAGTTTCTCATATAGGGCTTGGAATGTGATATCAAATTAGTTTCTAACATGTTATTAATTTTCAGATTTTACTTGGGAGTTTGCTCAAAAATTGATACTGGATATATATGTACAATTATGTAACATTATGAAGTCGTTTTTTTTTGCATTTCTCGATACAAGTTTTTTGTCCAACATTTCTATATATATTTGTTTGTGATTTTACAGGTAGCTCCTTATGAACGACCAACACAAAGAAGGCCTACCTTTTCCCCTTGGGTAGGTCATGCAATATATTCTACCAAGACTGCAAATTTCTTTGACATATGACATTGTTGTTATGTTAATTGACAGGAGCCATCAGCCGTCACTGCTGCCATTGCCGATACTCAACCATGACTTTTGTGCTAAAGGGCTTTTTATCATCATGGAGTTCAAATCGCCTTAACTCAAAAATTTGGTACAAGGTATTGTTGTTGTATCCTTATTTTCTCTTGTACTCTTGTTATTTTCAACAAGATGTCATAAATTATTATGATCATAATTTCATAAATTATGATCAAAATCATTACCAAGCTTTTTTTTAATGATTTCACAAATTGTGATCAAAACCATTGAAAATTTTCGTCTGAAATAACCTTGTCTTGATTTCTTTGTATGCCTTACAATTTCTACTTTTTTAATCTACGTTGTCAGGGTCAATCAGTCTGTGTTCTTTTCCATTGAAGAAAGATACGAAGAACAAGAATACATATAGTCCTCACTAGATCGAAATCAACTGAAGAAGCCTAGTTTTACAACATACTTTTGATCAACAAATAACTAATCTTAGTACCCATTTCTTGCTACCCAAGAGTCAATAGCAAAGTCTGACTGAGCTAGATATTTTAAGTATGGTTGTTGGTCAAATCTTGTTTAGTAGTTCATTTAAAATAAAGTCTTCTCAATTTTTTTGGACTACTGGTTCCCCTCAATAGTTACTTTATCTTCTAATTTAGCTATATAATATATCTTCTGTGATTTAAGATTACCTAATTGTTATATCTTCTTGGTTGTCCTATTAATTGACATTTAATTATAAGTTTTAGGTTTGAAGCAAGCTATTTGAGCCACCAAAGAAGCCACAAAAGCTCCTTTCTTCTTGCCTTCCACTCCATCTCATTCAGGAAATATTTTGTTTAAGCCGAGTGTAAGTGCTACTGGTAATAAAAAAGATACAAAAGCCCAAGAGCTTATGCGCAACCTGAAAATTGATAGTTTCTCTGTTATTGCAGTCTTGTGAAGATGGAAGGGATTGTAAGTATTTTTTTTTTCTACAATAGTAGTATGGATTTTCTTTATATTTTTAGAAGTAATCAACTTAATCACTTACACATGTCACTGAACCACGATTGAAATACAATGTTTAAGGATATTAACTGCAGTATTGGTAACTGCACTAGAGCAGTATTCTGGCAGTTAACTACATTCCTGCAGTTTGCAACTGCAGGCAGTAAAGTGAAGGCTATTGCAGCAGTAGAAACTGTATGGGTTGTGTATCAGAGAGGTGTGGGTATGTGTCTGTGCAGAGGAGATTCCTCCATCAGATTTTGTGTAGAGTTAGGGGTAGAATAGCTCTTGTGCAAATCTAACAGTCCCTTTGTTTGTGCAGCAAATACCTGTGTGGGTATATATGAAAATATGTGAGGGATGTGGGTAATTTGTAGGCAGTAATTGATGGAAATAACAACATCAAGAGAAGGGTGGTTCTCTATATATCAGTGTGCAGAGTCTGCATTATAGCAGACTACATGTTCTGCAGAATTGTGTACATGGAGTACCTGGTATCTGTACGTACTAGTGAAGTGGAGGGTCTAGGTTTGTGCTCATGTGTAGCCATTAGGGAGTTCCTGGTTGCAGGGATAAGGAAGGTAGTATATAGTATAAATCAGTCCAAGTCTTAGCCCAAGTATCTAGTATAAATCAATAACTATTGGTATCATGTCTTTGAGTAGGATTTAACCTGTGCTGATTCTTTCAAGTTAGATTGAGTATGAATTTACCTATATTTGAGTAGGGTTTTATTCATATTTAGGATACCAGTTCTGTTAGGCATAAATTTCTAACTTCGGCTCAGCTCAAAAATTGGAAAACTTTCATCATTTTTGAATATTGTCTTAGAGTTCACAGTTGATAAAAATAGATAGATGACGAGAATGTTTCTACTGGAACCTATGAGAAGATGGTTTTCACTAAAATGAATTTGTAAAGTCATCCAAAATTTTCTTAAATTTAGCAGGTGAGAAGGGAATGGTAGATGAGGCCCATAAGGCTTTGGAGGAGGTAAAAGCTCTAAAAAAAAAGGGATAATTTCTTTATGAGCTGATTCTTTATTGTCATACTCAATTGTTGAATGCTAGTAGAAGCTAGCTCTATCACCTATTATTATGTATGTTTATTTATATTTTGTCTTAAATATTAGATTTGTGCATTTCACTCTCTAGTTAATTCTTCAAAAGGATAAAGCTTCTTCACATGTTATCATATTTTGTTCTTTAGCTGGGTTCGAGGCATGAACTAGTAGCGGATACATCGAAGTATATTGTTGTTGATGTGCGCATTGTAAGTGTTCTTAACGCTTTTTCATTGTAATATATCCTTTCACTAATAGAGTAGTATCTAATTCTAATTATATATATATATATTCTAGTCTACTACTGCCTATAGAGTTGGTACTTAACAGAGAAATTATGAAAGCAGACCTCCTTACTAAGACGTGTACCACAACAGCTAGTACAACTTTCACATATAACAACCTAGTCATTGCTACTGGTTCCATGTATGTCTAAAAATATGTATCATAAGATGCTTTTAATAATCTTCTTAAATTCAAAGCCAACTTGTCTACATTTTCCTATTGGCATGACACCCTTCTTAATTACCTATGTGATGGCCTCCACAGTACTTCTTGTAAGCCTTAAATCATACCCTTACAATTTCCAATTGTCTCCTTTCTAAAATGAAACGTTATGGCCAATGAACCTGTTTCAAAAAAATTCACATATGTCATTCAGGTTATAAAGCTTAACGACTTTGGCACGTCCAAGGGGCAGATGCCAACAACATATTTTGTCTGAGGGAGATTGATGATGCTGATACTTGTTGTAGCTATACAAGCAAAGAAGAACATAACAATTGTGATTGTTGGTGGAGGATACATTGGCCTTTAACTGGGTGTTACTTTTAAAATGAATGATCTCGATGTCAGAATGGTTTTGAAATTCTCCTTTTTTTTATACTGCACTTGAGATTGTAAACTAGCAACAACATTCTTTTATTTTTTTTTTCATCATGAGAATGAAACCATTGTGAGCAAGCAACATTGGTTACTTTTTTGTTTTTTGATGGAATATTGCTATGTAAACTCGATACATTTATTAGTTGATACAATTTTGATTGAGTTTATTTATTGTTGATGATTATTGATGTTTATATGAAATTGTATTTTCTGTTGTATCTCGGTTATATATAGATGATAAACATGTTTAAATAGATTTCATATGAATGAATTGAGTATTTTTTTAATATTGTTTCCAAAAAAATGAAATACCTTACCTGTTGAAAAAGTTAAAAAAGTGGTAGACCAATTTACATGCTATTTGACAGTTTTAGTCTATCGTTTTTATTTGACAGATAATAACTGTCATTTTATTTAGCCATAAAATGACAGTCCAAAATTGTCATTTAAATTTTGGGACGCGCTATTAACGACGGATGTTCTGACGGGTTAAAACTATCGTTTAATGTGATTTATAACGGTTTTGGTCTATCGAAAAATGCATGTTTTGACGTAGTGAATTTAAGTCGGACCTGCATGGATCACCACTAAAAATATGTCACGATCCGCTACCCAAATTGTTGGGCCGAGCCGGGCCAGGCCAGGCCATGCCCAGCCTACGCTTGTGTCATAGCGTAGTAAGCTATTCTAAGTAAAGAAAGTAAATGATTTAAGATACTAATATTTCTAATATCACACTTTAT
Organism: Iris pallida; assembly: GCA_029216955.1. Classification (NCBI taxonomy): domain Eukaryota; kingdom Viridiplantae; phylum Streptophyta; class Magnoliopsida; order Asparagales; family Iridaceae; genus Iris; species Iris pallida. The sequence goes on from JANAVB010005397.1 coordinate 10,496,252, forward strand.
ATGTTCATCATAACACAACATCTATATAAGTGAAAGCAAATAAGTTCAGATTTTAGTTATTACACTTCCAAAGTATTAAACTGGAGACAGAGTCCAGTGACAAAAGATAGAGTCTAAGCAGTCAACAAACTAATCCAAAAGGGATCTAAACAGATTACTAATTAGCGAGGTTCCTGCGGGGACTTCTTCGAGAGCAATAACCTGGTCCTCTGCAGTAGACCCATAGTAAGGATCACAGAGCATCTCTTCCTCAGAAAGTATGCCTGTAAAGTTTTCTGTCAGAAAGGGAGCAAGTACTGATTCTACAAACTAAACATACTGAGCATGGAATGAAAATAGATGTGCTAAAAAGAAACATGTCATATAATATTCTATCATATGGTAAATACATTTGTCATGATGACATATGTATATATATTGTATGAAACTCTAGCTAGGTAAGCTAGGTACGTGATCGATCAATAGGTATAAAATGTACCGGTCTATAAGTCTACATGTAATAAAATGTACATACGTACAAATCTACAAGCATAAGTGTATGTACATACAAATATGTGGGATAAAGGACTACGGCAAGGGTACATGAGATACAACCGAGCTCTGGTACTAGTGCATTTGCAGAGGGAAGGGATGGTACTTTCGCACAGCCACCTCCGGCTCGGACGATGGACGAGCTCTGGATGACCGTCATTGGTGGTCTTCAGAGGGGTACGTACTACGGTACGGGATCCTACGGCGCCTTTGTGGCGACGCAGTCATCCAGAGCCTCCTCTGCCAGTGTATATTTTCCACATCCCTCAGAAGAGTCGGTCCGAGTGGGGGAACTATGTTGCCAGCTTACCGAGCTGCGTGACGAGCTATTGCGAAGGATGGAGCAGCCCCAGTCTCAGCCGCAGACGGACGATGCGGCCCTCACCGTACGATTTGATATGCTCGAGCGCACCATTAGGGAGACAGGCGAGAGGACGGATCATGCCGTTCAGGCATTGCAGGGGATATAGACGGCTATTGGCGAGCAGGTTTCGAGGCTGGCGGCTGTTATGGTGTCCACCAACTCCAGACTACTGTCCATGGAGCGGATACTTCCTGGTCATGCTTCGGCATCCACACCGACTGCAGCGGCTCTACTGCCCCCTCTTCCTCCTACTGATGGGTCGTCACCGGTGATGCTGACCCCAGAGCATTATAGGTTCCTGGTGTCCCAGGTGCAGGCACTACCTACTCCTCCTCATCCTGACCAGGCATACTCCTTTATTGGACTTGTTTTCATTTGTTGTGTTGGTGACCCATTGTTGGGTCTTTATATATTTGTTGGTTTATGTATTTATTTTTTTTCCGGGTATGACTATTTGTGTTATGTTATGTTAAATATTATCGGACACACTTTTTATAGCCGTTTGGTAGTGGATTTGTATCCACCCGACTATTTCTTGTCTTTCTGACCGTTCGATTCAATTTATTTGATTATTGGTAGTGCATTATTATTATTTGTCTCTATATTGGTTTACCGGTGTCAAGTGTTCCACCGAAGGGGTCGACGAATCCAAGAAATTCTACGGAGGGTTGCTCCGGGTCTATTATTTGTAAACTGAAACTCTAAATACAGGTATAATATTTTTAATGTAACTGTTATTTATGTGAAATGCATACTGCCTGGTTTTTTTATAATTTTTTGGAATTAGCGACGTTTAGCGACGGTTAGTGACGCATACTTACATCGTTAGAACGTCGCAAACCTGAGAACCAAACGTCGCTAATCGTCGCAGAACGTCGCAGATGCGTTGATGTGGCAAACTGTACAGGTTAGCTAATCTAGTATCTGGACGTCGATATTCAAGTATCGTAACGTCGCTAAAATGATGATGTGGCAACCAAAAAATTCTCAGATATAGAGTCAGACAACGTCGCTAATATATCACTAATTTTAACGTCGCTAAAATCTGAACGGACAGCGACAATCAGCAACGAAAGGTTACGTTGCTAATTAGCAATGTTGTTGTCGATAAAAGTCGTTAATACTAGCGACATAGTGCGTCACCAATCTACGTCGCTATAGCGATGAATAGCGATATTTTCGCTAATAGCGACCATGAATAACGCGACATGACTGAAACGTCGCTAAATACGTCGCTGTTTTCAGTTAGCGACCTTTTGTGGATGTTTAGCGACGTTGTTTGGCGTCGCTAATATGAGATATTTTGGTAGTGGCGGTGGATTTGGAGGGGTGTCAGACAGGATGCGCCAGCGCCCATGGCGCGCGTGGCCAAAGACTTTTCTTTGCACAGATATGCATGCCAACGACTATTTTTTTAAACGTCTATATCCCAACGTCTACTTTTTTTAACGTCTTTTTTTTCTATTTATTTAAATATCTATATCTCCAACGCGGGAGGACGATCTCCAATGCTGCATCAGCTTTTTACTCTTTCAAAGCACACTTTTCCTACAACCAAAGCACCTTCTCCCCCCCCTCCCAAATGGCTGACATCCTCCACTCCCAATGGCTGGCATCTTTTTCCCCACATCCCCCCCACCAAACCGCACCCCCCCCCCCCCCCACTCCACGCAAGGCAGCTTCCCCCTGACCCCTCCCCCACAGCATGCGCCATCATTGATGGCGCGTCCGCCTTGCGCGCGCCATTGGCCCTGGCGCGTCCTCGAGCGCTCGCCACCAGCGCTAGCGCGTCGCATCTGGCTTTCTCCAAACCCACCACACGCCATGGGTATTGTCGCTTCGTTACCCACAATACAATTACACTAAACTTCTTACTTTTTTATAAATTAGGCAAAATTCTTTACTCTAGATAAAAAAATTTGTATTATATTTGAGCCCTATTTTAAAAGTTTGCCTATGGCCCCCATGAATTTAGGGCCGGTCCTGCTGCTGCTGTGCATCTCCCGCCCAGAGTCCCGCGTCCCTGCCCTCGTCGCGCGCTCCCCGTCGCGACTGTCGGAGAGAGAGGGAGAGAGAGTGAGAGAGAGGGGGGGGGGGGTGAAGGGGAGGGTAATTTGATATTTTTTATTCAGTTAATACTGTTATGGTTGAGGGTATTAAGTTTGTGTGTATCAAAGTTGAGAGTATCAAATTTAAAAAATTGAATAGTTAAGGATATCACGTTGCAATTTAGTTTTTTTTTTTTTTTTTCTAGTGACCGAACAATGAAACTTGGGAGAAGCATGGTAGTAGAAGTTAAATCCCAAGCTAGCTCCAAAGTTAGCAAGGTCCTGACTCCAAATAAAAGGTAATAACAAGGTTAGGACTGCACACTATTTTATTGGTTGTTTCCAAAGGTTGCTTCAAGATTTAGACCATGGTGGAGCACTATGCAGCCAAAAAGAGCACGTCACTTAATAGTTTATTAAGATGGAGACAAGACAATTTGTTGAATCTTTATACTTTCGGTATCATATAGGTTACAGTTCAAGTTGGAATTTGTTGAAGATATTTGTCCTAGTTTATTAAGATGGAGACAAGACAATTTGTTGAATCTTTATACTTTCGGTATCATACAGGTTACAGTTCAAGTTGGAATTTCTTGTAAAGATATTTGTCCTACTTGATTCTCCAATTACAAATATGTCTTCAGAGTGCAATTCCAAGATTTCGGTCAAAGTATGATGCACAAGTTCCCTCAAGTTGGATGGGTCATGTCTAGGGGTGAGCATTATTTCGTTATGAACCGAAAATTGAACCGAATATATGAGAGGTTCGGATCAGTTTCGATTTTAAAAATACTAAAAAAATTATTCGATTTCGGTTTTAATTAGTTTTGGGTTTCGGTTCCAGTCCAAACCGAAAATCGAATAAAATTTATAAAATTATATAAATTTCTCAATTTTATGCAACTGTATGATTAAAAATGTGTATAATTTGAAAAATAATTCTATGTATGTGTTTTGAAGTCCAACTTTGATAATTTAATAAGTAGTTCAACTTTGGATACAATTTTTAAATATAACAAATATGTATAAAAAAATTATAATTTTAATATAATTAAGCACATCTTAACTTTGGACCGGATCCTTTTCCTATGAAAGTGAAGGACTTAATTTTGGATAACCTAAGAATTGGACTAGCTCACCTTCATCAACAAAGTCCAGCTGACTACTTTTCATCTGTAGTACGACATATACAGTGCATGACCTAATTCCTGAATCTTAATTTCTTCTAGAAATAGCTTTGCCTACATGGATTCTGTTGTAGAAGTAATAAGCCAATTCGGAAGTAAGCAGATTCAGATTCAGGAACCATTGCCTATGTTGTACGAATACGGACACACACACGATAAGAGCATGAGATACAAACTTTTTTCAAATAAGTAAAATGTACTCACCACTAATTAATATTGTCGTACGAGTACGAATACGGATGTTGGCAATTAGATACAGATACAATTTTTCTGTATTCGCGAAACATAGATCTATCTTATGTTTGGCAACCAAACCTTGATCATCTCTCTGTACATCTAAGCATTCACCATTATTCTATAGCATAATGATTGACCAGGAAAGGTACACCAAGCCAGTTGGACAACTGTTGATATATGTGTTAAATGTTATTGGACTTTAGTCCCACATTGCCTAGAATGATAGGAGAGGAGGCTAGCCTCTCCTATATATATATGTAGTCTCTATTGCAATAATAATAACTTAAAAATCTCTACATGGTATCAGAGCCTAAACTTGATTAGAATACCGTCAGAGCCACCCTCTCCACACAAACCTACCCCTAACCTCGTCCTCCCTTCCCCCCCCCCCCCCCCCCCCCACGCCGCCGATGCAGCTACTGCGCCGCTGCTCTCGCTGCCGCTGCGGCTGTGCCGCTGCCACTGCTGCGCTGCTCCCGTTGCCGCTGCAGCCGTCGCTGAGCCGCTGCGGCTGTGCCGCTGTTGCGGCTGCTACTGCCGTGGGTGCCTCCGTGCACACCACTTTTAGGGCTCCTACTGTGTAGGTAAGCCTAAACTTGAGATTTATCTCATCTGTGGCACCTACGGTATAGGTAAGCCTAAACTTGAGATTTATTTCATCTGTGGCACCTACAGTGTAGGAAAGCCTAAAATCGTTCTTAAAGATTTATCTCATATGAGATTCTCAAGGAGATGCCGATGATGTCTAGATCCGATAAAATCAGACATATTCGGATTTAGGAGAGGACGACGAGGACAAGCGTGAGTCGTGGAGCAAGTGTGACGTGATCGAGAAGAAGCACCGATGGAGGCGATCCTCAAGAAGCTGGATGCTGACGATGTGGCGACGTTGATGAAGTTGATAAAGGTGTCGGCTGGTGATAGCACGACACGAGCACCACCAAAGTTGGAATTATCCTCCATCGATCTGAAGTTGGATGGACCAGCCACCTATCTGAGTTGGTCACGGCGGGTGAGAAAAACCCTTGCAGGAAAGAACCTGGAGGGATTCTTGACGGGCGAGAAGACAGAGCCAGAAGAGGACACGACAGGACACGACGAGTGAAAATTCACTCATATGGTGATTTATATCTGGCTTCTCAATTCCTTAGTCCAGTCTATTGCTTTCACAGTAGATGGCATTGAGATGGTGAAAGACGTATGGGAGAAGTTGAGGAGAACCTATGATGGCGTAAAAAACAACCTACGGATCTTCCAGATAAAAGGAGAGATCGATGACACCGTACAAGGGGAGAAGACGGTGCAAGAGTACGCTACGGAGTTGGAGCGTCTCTGGATGGATTATGATCACTCCTCGAAACGGGCAAGCTGCGGGGACCCGAAGTGCAAGGAGGGACATGTGTGCCTATAGGAGAGAACGATGAAATTCCTCAAAGGGCTGACTACAGCATTTGCACAAAGGATAGCCTTACTCCTCGCCCAACCAGAGATCCCTAGTCTCGAGGAGGCTATCTCAGCCATGATCCAGGAGGAGACGCAGATCATATTACAAACAGGGACAGGTGGTCCCCCCGAAGCAAAGTCAGTACTAGCCGCTGCTAGCTCGGGCGACACAGGATCCAAGGGAGAGCTCTGGCAACACAATCGGCAGTGCTACAACTGCAGGAAGATGGGCCATCATCGATATGCTTGTACCAAACTACCTAAGGAGGGAGACTCAGGTGGTGGACGAGGACGAGAATATATTGGATGTGGACGTGGTCGAGGAGACCGACGAGGCAGCTGAGGAGGCTATCGAACAAACTTGCTGGTGGCAGAAGGGAATGGAGGAGCTGGTGGCACCTTTACTGAGGAGGATCAGGCACTGCTGGATCTGCTAGAGAGAAAGCAGAGAGTGTCGACCAAAGGAGACAGGAGGAGCGAAGCAGAGGAGACATCCACCCGATTCTTCGGAGGCAACGCCGCTATGTATGCTCATCCATCAGAAGGTACTGACGAGTCACTCGCTCTTGCATCTATGTCTTTCCTTAAAATGTCAGACTGGATTATCGACTCCGGAGCATCTCGACATGTGACCGGAAATGCTAGTAAGTTTTCTTCATACACTCACTTAGCACCAGCAGACACCATTCAGACTGCAGATGGTACTTTCCAACCAGTGGTCGGTAAGGGTATTGTTAATTGTACAGGTTTAGTAAGATTATCCAATGTGTTACATGCTCCATCCTTTCCAGTCAGTCTCTTGTCTATTAGTTCTATAATTCTCCAACTAAAATGCACTATTTCTTTTGATATTCCTAAGGTGATCTTCCAGGAGAAAGGGACGGAACGAAGACTTGGGACTGGCACCTGGCATGAGGGACTGTGGTACCTAGATCGGGAAGGACTGGACTCAGCATTGATATCTATGACAGAGAAGGCTGGAATGGGAGAGCTGCAACAGAGGACTGAAGATACTTTGATACTTCATCATAGGAGGATGGGACATTCTTCTTTTGATATTCTAAGTAAGTTGTATCCAGAGATGTATGCAAAATTAAATAATCAAAAATTAGTATGTGATGCATGCGAGTTAGTAAAGCTTACTAGAAGCTCATATGTTGGTACTGGTCATAAGAGTTCTCTTGTTTTTGAGGTAATATATTCTGATGTTTGGGGTCCATGTGCTACTAATACTATGAATGGATATAAGTACTTTGTCTCCTTTATTGATTGTGCATCTCGTATCTCCTGACTGTATTTAATGAAAAATAAGAGTAAAATATTTGCTTGCTTTCGGGACTTCCATAAACATGTCCAGACTCAGTACAATGCTGTAGTGAAGATAGTGAGGTCTGACAATGGAATGGAGTACACCAACATGACACTTGCAGAGTACCTGTCAGCACACGGAATACAGTACCAGACCAGCTATGCATACACACCAGCACAAAATGGAGTAGCAGAAAGAAAGAACCGACACCTTCTAGAGACCGTAAGAAGTATGATGATCGACATGAATGTCCCACAAAATCTATGAGGATATACAGTATTGACAGCAGCTCAACTTATCAACATGATGCCTTCAAAAGTCCTGGAATGGAAGTCCCCATGCGAAGTATTACAAGGCAATAATAGTGGAATACTCCCACTAAAGGTATTCGGGTGTGTGTGCTTTGTGAAAGACAACAGACCATCAGTTGGAAAACTTGATCCCAAAGCAGTCAAGTACATCTTCATGGGCTACTCAGCGACTCAGAAGGGATATGTGTGCTGAAGTCCAGTAGAGAAGAAGAAGTTCGTTAGTATGGATATCCACTTCCGAGAGCATGAGCCATATTACCGCCAGGAGGAAACTTCGCACAACGCACCTAATACTACCAGTATAAGGCGAGAAAGGAAGATAGAGAACTTGGTGGTAACCGATCTAGAAGTATGGCATAGAGACACGGTTGAGAAAAAACATGAAGGTGAAGCAGAACAGGAGAAGGAGATAAGAAGTATCAGGCCTACTGCTCAGGGAAAGTTACTTACCTACAGCAAGAAAGAGAAGCAAACTGCAGGACCAGTACCTACAGTGCCAGTGCTAAGTCCCTTGCATGCGCCTATCCCAACTCCTGAGATACCATCATCCTCCTCATCTACACCACCACCCTCCTCAGGTGATATCATTCCTCCTACTTCTCCCATACCACTATCTACACGAAGGACTACTCACAGTAATGCGGGAAATCCTCCGGACAGATATGGTTGGGACCTTGCTAAGTTTGTTTCTTATGATCATATCTCTTCTTCTTATGGAGAAATTATAGCATCTTTGGATAGTATTACTGTACCTAACAATTGGCAGATTGCCAAGAACGATCCAAAGTGGAAAGCGGCAATGCATGAGGAGTTGGAAGCTCTTGAGAAAAATCATACTTGGGAGCTGGTGAGACTGCCAGAAGGGAAAAGAGCAGTCGGATACAAATGGATTTTTACTGTAAAACAGAACCCAGATGGACAGGTTTAGCGCTATAAAGCTCGACTGGTGGCAAAAGGATACAGTCAGACGTACGGCATCGACTATGACGAGACCTTTGTACCAGTGGCGAAGATGAGCACTGTCAGGACCTTGATCTCCCTAGCAGCCAATGGAGGGTGGAAGCTACACCAACTGGATCTGAAGAATGCATTTCTTCATGGGGATCTAGTGGAGGAGGTGTACATGGAGATACCACCAGAATTCGACACCAAACAGACAGAAGGCAAGGTCTGCAGACTGAAAAATTCCTTCTATGGACTGAAGCAGACCCCTCGAGCATGGTTTGACAGGTTCACGAGAGCAATAATAGGGACGGGATATCAGCAGATCAATGCTGATCATACTGTCTTCTTCAGACAAAGTGGAGGCCACATCACCATGCTTGCGGTATATGTATATGATATGATTATCACAGGCAATAATGAGCAGGAGATCGCCCAACTCAAAGAATATCTTGGCAAGGAGTTCGAGGTGAAGGATCTTGGCCCTCTTCGATACTTCCTTGGGATTGAGATTGTTCGAGATAATGAGGGAATCATTTTTTCTCAAAGGAAGTATGCACTGGACCTGCTTACGGAAACGGGAATAATGGGATGCAAACCAGCTACGACACCGATAGACCAGAAGTTCAAACTGGATGCTGAAGCTGGAGAACCAGTTGACCGGGATAGATATCAGAGATTGGTGGGCAAGTTGATCTACTTGAGCCACACTCGACCTGATATCAGCTTTGCGGTCAGTGTAGTGAGCCGCTACATCTATGACCCCCGGAAGGGTCATATGGATGCAGTATACCAGATTCTAAGGTACTTAAAGGGAGCCCCCGGGAAGGGACTGATCATCAGAAGAAATAATCATGTAAGCGTCGAGGACTATTGTAATTCTGACTGGGCTAGCTGTGCTGACGACATGAGATCCATATCGGGCTACTTCATATTTGTAGGAGACAACTTGGTCTTGTGGAGGAGTAAGAAGCAGTCAGTGGTGGCCAGATCAACAGCTGAAACAGAGTATAGAGTTATGGCCTTGGAAGTCACAGAACTATTATGGTTAAAGAATATGCTGACGGAGCTAAAGCTGGACCAAGGAACCAAGATGAAGCTATGGTGTGACAACCAGTCAGCTATTAGTAGTGCCAACAATCCAGTACAGCATGACAGAACCAAGCATATCGAGATTGACAGATTCTTCATCAAAGAAAAGCTGGAGAAAGGAGTACTAGAGGTGAGCTACGTTCCAACCAAAGATCAGGTAGCAGACGGACTGACAAAGGGGCTTAGTTCTATCAGCATGATGAGAGAATGTGACAAGATGGGTTTAGTGAATATCTTTCGCCCATCTTGAGGGGGTGTTGATATATGTGTTAAGTGTTATTGGGCTTTAGTCCCACATTGCCTAGAATGATAGGAGAGGAGGCTAGTCTCTCCTATATATATGTAGTCTCTATTGCAATAATAATAACTTAAAAATCTCTACAACAACCCTATGTTTAAGACGAAGGGAAAACCTTAGGTTCGAAGCCCGGAGATGAGGGGACACTAAGGTCTCTTTTGGTCCGCGGAATGGAAGAAAAAGGAGATCAATTGGAAAATTTTATTTTCTATTGATTTTTCTTTCCGATGTTTTGGAAATGCCAAGAAATTTAAAAAGAAAAGTGATTACTTCAATGTGGTAAAGTGATTCCTTACTTTGATGGATGTAATCACTTTTTCTCCTAATTTTTCTTCCATTAGAAATCATTTTTCTTTCTTCCTCAATTTCTTTGACACCCAAACATAGAAAAGTAATCACTTTCCTTTCCAAACCCAGAGATTTCACGGACCAAACGAGGCCTAAGTGACTGGTTATAATCTCAAGAAAAAGATTTTTAAAAAATGAAACAAATACACCCTCCTATATTGCATAACTATTACAGATACTACTTCTATTTTGAAAATAATTACGTTGACCATCCCTCTCCTTTATAAATTTTATAAAATATAAGGGTGGTCAGTGTTATAAGTTTCTATAGAAAATATAAACTATAGGGCTGTCCGTTTAATTAGTTTCAAAGAAGGAATAGTTCCTGTAATAAGTGTAAAACAAAGAGAGTTAATTAACGCAATTTGTACAAAAATGAAAATGAAAGAAAGAAAAGATCAAGGAAGGTTCCCAGCTCCAGTATCTGACCCTCTTTTGTTTGGTTATAGCCTAGATCTCCAATAAAAAGCTTTTCTAATGGTGAGTGCCATTGTTTTTGCCATCCTTTCTCTTCCAATCAAAATATAAAATGTGGAGATACATCGTATCCCCATTATGGCAAAGAAATAGAGATATATTTGGACCAGTTAAAGAACAGATTAGTCCTACACTACTGTCAATTGTGTGTCTCAACTAATCCACTTGTCCCCCTTTTTCCAGAAATCCATTGCTAACAATTAGAAATTAGTTGATTTGGGCACTACCAATTAGAAATTGCTCCACTTTCACTGCTTGCCTAAGATTTTTTTACTGTCTCAATCAGTGGAAAGGTAAGTGTTAGGTTGTGTGATGGACCTCCTAATTTAATCGTTTAAACGATTGGATCGTTTAGCCCACTGATCGCAGATCGCAGATCGATATCGATATTCGCAATAATGTCGCATGGGATCGCAAGGGGACGGTAGCCCTCTTGTCTGAAGGGGGATCTCGGAGGTGGTAGCCATATATTTCTTTTTCAATAATATGCTGGATATTTTACATATAATTAAGTGGTCATAATATCATATGCCTATATATAAAAGGAGTAAAATTTTACAAGCAGCGGCCGTAGACGAAGTTTTATAATATTAGAAGTGAACCATATTAAATTATGCGCCTGTGCGTTTTATTTTTCTCCTATATTGCTTTTATTTCAGTAGACAAAGTAGGTCAAAAGTTCCTAAACTAAGCACCAGCATAATTATTTTTTTTCGTTTTGAACAATCTGCCCTTTTATTCACAGTAGCAAGAGAAAAGAAAAGAAAGAAAGACAACAAAGGCATGATCGAATTCCTCGAGTAAATTTTATGATTTTACTCGTGTATCTTGATATTAAGTTATTGTGCGGTGGCTCCGTCCTCCTTGGCCTCGTGCGTGCATGCACTGCATTGTGCTTGCACGTGCCAAATATCATTTTCGAATGTAATATCTAGGTGGACGCAGTTTTCTCTTACAATTTTTGACAGATTTCCGTGGAGATTTCTTAACAAGAGCTTTGCTCTGTCACTGACCATTGAACTAAAACGACAAGAAGACCATGTAATATAGATAGACGCAGTTTGCTGATCCTAACAATTTCTGACAGATTTCTGTGGAGATTTCTTACCAAGAGTTTAATTGTTGTATCACCTACGTTTGGACCACGACGACATCATGTATAGGTGGATGCAGTTTGCTCAAACAGTTTTTGAAATATTATTGGTGGAGATTCCTTAACAAGAGTTTTGTTCTATGACTGACCTTGGAACTATGACGACGAAAACAATAACAAATTATCTTAAATTTTTTGAATCGCTGTTTGAATTACATTTTTTTTCCATTCGGCTCGGTTAAGCACTATATTCTTTGTAATGCTAACAAAATTTATATCATTCTTTAACTCTTCAACCTATGCAAGTTTAAAGATCCATCTCCGGTCCTAGTTGTTCTATTAACTACTATATTATCGTCCCTCCTTATAGGAGTATCTATTAGTCTCGTTGCACATATCCAAACCACTTAAGCTAATTTTTTCTATCTTAAGCTCAATTAGCAACAACTCTAACTTGTCCGTGATATATTATATTTTTATTATATTTTTAATATATTGTCACTCATCCATCTTAGCATTCTCATTTTAGCTATACTAACTTTCTGAACATGTTCTATTTTAATTTTCAATACTCTGATCTATAAAGCAAGGCTGGTCGTATAACAATTTTGTAGAATTTTTCTTTCAATTTAAATGGTATATTGTGATCACAAATTAAATACTCCAGAAGAACTCTATTTTAACTATTATGTTTTAATTTTATGCACGACATTCTTCTCAAACTCTCCTTCGTTGTCCATAATTGATCTTAAATACTAAAATTTATCATTCTTACATATCTCTAGATATGGACACCCCTATTTGGCTTTGGGTTGAAATTACATTCTACATATTTTATTTTCTTCTACTATTCTTATATCTATTAGAATCCAAAGTCTTTCTCTCTCTATAATTCTATTTTTTAACATCTAACCACGCTCATCAACTAACAAAATATCATCAATAAACATATCATACACCATATACCCTTTCCATTGATAGGTCTAGTAATTTCATTTGTAACCGTCACAAAATGGTAATGACTCAATGTTGATCATTGATGCAAGCCAGTGATTGTAGTGTCTCGCTCCTAGTAAGGACACTGTGTGGGCTAGTGACTTGAATAGCCAGTTGGAATCAAATTATTGTGGAAAAATATTGTCAGTGTCGATTGATCGGGACAAAGTGAATTGAGGCCATTTTCTATCTATGGAATGACTTTTCCGGAATTGAGTTTTAAACGCAGTGAATCGTGTTTTGGAGAATAAACTTTATATAAGAGTCTTTTCTTCAAATCTTTTCATTGTCCATTTTTGTTGAATGTTTTTCCTCTATTAGTTTTGTGAATACGCTTTTATTGATGTTTTTGATGAATAATTTTCATTGCTTGCCTTCAACAATTTTCGCATTCATATCTAATTCTGAAAGAAAGAGAAGAAGAGTTTGAACATTTGATAGTCCAAATACATATGACAGCGTAGGCAAAACTTGATCAACATTTGAGAATTTTCCTTTCTCTCAGTAACTCTCCAACAATACGCGGCTCTGATCCTTCGCTCATTTATCTCAATGCTTTAACAAAACGGGCTTATTATTTCTTCTTTGTGTCATTCGATCAACGATATCATGACAAGAGAATCAAGATAAAAAAGAGAATAAATATATTAAGGTTAACTTGTTATATAGAATTGTGGCATGTTACATTGTTGTTATAAAAGAATTGAATTGTGGAAAAAGATTTAGGACCGTTGAGTCATAGTTGTGGCAATTACAGCATTAGGATATATATATATATATATATATATATATATATATATATATATATATATATATAAGGATAGGCATCCCCACAATTTTTGTATCCCCATGCATCCCCATGTTCAGATCCGTTGGATGTGCTTTAAGTCATCTAATCTTAACTATTGGTAAATTAACGGTTAAAATTAGATGACTTAAAGCACCATCCAACGGTGCAAATAGGGGGGATGCATGGGGATGGGATCTTGATCCTTCCTCTCTCTCTCTCTCTCTATCTCTCTCTCTCTCTATATATATATATATATATATATATATAGAGAGAGAGAGAGAGAGAGAGAGAGAGAGAGAGGCACATGCCAACCATAACAGCGACCAACCTCATAATTTGAAGAGAATCCTCAGGGATAAGAGGCGACTATAACCCATTATCCTCCATTAAGTAGACGGTTACAACAGATGATCCATACAAACAGCCACCACGTGTAGATTGCAATTTTTGCGGAAGGAGCCGTCCCGCACAAATTTCAATTCTGCAAGAGAATACCCTGCGCGAAAATCGCAATCCGGCTAAAGCCTCCACACGAAAATCGCAACCCCGCTTGTCCTGCTACACTTGCACGGAACCCACACAAGAACGTGCGCAGAACGATGATGCAAATCTCGAGTAGAAACACCATGGAACCCAAACGCAGAACTGTGCGGAATGAGCACAGAACGGCACGGAACCCACTTGGGAACTCGCGCAAGAACATTAATTTACAAAAAAAGTGGCATCTCGGGTCCGAAGCGTACGTACGAAGTGCGTCAACAAAATGCCTCTTTGTATCCTTCGTCCACGTCCTTGTTTCGGTCGTAGGACTTAACTCCAAAGGAAAATTCTCAAGAAATGTTCAATGACAAAAACAAAATTGTTTCTTGAAGGCCTTGAAGTCGCCTCTAGAAAAATATTCCATCATTCCAGACACATGGACTACAACTTTCCTTATACAAATGTCAACAAAAGAAAAAATTTATATTGAAATATATACTTGGAATTGTCACATAGATTTGAAATCCTTTCTAGAGAGAAATTTTAATAAACCCCAAAAATAACTTAGTACTTCTTGAACCAGGGGCGGATGCAGGTAGGGCGTGGGGTGGGCTCCAGCCCACCCCAAATAAAAAATTTCTTTTTTTTTTTCATATAATTTTTATTTTGCTGATTTTTTTTGTGGGAATTGACCTACATCTAGCCCACCCCAACCTACTCTAGCCCACTCCAGTATACATTTCTGGATCCGCTCCTGTCTTGAACCCCATTACCTGCAATGCATTATGCTCTGGTAAATTTCGAGTCCAACCAATTTGGAAATTACCACATCCACATTTAGTTTTAGCTAGATGCTGAAGCATCTCGATCAAAATATAGAAGTAATCTCTGAATCAATCATAGTAGTCCATTTGTCAGTAGTACTCGGAAGTTTGAAGTTTCCGAATAAAAGCTTAAGAGCATGCACAACAAAAATCCACGACACTCATCGACAGCCTATTGGTAATAATTAGGAAGATTCTTAGCACTGATCATATATTAGTATATAATTCATTTCAATCCAAATATGGAAAATGTTGAGATCACTCGTCCCAGTTGTCCTTGGACCATTCTATTAATTAGTTAATGATTGTAATATTCAGCACCACAACACAACAAACACCACCAACCGCATAAACCTAACTCGGATAGCTCGACAATCACTGGAATAGGAATTAAACATCGATTATGTACTTGATGGACGCTGATCATGTGTCAGCCTCCTATTGACAGATTTTTTAATGACAGATAAAAGAAAAAAAAAATAGGGAGACCAATGAGATTTTGCCACATGGTCATGCAGTTACGATCGTAGTCACAGACCGCAGACAAAATTGTATTTTCCATATAAATTTGATTAAACCGAAGGGAGAGACTTGTCAATAGACCAAAAGACTTAGCTGGCTACACATCCCACCGTCGCACGATCAGTGACGGATCCAGAAAATAAACTCAGGGGGGGGCAAAATTATAGCAAAAATGAAAAATGGGCCTGATTTCAGTAAAAGTCTAACACAAATTTCCAAATCCAAGGCTACACATTCAATGTAAAATGGGCCTGATTTCATTATAATTAGCAATCAAAATATTGTGATTTGAAAAGATCAAACAGAAACAAAGTTTTCGATATAGAGAAGTCAAAATAATGAAAAAAGAACCAGAATCGAGGATTGATACCTGACCACTGGCGAAGAGGGCGGCTGCTAGAGAAGAGATGAGAGTTAAGAATTAGATGGTGCACGCTGCTAGAAACCTAGAAATTGGGCATACTAGTAATTTTTTTTTTTAAAGAATTCCAGGGGGGGCACGTGCCCCCCCCGGCCCCAAGGTGCATCCGTGCCTGCGCACGATGAATGCATAGTTTGTATCGTTGGAGTAATTAATTATCCATTTGATCATATATATATTATAATGGTGGTGGGCTCTGTTTATATGCATGCATGCCAAACGAAAAGAGTTCCATTGTGAATTCTCCACTTATGCATCAGTGGCCCATTCCTTCATCGTCATGTCCATAGAAACTGACGAAAATTCAAGCCAAAACCCTACTGTTTTAATTTACAGAAGAAGAAGAAAGAGAGAGAGAGAGAGCATATCTATATATATATTTATATATTATATGTAGTAAAGTAGAAGATTAATTAATTAACTAATCTTGATATTAGGCTATTAGCGAGGATAGAGTCTGTTCATTCCCGGGAGTGAAGCCGGAGCAAACAACGGCCGGCAGCGACATTCTCTGCAGCTGGCTGAGGAAGACGGCGCGGCGGAGCTCGGAGAGCCGCCTGCGGAGCGCGGACGACTCGCTGCGCAGCACCTCGCTGTGGGCCCGGCAGAGGGAGGTGTGGTTGGCCACGGCGCCGAGCCTGGCCGCGAGCTCGCGGTTCTGGGACCGGAGCCGGGCGGCGTGGCGGCGGAGGTCCTCGAGGTGCCGCTGCTTGCGCATGCGGGACCGGCGTGCGGACTCGCGGTTCGATATCATGCGGCGGAGCCGCCGGTGCTGAGCCGGGTCCATCGCCCGGTCCGGCTCGGCCGGGGCTGGGAATTGGGCTGGTCTCGGCATCGGGAAGTGAAGGAAGTGGGGGGAGGAAAAGGGAAGAAAGGCGTTGGAGGGGTGGGTATTTATTGGGCGGGAGCGGGAAGGGGCGCGGGGCCCACATGGGACGTACGTACGGTGACGTGGGGAGCTGTGGTTGGTTGATCGGACGTATGGATACGGTCGGGCTTTTGAGTCATAGTCCACTACGTGTGGAACTTAGTTTAGACACCAAGAATTGTTGTCGGCACTTCGTAAAGTGTGGTAACTCTTTCACTTACATGTGGGCCTCCTTATTAGTGGGTTAACTGACGTAAGCTTGTGGTGGGTCCACTATGTATTTGAGAGTTTGGCTTATTCACGAAGGAACGAGGAAGGAAAGAGTAAGAGGGAAGGGGATCTTGGCTACCGGCAAGGTTTTGATTTGGGAGATGCCAACAATAAAGAAAATTTTGGGGCACAAGTTGTCACATTTACTTCTCTTTGGTCGATTGGGTTTATATTTGAGAAATTTTGAGTGGCATTCTATTTTTGTTTATCATATTTACGGTGCACCACACAATTTTACAATAATATAAGGTATCCCTCACTTTGGACGAAAATTGTCAAAAAAAATTTTTTTTGACCAAAATGCCCTTGGCTCATTCCTCTTTCTTCTCCCCTCCCCCCCCCCCCCCCCCCCCCGCCCCCCCGCCTCTGCCGTCGCCGCTCCCCCCCCCCCCCCCCCCTCCTCGCCGCTGCCGCCGTTGTCGCCGCCGCCGCCCCAAATTTGCTGCCACTGATGCCATCGCTACTGATGCCGCCGCTGCTGCTGCTGGCGCTGTCGCCGCTGCTGCTGCTACCGCTGCCGTCGGAGGCGGGAGGGGGGAGGGGAGCGGAGAGAGGAGGGGGGGGGGGTAATGATTATGGTGTACGACATATTTTTGTGTGTGGTGTACGACATAATATTCAAAAAAAATTATGCACACTGTATTCTATGTTTTTTGGGTCCACTTCTTTCCAACTCCCACCATGAATGAAAAAAATAATACACTTTCGTGGCTCGATCCATTGATCTTTTGCCATCCAACCAGAACTTTTATGCCTCTCTTGACCCCATGGGTCACTAGGATATGACATCCTAGAAGTTGGATTTCGTCATAGAAGTATACTTGGTTCTCAAATAGGTAAGACCAAAGATCACAAAAGTCCTATCTGAACAACAAAACCTTGACTGAATTAAATTTATATGAATCTTACAATTTTAATTGTAGTGGATCATACACTTTTTCCGTCAATTAAGTCTCTAATTATTATTATATAACTAAAAATGTGTTCAATTTTTTTTTTTTTTTTTTTACAAAAGGATCATAATGATAAATCAATCACAAGAAAAGTAAACCACCCCCCACCACCACACACACACACGCTCCAAAAAAAGGACGTTCCTTCCTAGATTCAAATTTTAGATACCATGTAATTCTTCTCTCTCGTCTTAACATCAATAACAAGGTGGATCTTCAGTTGGCTTCCTTCTCTGAGGAAGATTTGATGGAGGACCCCCTAGGTTCAAATTTTAGATACCATGTAATTCTTCTCTCTCGATTTCATAACTTGTTGCGCGGTCAACTCTTCTGACTTAGCCATTCGAACACTTCGTGCTTCATTGAATTATACGATCGATTTAGCTTATCGAGCCTATGCCTCTGTCTGTTGCAAGACGGTGATTTGGTTTTGCGGACCCTGTTATAAATAAGGCAAAATGTCAACCTCTTATATTTCAGCGTAAACGTATAGCATGCACACGAAACCAACTAAAATCAATACTTATCCGAATCGGACTAATGCCTTCCATCGATTCGATTTCTTAGAATCTTTGAGCCAACTCAATGCTTTCTCTCGGGCCAACTTAACACTTGCATCGATCTTACTCGATGCGTTCCTCGGGTCAATGTAACTCTTTGCATCGATCCGACTCGATGCATTTTTTGGGACAAGGTACCTCTTGTATCGATTCGCATCGATACTTAATCGGGTCAAAGCGAGTCTTCGAGTCAACGACTCAGCATAATGCACCGTACAGAGCGGGACATTACATAATATACCACTCAAAATAAGGTTCGTCCTCGAACCGAAACCAATACTCAATTCCAAGTGTTCCTCTAGATCGTTTCGCGATCTTGTCTCCCTATCGTCTGGATCATACAACTTAATTTGGAATCATACACATATTTTAGATGTCCCACCAATATATGCATTTCAGCCAAGTTCAGTTGTAGGATATTGGAACAAAGCTATCAGGTAACTTTCAATACTATGATTGCCATCTCGTACTCTCAATCGAACTTAAGTCTCTAGCGACTGATCTTGCAATTCTAGTGCATATGCATATTGATACCTACGTGATCATCCAACAGAGTCACAACACACGATGCGATTCAAAAAATCATATTTCTTACTTCGTATGTTTCATATGGACCATTAATTCTATACGTCTCGTTAAGATGTCGCGCATCCGATCGCAACAAGTCTTCGCAACGCCTTGCGTTCGAAGTCGTCGTCCAACTATTCTCAAAGTCTCATCGCGCAACTCAACTCAACACAATTTTCTTTTATTTGACTTGCAAAAGCATCAACATCCAGGACTACGCCCATTAGATGACTTACTTAGCCACCGTGCTCGAATTCTCCCGACGCAACTTTTAAATTGATATTGCACAAAGGCCACAATCTATCCGACACAAAGTTAAGTTAGAGTTAATGATGCTCAAACCAACAATCACTTTGACACAAAGATCTCTACGACGCGTCTCACGCTCAATTTATATCGAATAGGAACTTCCTAGCCAAATTTTCAACTTATCTGTCCAGCAACACAGAATATAAGTTCGATTTATGCAAGCTCAATTGTAAAGTGAATCCAAAACCTAATGACATAACTCACAAGTCATTCTCTTACCGCTCGCTCTCGTGCATAGCACGATTCTCAAAATCGCCTAGACTTATCATCAACATGCACCACATTATATTTGTTACCGATGTAATTTCATATGTGATATCGCATGGGTCATCTTACGGGTCTACATAATTCACTTTGATTTGGCGGTCCAGTCTTCTAGGGTCAGCTGCCCCGAAACTACGTTCGATAATTATGGATCATTAACGAAGGACAGTTATTATGAACTTACTACGAAACATGCTATATCTTATTTCAAAGCCAAATTACGTTTCGACCATTTCTATGGAACTTGTCAAGAACCGTATCCGCTTTTTCGGATACGAGACGTGTCCAAGCCAGCCTACGCCGCAGAGTCGGCGGTAGAACGCTGTCACGGCCAAGATGCTCAAAATCACAAAATATAACATTTGATGCTCATTCACATTTCTAAATTTATTACAACATTTACAAGATTTATATTTAAAAAAATACAAAGTTCTCACAATTAATGAACATGATCACTTCTATCTAATTTTTAGGTTTCTGTCTGCAAGTACACCCGTATCTCCCAAAGCTAAGTGGAGCCACACCTAACCTAAAAAATGTTGGTTTTCCAGTCAGGAATGGAACAAGTACACAAACTGACGGTAATGTGAAAACACAATAGAATTAACAAGACATAGAAATAACATATGAGAGATAAAAACTAGAAAGTAACTGACATCATGGCAAGCGGTGAAGAAAACAAGGAATCAAATAAAATACAACTATCTACGTGATTTGAAATATCCTTTTCGACATGTGAACGGCTAAGGGGTAAACACGACACCCAACATGTGTCGTGTGCAGCTGATATCAGTCAAGATTAGACATATTGGGATGGGTATGGGGTAGTTCACACGTCTACTAAGATATTTCTCCGCCCAACTAGTACTCATGGAATCAGGTCGCAAGCATGGTAATCATGAGAATGACAGTCAAGAATATATAATAAATCCATGATACTAATCTCCGTGTGACGAGAGTGTCGACAAGCAGCAAGACATATGTATAAACATGAAATAAAAATACTACTACGAATCGAAAGCAATCAGAAAGTACACTTGCCTGAGGTCCTTTGCTGGTGAAACCGATAGTACAACCACTCAGATGAATCAATAAAGTCAACACATGCAAAAAGTCTCCGGATGCTGAAATCTCAGAATAGTCAAAGCAGATAGGATTACCTGTCCTTAAGTCCAATTCTGGATACAGGAGCAAAAAGATAATTTTGGGCCAAAATGGTGTCCGCCGTTGGACCCGCTTTGCATCGAAAAGCGTGCCAAGTCAATGGTCCCTAAAGTCGTCAAATTATATGTCTACGGATTCGTTTTGATGATACGAACCCAACCGTATGTCCAAAGTTTGATTTCGGCGGGCCATGTACAAAATCGCCCGTTGAATCGGACCGTGGGGCCCGCAAAACGGTGATCCGATCAACTGTCTCAGAATTGGACCAAACTTGGCATACAGGACTAGAAAAATGATACAATCCTGTTGGCGTAAGTTTTGTCTCGATCTGACGAACGTGCACAAAGTAATTAGAAAATTTGCAAAGAGACCGATACGCTAAATTTCGACGGATACGTATCAAATTCGTCGCGCACACGCGACCAATTTGAATTCCGTCAAAGCCCACACGTCCACGAAGCCGATACGCACCTTTCGATGCTTTCGGTTCGCGACCACATCGTCCGAATTGGCGGAACGCACGTCGTATCGAAGGAATTCGTGTTTTTGAAAAAAATAGTTTTTCAGTCAACTTCGGGATTCGATTTATCGACACATAGTTGATGATTTCCAAATCCAAAAAAAGGGTCGTGAAGTCCTATATGTTGTCTATAACTGCTTTTAATTAGTTTTCCAAAATTCTTAATATATAGATCATAAAATGCTTTCCAAGTCGGGTCTTTGGGACGGGTTCCTGTCCTATTTTTGGACAGGTTTTTCCTACTTTGGCGTCGTGTTTTAACTCAATTTCTATTTGATTTAAAACGAATCTATCCTACTGGGTTGAAGGGCTATAGGTTAGGTTTATACCTGAAGTACTGGATCGGAAAATCATCAAGCGAGCGTTGAGCAATATCCTGTCGAAGTCGGGCTCGAAGAAGGCTGCTGCTACCACTCCTCTGTACGCGCGCGTGCGCGCGCTGCCATCCGCGGCTGTGCTCGGCCTGTCGCCGATGACGTGCAGCGGCGCGCGTGCTGGGGAGGGGTGCTCAGGGCTGAGGTCGGCTAGGGTTTTAGTTCTCGCGTGTTTTACTCTCGATCTCGGTCGAGTTTATACGCGTAAATTCTGTTGCTACACAGAGCTGATTGTGGGGGGTGGGGGGGGGGGGGGTCGGGTCTGGCCCCCTTGTTGGCTCGGGGTTATTCGGCTGGGAAGCTGCTGTGGGCCGGGCTGGAATGTGGGCTCAGTTTGTGTGAGAAGGGCTGCTTTCTTTGGTATTTCTATTTTATAGTTTAGCAAATAATATATATATATATATATATATATATATATTTTTTTTAGCAAATAATATATATATATATATATATATATATATATATATATATATATATATATATATATATATATATATATATATATTTTTAGCAAATAATATATATATATATATATATATATATATATATATATATATATATATATATATATATATATAAAAATATATATATATATATATATATATATATATATATATATATATATATACACACACACACATATATGTATACATACTACTATATGTATTTATATATATATATACACATACACATATATTATATATATATATATATATATATATATATATATATATATATATATATATATATATATATATATATATATATATATACTCACGTATATATAAAAAATATATATATATATATATATATATATATATACTCACGTATATATATACACATTTATATATATACACATTTATATGTATATAATTATATAACTCTATATATATTTTTACTTTATTTTGAAAATAATAATGAGGGTATATATTTACGATTTATTTAATATGCATCCGTATACCTATATATTTGTAACGCCTCAGTCCCAATATACGTAGGACTAGGAACGTAGACATGCCAGCTGTATTCACACGAAGTACGTAGGCCTCGAATAAATACATAAGCTGTAAAATGTAGTAATCCAAGACAAACTAAATCTCATCCACAATGAAGGAATAATAATATAAAATCAACTTGAATATTTATGATTCAATCGTTGGGCGGAGACAAAGTCCACTACCAACTATCCCAATGAAAGAAATGTACATGAAATCGAGCGATAAAAATGGCAAGACGAACCAAGCGCAATTGTCTTCGAAGGAATGGAGAAGACCACGGCCTTGGCTAGAATACCTGCGGAAGACATGAACACACACCTGGGGAAAAACCAGGTCTTCAGATGGACGTAGCAAGATACAGGAAGAACAAGCTAATATGAACTGTCAGAATAATAAAATAATATATAAAAAAACTATTCTAGACACAAATATGCAAAGGAGATTCTAACCGCCTAATGTGCAATTTAGAGGACAACTTTCATGTGCATGGATGGGATTTTTGGCTATAAGTACGTAACTGGCATCCAGTGATCCGTATCCGGCCGTAACGTCCAAAACGTCAGAGGGTATCTGTAATATATCGCCATAGTTCCTTTCAAAAACTATGGGTTACTTGTTTGGCTTCCTATACGTACTAGCGACTGTCCTCCCCCAATATTTCCCACACTGTTCAAATCATGTCCGTGGCTCGTCCAGTTTTGTAACTGCTTGAGTCTCTAAAATCCTAGTCATAGCAGTTACGATCATCTACTGTCGCACGACTTTAGAGATAGCTAGTCAATAAGTCGTGCCCCTAGCAACATGTCTCAAACCGTGTAGTGTGAGTGTCACAGCCAAAGGAAGATATAAGGATATCCCCCAACAAGAAGGTAGTCCGCTAACACTAAGTCAACATGCATAAAATAAGTAACGACTAATAAAGTCGCTTGCACCCAAGTATGGCTTGGACGCGCAATTTATATCAAAGGAAACTAACAATATGAAACAAAATAAATAATACAGAAAATAAATAATTTGACAGTAAATTAGTAAGGTATACTTGCCTGTTGCGACGCCTGGTGAGCTGCCTGGTGTGGTACAATAAAGGTGGCACAAGATCAACTTCGGTGTTACAATTACGCAAGGGAGTCTCTGTTGACGACACAGACGGTTCCATCGGGTCCAGAACAGGCCAATTGGTCAGGGCGGATATAAGGTAGACCAAAAATTGGTTGAGGGTAAGGAGTAATGGGCTTTGTCACGGACGAAAGAAAAATCGAAGGAATTTGGACAAAATATATATATCTATTATAGGAAATATAATACTTTGAAAATTGTATTTTATTAACTAAAATATAGTTTCGTGGATACTAAAAATTATTTTAGACAAAGTCTCTAAGTTTGTCAAAATAAAACTTTTACGTAGAAAGCTATATATAAATATTTTGGAACGGCTACAAACTTATTATATAATTTGGTAAAGAAGTTTTACTAAAAAAATATATTTTAGAAGGAGAAAGATATAACATCTAAAATGATTTAAGGCAAACAATAACGTAGGACCATAATTAACTAAAAATATGTGGACCTCTAACCTACTTTTATTATCAATAATCTGAAAAATATTATTTATATACATTTTAACAAAAATAACATAGTAATAATAAAATAGAATAAAATCAGCAATTAATAATAATAATTTGTAAGAGAACCCAAGAGAACCGAAACTAGCATAACTCAAAACAACAACAACGATAATAATAATAATAATAATAATAATAATAATAATAATAATAATAATAATAATAATAATAATAATAATAATAATAATAGTAATAATAATAATAAAAATATAATAATAATAATAATAATAATAATAATAACAATAATAAATATCTGGTACTAAAAAGAAGAGAACACTTAAATAAAAAAAAACAAAGCAAAATATCAAAACAACAGCAACACTAATCAAAACAAAACAAGAAAAATAAATAAATAAATAAATAAACAACACAGCAGTTGGTCTCCTCTTTTACAGAGGATGAGAGAGAAAAGCTGAGAAGGAAAGGAGATGGTCGCGGGAGAAATCGAGAGAGAGAGAGAGAGAGAGAGAGAGAGAGAGAGAGCGGTCGATGGAAGGGGGTGGCGAGCCATAGAGGGAGAGTGGGAGAGCGGGAGAGAGAAGGTGGAGGCGGTGTTCCGGTGGATCTGGAGGAGGCGCACGGAGGGCAGAGGCTGGAGAGGGGCGGAGCTATGGCGGCGCGGGCTAGGCGCGGTGGTCACGGCGTAGCTGGGAGGAGCGGAGCGCGGCCGCTGCCGTGCGCACGACGGAGGCGGGCTTTGGGCGGAAGAGCGGGATCACTGGGGCGAGGCGGCGGAGTAGATCGAGGGGCGGAGAACGGGGATGGAGCCGCCGACGTGATGCTGGTGGAGGCGGCGCGCACGCGCGCTGTGGCGCACGCAGAGATGGCGCAGGCGGTGAACGGTGGGGAGAGGCGACGGATCTGACGGGATGGTGCGGTGAGGGCTCGGCCTGAGCTCGCCGGAGGGACGGCGGAGCGACACGCGGCTCAGGTGAGTTCTAGGGTTTGGTTTGTTTGTTTTAATTTGGGGTTATAGTGGTTTTGGCCTCGGCGGCTCTGGCCGGGGGGTCGCCGCGGCGGTAGCCGCGGTGGTGGTGATGGTATTTTCTTCTTCGTTTTCTTCTTTTTCTGGTTGAGTTTGTCGTGGTGCTATCGGTTTTTGGCCGGCCGGGGTGTCGAGGCGGTGCCTTTGGGGTGATGGTGGTGACGGTGTTGGTTTTTGGCCGGAGGTGGCTACTGCCGGGTTGTGGTTCGTGGGGATGGAGGTGACGGGGGTGCGACTTTGGCCGTTGATGGTTGGAGTGGGTCGAGGATGCTGGGTTCGGTGATGGCGGGGACGGATTGATGGCTATGGTGGTGATGGCTCGGATGGGACTCGCCGGATTCTAAGTGGCGGCAATTTGTGGTAGGATTGGGTACGACGAAGATGGCTGCGGGAACGGGAAGGAGGCAGGGAACGGGACGGGGATGGCGAAGGCGATGGCTATGGATAGGCTAGGATTAGGATTTAGGGATTTATTTGTTTGTCGTGTCGGGATTGTCGACACGGAGAACTCAATGTATATGTAAAATATTGGAATAAGATGGACGGGAGAGAACACGGACACGGTGCACGGGGGTTGAGAATTATTTGTGGAGAATTGGTGAATGATAAAAATTTGGAGGAGTACCTGCCTATTTATAGGATGTGAAAATTCCCAATTGGATAAAGATTAGGATTTATTTAAAACCCAAATAGATAAATATCATATTAATTTAAATAGTTTTTAAAGCAATTTGAATCAATTTAAATCTAGGTAAATCTTTATATTAAAATAGAATCCATAAAATACATCCATATTTTTAAATCATAATAATTTATCTAAGTACCAATCAAACAAAATTTAAAAATATATTTTTATGAACACTAATATATTAATAATAAATAAATTTCGAAAATAAACATAAATATTTAAATATCTTTTTGAATAATAAAATATTAATATTAATAAATTTCAAAAATCAATTTAAATATTAATAGGACTACTTCAAAAATACCTTTGAAATAATTTAAGATAATTAATAAATAATTTCAAGAATTAATTTATACATAAATTACATATCACGCCCTTATTTTTTTATAATGATAAAAATAAAGTAATTACTATATATTATTTTAAAACTATAAAAAATAGAAAAATATTTTTCAAAAATATGTACGCTCGTACATAATCGTACTCATCGAGCAAATTCGAAAAGTAAAATTTCGTGCGCGACGTATAATACGACTACGCGACGTACAATACAAAAATTTAAATCAGTTATCAAATTTAATAATAAATAAATAAAAAATAGTAGAAATTTAGGGGTTTTACATCCTACCCAACTTACAAGAATTTCGTCCTCGAAATAAAAAAATAGGTAGGGGGTTGAGAGGGTACATGGGTATAGCAATGAGGAACAATCAAATCACGACGTTCAAGACATGCATAAGAAAATCGTGATTTCGATAACTACAGAAATAATCACAAATTTAATTTAGGGAGTGAATGATGGTCGCGACAATGAATCTCTAGGGTCAAGGGAAAGGACTCGAGATGGGGATATAGTCCCATCGGTTGGTCGGTGGCTAACTATTTTGGCAATAGTTGGGGGATAACTAAAGGTGATACCTTGGGTCTATCTATTAGGTACGAGTCTTCGTCTAAATAAGTGAAAGATGATAACCAATACGAGTCCAAAGAAGTTATTTTTGAATATCAATATGTGGTTCAAAGGCGAGGGAGTAATTCAAAAGAATTGCCAAGGCTGTCGCGGATGGGACCCTAGAGGACAAGTTTAACTATGTCCCTATCCACGTAGAACGATAGATAAAATCGAACCAAAGTGTACTCGGTTGATCAGACCATCATGCACCGGTTCTGACTAGACAATATGTTAGTGAGCGCGCGCTCAATAGCATGTGTCTTGAACAAGTTTGATAACGGTTAAACTTGCAAAACTAGGCTATAGCAGCAACATTTAGTCAAGATGGTAAAATATAGGCACGTGAGATAAATATTGAAAGAGACTAGAATTAGTTCGAACTCCTTAAGAATCTAAGTCTTGTTTGGTTCCTATACAGTCGACCTATTGTATCCTTATTTAAGGCCTTGGTCGACCAATAAGGT
The DNA here is from genome assembly GCA_029216955.1 of Iris pallida. Taxonomy (NCBI): domain Eukaryota; kingdom Viridiplantae; phylum Streptophyta; class Magnoliopsida; order Asparagales; family Iridaceae; genus Iris; species Iris pallida. The sequence continues at coordinate 10,523,523 of JANAVB010005397.1, forward strand.
ATGGTCCTTAAAAATTTATAGTCTAGGCAATCCACTTAGTATCTACTATAATGAGTCATATGGATGAAGGCAATGCTAGGTCATGAGGCATTCTATCCAACTTACAAGAGCTAAACTAGTAGGGTGATGGAACAATGGGTCATGTCTACCTAGTATGGGTTACCCTATTAGTCTCTATCAAGCACGAAAGAAGGCACGAATCACGATAGAAGGGATCAAGCAAGATGCAACTTGAGGAGTTGAGCGAGAAGACAGTCAAGTATGTGGATGAGATCCTAGACTCTAATCCTATACGCAGGCTTGCTTGGTACGGCAAAGTAACCAAACAATTTAACTAGACTTGCATGGGCCACCACAAAATATGTAACGCCCCAGTCCCAATATACGTAGGACTAGGAACGTAGACATGCCAGCTGTATTCACACGAAGTACATAGGCCTCGTATAAATACATAAGCTGTAAAATATAGTAATCCAAGACGAACTAAATCTCATCCACAATGAAAGAAATAATAATATAAAATCAACTTGAATATTTATGATTCAATCGTTGGGCGGAGACAAAGTCCACTACCAACTATCCCAATGAAAGAAATGTACAAGAAATCGAACGATAAAAATGGCAAGAAGAACCAAGCGCAATTGTCTTCGAAGGAATGGAGAAGACCACGGCCTTGGCTAGAATACCTGCGAAAGACATGAACACACACCTGGGAAAAAACCATGTCCTCAGACGGACGTAGCAAGATACATGAAGAACAAGCTAATATGAACTGTCAGAATAATAAAATAATATATAAAAAGACTATTCTAGACACAAATATGCAAAGAAGATTCTAACCGCCTAATGTGCAATTTAGAGGACAACTTTCATGCGCATGGGTGGGATTTTTGGCTATAAGTACGTAACTGGCATCCAGTGATCCGTATCCGGCCATAACGTCCAAAACGTCAGAGGGTATCTATAATATATCGCCATAGTTCCTTTCGAAAACTATGGGTTACCTGTTTGGCTTCCCATATGCACTAGCGACTGTCCTCCCCCAATATTTTCCACACTGTTCAAGTCATGTCCATGGCTCGTCCAGTTTTGTAACTGCTTGAGTCTCTAAAACCCTAGTCATAGCAGTTACGATCATCTACCGTCGCACGACTTTAGAGATAGCTAGTCAATAAGTCGTGCCCCTAGCAACATGTCTCAAACCGTGTAGTGTGAGTATCACAGCCAAAGGAAGATATAAGGATATCCCCCAATAAGAAGGTAGTCCGCTAACACTAAGTCAACATGCATAAAATAAGTAACGACTAATAAAGTTGCTTGCTCCCAAGTATGGCTTGGACGCACAATTTATATCAAAGGAAACTAACAATATGAAATAAAATAAATAATACAGAAAATAAATAATTTGACAGTAAATTAGCAAGGTATACTTGCCTGTTGCGACGCCTGGTGAGCTGCCTGGTGTGGTACAAAAGGTGGCACAAGATCAACTTCGGTGTTACAATTACGCAAGGGAGTCTCTGTTGATGACACAGACGGTTCCATCGGGTCCAGAACAGGCCAATTGGTCAGGACGGACATAAGGTAGACCAAAAATTGGTTGGGTAAGGAGTAATGGGCTTTGTCACGGACGGAAGGAAAATCGAAGGAATTTGGACAAAATATGTATATCTATTATAGGAAATATAATACTTTGAAAATTGTATTTTATTAACTAAAATATAGTTTCGTGGATACTAAAAATCATTTTTAGACAAAGTCTCTAAGTTGTCAAAATAAAACTTTTACGTAGAAAGCTTATATAAATATTTTGGAACGGCTACAAACTTATAATATAATTTGGTAAAGAAGTTTTACTAAAAAAATATATTTTAGAAGAAGAAAGATATAACATCTAAAATGATTTAAGGCAAAAATAACGTAGGACCATAATTAACTAAAAATATGTGGACCTCTAACCTACTTTTATTATCAATATCTGAAAAATATTATTATATACATTTTAACAAAAAAAATAGTAATAATAAAATAGAATAAAATCAGCAATTAATAATAATAATTTGTAAGAGAACCCAAGAGAACCGAAACTAGCATAACTCAAAACAACAACAACGAAAAAATAATAATATATAATAATAATAATAATAATAATAATAATATAATAATAACAATAATAAAATAGTAATAATATAATAATAATATAATAAAATAATAAAATAATAATAATAATAATAATAATAATAATATAATAATAAATAATAATAATAATATAATAATATAATAATAATAATAATAATAAATATCTGGTACTAAAAAGAAGAGAACACTTAAATAAAAAAAATAAAAACAAAGCAAAATATCAAAACAACAGCAACACTAATCAAACAAAACAAGAAAATAAATAAATAAATAAACAACACAGCAGTTGGTCTCCTCTTTTACAGAGGATGAGAGAGAAAAGCTGAGAAGGAAAGGGGATGGGGGCGCGGGAGAAATCGAGAGAGAGAGAGAGAGAGAGAGAGGAGAGAGGAGAGAGCGGTCGATGGAAGGGGTGGCGAGCCATAGAGGGAGAGCGGGAGGGAGAGAGAAGGTGGAGGCGGTATTCCGGTGGATCTGGAGGAGGCGCACGAGGGCAGAGGCTGGAGAGAGGGGCGGAGCTATGGCGGCGCGGGTTAGGCGCGGTGGTCACGGCGCGGCCGGGAGGAGCGGAGCGCGGCCGCTGCCGCGCGCACGATGGAGGCGGGCTTTAGGCGGAAGAGCGGGGTCACTGGGGCGAGGCGGCGGAGTAGATCGAGGGCGGAGAACGGGGATGGAGCCGCCGGCGTAATGCTGGCGGAGGCGGCGCGCACGCGCGCTGTGGCGCACGCGAAGATGGCGCAGGCGGTGAATGGTAGGGAGAGGCGGCGGATCTGACGGGATGGTGCGGTGAGGGCTCGGCCTGAGCTCGCCGGAGGGACGACGGAGCGACACGCGGCTCAGGTGAGGTCTAGGGTTTGGTTTGTTTGTTTTAATTTGGGGTTATAGTGGTTTTGGCCTCAGCGGCTCTGGCCGGGGGGTCGCCGTGGCGGTAGCCGCGGTGGTGGTGATGGTGTTTTCTTCTTCGTTTTCTCTTTTTCTGGTTGAGTTTGTGGTGGTGCTATGGGTTTTTGGCCGGCCGGGGTGTCGAGGCGCTGCCTTTGGGGTGATGGTGGTGACGGTGTTGGTTTTTGGCCGGAGGTGGCTTCTGCCGGGTTGTGGTTCGTGGGGATGGAGGTGACGGTGGTGCGGCTTTGGCCGTGGATGGCTGGAGTGGGTCGAGGAGGCTGGGTTCGGTGATGGCGGGGACGGATTAATGGCTATGGTGGTGATGGCTCGGATGGGACTCGCCGGATTCTAAGTGGCGGCAATTTGTGGTAGGGTTGGGTACGACGAAGATGGGCGGGAACGGAAAGGAGGCAGGGAACGGGACGGGGACGGCGAAGGCGATGGCTATGGATAGGCTAGGATTAGGATTTAGGGATTTATTGTGTTTGTCGTGTCGGGATTGTCGACACGGAGAACTCAATGTATATGTAAAATATTGGAATAAGATGGACGGGAGAGAACACGGATACGGTGCACGGGGTTGAGAATTATTTGTGAAGAATTGGTGAATGATAAAAATTTGGAGGAGTACCTGCCTATTTATAGGATGGGAATTCCCAATTGGATAAAGATTAGGATTTATTTAAAACCCAAATAGATAAATATCATATTAATTTAAATAGTTTTTAAAGCAATTTGAATCAATTTAAATCTAGGTAAATCTTTATATTAAAATAGAATCCATAAAATACATCCATATTTTAAATCATAATAATTTATCTAAATACCAATCAAACAAAATTTAAAAATATATTTTTATGAACACTAATATATAATAATAAATAAATTTCAAAAATAAACATAAATATTTAAATATCTTTTTGAATAATAAAATATTAATATTAATAAGTTTCGAAAATCAATTTAAATATTAATAGGACTACTTCAAATACCTTTGAAATAATTTAAGATAATTAATAAATAATTTCGAGAATTAATTTATACATAAATTACATATCACGCCCTTATTTTTTTATAATGATAAAAATAAAGTAACTACTATATATTATTTTGAAACTATAAAAAATAGAAAAATATTTTTCAAAAATATGTACGCTCGTACATAATCGTACTCATCGAGCAAATTCGAAAAGTAAAATTTCGTGCGCGACGTATAATACGACTACGCGACGTACAATACAAAATTTAAATCAGTTATCAAATTTAATAATAAATAAACAAAAAATAGTAGAAATTTAGGGATTTTACAAATTCATATATATAAATATACTTATATAGTAATCTCCATAAATCTAAACAAAACCTCAATATTATCTATTTCTAGTGTAAGATCCATTCATGTAAATAGGAATATATATATCATAACATTTATCTGACAAAATAATATAACCAATAAAATAATAATATTAAATAACAATCCCAATAAAATAATAATAATAATAATAATAATAATAATAATAACAAAATAATAAAATAAACCAATAATGGTGTATATACCATTTTGTACAGTCTACTAATCCCAAAAATGTACAAGGGCCTATTTTAGACAAATATCATTGAATATCAACTAATAATGATATTTATAATATTTAATTAAGAATACTTAGAAAATATTCATTAGATCATTAAAACAGAATACGACACCATCATACCAAAATACATCAACACGAATGTCATTGGATGTCCCGCATGACTACATGGGCTTGGGCTTATTTTGGGTCCTATCTGGACTAATTCGGTACAGCCGGGTCTCCTAAACGTCAAATAGTATTAATAATGAATAATTAAACTATTTATAATGGTCATGTCACAACTTAGCCTAGTTTTCCTAGTTAGGACATCACTATGGCTCGGCCTTCCCTGGCATGGCTAATACACTAGCCAAGGCACGCCATGCACTATCCGTGCCACGATTTCTAGTCATCTTGTACTCCAAATTTAATTATGAATAAAGGTATCTACCATAATAATTATCTAATTAATTATTTATAAAATCTAAAAAAATCACCATTTAAATAAAATAAATAATGATAAAATATTTTAAATTTTTCGGGAAGGGGCACTACAGAACTAATCCAAATTCGGACAAAACTATTTCTATCGACGCAACTGATGCGCAACTATCCTCCGAGTAAAGTCATTCACTATCGTTGATAATTTCGTATTTTACAAAACATATACTCGTATTGAGTTCGAATCTATCTACCCACGGTCGACACCTGAGATGCTATACGCATCGAAACAATCGCCAATAACTTTACGATCTCGCCTGATCAATCATAAAGTTTACTATCAACCAGTTCCACACTTCCGTATTACTAATCCAAAATCTCGATATCGTAGGCCCGCTCTGTTTTGTATTCTCAAATCGTGCTTACATTTTTTGTGTATCTATTTTGATAGCACAAGGGTCAACTTTGAATCTGTTTCAACGTCGACAGTTTGTTACATACATCCAAGTCTACTACAAACTTTTCCATGCATCGACTTGTTTTCTAATTCATCGTATCCCGATATACTTTGATCGTGTAACCGAGTTACCGATTATTCAACATCGAACCCTCGAGTTATACAATCATGCCCTCTAAGTTTGTATGTTTTAGTCGTACTCGAATGAGTTTCGTCGCAATGTAACCAACTCCTTCTTAGGCACGATCATTCATATCGACCAACGTTTTCATCGAAGTTGTAAGTCGTACAATCCGATTACAAGGTACATCATCCAACGTTTCTATCGAGATCGCAAGTCGTGCGATCTGATTACACTTTGCCTCGACTAACACTTTTATCGAGCTCGTAAGTGGTACGATTCGATTACAATTCTTGCAGACTAATATTTCATCAAGCCTACAACTCGTGCGACTCGTCATAACTTCAAGTTTTTCTAACCGTCGATTCAATTATCGCCTCAAGGCATAATCGTTTCGCTAGTCTCCGTCATCCGACCGACTTACAAATTTTTGTTTGACGTATCATTTAATGATATGAGTCCCCGTCCTATCGTTCCAACTGATTATCGAAGAACACTTGCACCAGCGTGCTGTCATACAAATTCTTAAAAGAGTCTCGATACTATCCCGTCCGTTGTGGACAATTCTTCTGCCATTTACGAAATATATCAATGGAATCCATCACACAAGTGGTTATTGCATATACCACTCAGAATTGATCCATTCATCGCATATGTGGTATGGCATATACCACTCGAAAATTGAGTTATTTCCTTCACATATACTCGGTATAAACCAATAGTTTATTTTGACTTACAATTTCCGCAGTGATCATGCCGATCACAACCGTAACTTTTGATTAATCAAAATTCGACACAATTCGGTCAATGTATTCATTTGCCAACACAAGTTCGGTATGCAACCGAACGATTCCTTTCTCATTGATTTATGATTTCAATTTCATCTGTTTTACCTCGTGCTATGATTTATTCTCACATTCGTTGCACCTCATGCAACAATTTATTCTGGACATCCGTTGCACCTCATGCAATGATTCATTTTCGACATTCAAAGTCAATGTTCGAATCCATTCAACACATTCGATATCAACTTTTATTTTCATTTCAACGCATCATTCTCATTTCAACTCGTTGCAATTGATACAACAACATTTCACGACTTTTATTATATCGATGTAATCGATATTTCTTATATCACTGTTACATTGAAACAATAAATATTTTGATTCACATTTTACAACTTGTTGCACTTACAACAACAAATATCTCAATTCACATCTCGCAATTTGTTGCACTTGCAGCAACAATATTTTATAGCTCATTGTGTAGGAACGAAATCGTAAAGCGCAATACTCTAGAGGGGGGTGAATAGAGTTGGCAGCAGAATAATGCTAATTAAAAATTATTAGCAGCAAGATCACAGAATAATAATCACAACTAAATAATGTAAAGGCAGAGATAAGAAAGCAAACGTAAAGACAGCGATGTATACTGGTTTCCCTCTGTTGAGGACTAGTCCAGTCGGTAGAACTCTTGCTACCAGTTGAATCCACTATTTGCAAAACCGTAAGTTTTCTTACGAAGTCCTTGCAACTTCTACAATGCGAGCTTTGATACGAAGAACTCGTCCAACTTCAATTGTGAAGAGGTATTCTTCTATCAAGCCTCTGATTACAATCACTCTGAAACTTCTAGACCGCACCGCACTGGCAAATCGACTAGAGGATTGTAACTGGCTTGGGATCTGAAAATGAAAGCTCGAGAAAACTCTTTGGAAGACTGAGAGCTTAAGAAGAGAGAAGATTGAAAGTGAATGAGTGTGTTAAAATGATCGAAATCCTTCCCTATTTATAGGAGTTCCAAAGACAGAATTCTGGCAGAGTTCGGGCAGAATTCGGGCAGAACTCGATGAGGAAATCTCGGTCAAATCCGCAACTGCAGGAGGACCAAGTTCCAAGGAATTCAAAAATCAAAACGGCCACTAACCGAACTCTGGCCGAACTTTGGCCGAACTCTGGCCGAGTTCTGTCAGGGTTTGGTTAGGGTTTTTCAAAATAGATTTTGGGGAATTTTAAAAACCTTTTTGGAGCTTTTGTAAATACGAATGTTTTTCAAAACTAAGGACATTTTAAAAACATTTTGAAATCATTTTGGAATAGCCTATTTGCCAGTACGACTCGGTGTACAATGTATTTCTAGACTCAATAAAATAAAAGATTACATTGCTCAAAGAAATACAGACTCGAACAGGCAAACAACGCTTCGGTCTTGAACTGAGTACATAGCCGTTCTTGATCATGTCCAAGAGTCCGAGATATCCTGACTAGCTCCATATATCGAGATAAAGTTTGATCAATTATTAAAATCAATTTGACCATATGACCAATGGGCCAATAATCTCCCCCATTTTGATAATTGACAAACTATGAATGATATAACATCTTTTGAGATAAGATACCACAATTGTTCAAAATTGTTCAATCCCTGTATTATTCTCAAACAAAATGTTAGATCCTTTTTCTCCCCCGTTGTCATTTAGCAAAATAATTGCGAAGAAATAGGCTCCCCGCAATTAATACATAAGCTACAACAGTGAAGAAACACAAGAAAATAATATCTCATGCAGTGAGAATATACAAGACATAACAGAGAAGTATTTCACAGGCAGTTTATAATATAGAAGCAGATAAAGATGCTATAAAGAATAAATAAAAGATATAAAAGATAAACTACGCATCCCATAAAAATAAAATGATGTTCAAGAGACATCAAAAATATCCAGTACAAGTCCTAAAAAAAATTGATAATAAAAGCTAAAAAAAGAAACTTGGAATGTCGGAGCATTTCCAAGTGTACAGTAGACAATAACTAAGTCTCAAAATCAGCTAATACATCATCATCACATCTCCTCATCATCATCCTCATCATCAGCATCATCAGCTGCAGCACCACCATGTCCAGACGGACCAGCTCTAGAAGTACTAGCTCCAGAAGGGTGTGGAGTAGCATCAGAACTGCGATACCAATCATAAGCGTTACCGGGCTGAAAGTAGGCATGAACAGCCTCATCCTCACAGCGGTAACCAGAAAAGGCTGGATCTCTAGGAATAGAACCGGCATAATGTCCAGTCTGAGCAAATCGGAGATCAGCTAGAGAATTTGCTATCGCCTGATAACGAGTGACATCGCGGAACTCACGTTCGTGGGCCATATCCGTCATCGAGACGTGCAAATCAGAAAGATGCTGGTGTATGCCATCAAAGGTCATGGCATACTGCTGAGTAGGTGAAGGAGGTGGAGCAGTAGGAAGGCAGCAGCATCATACTACGACGAGATACCTTAAGAAACTTGGGCTCAGGGTCTTGAGTACAAGTTGACAGAAATATCCAAATGCTGGAAGATGCGTGGAAGAATCATCGCATAAGAGAGATTTCTATCTCTTTCACGACAACGTCCCATCATCTGGATAATAGTCTTAGGGACAGAATAAGGAATCCCCTTAAGAATATGAAACATAGCAGACAGCTCAAGTGATGTGACATCATCCTTTGAAGTAGACTTCGGAAGGAGAGTAGAGTAGATGATGCGATGCAATTCATAACTAAACAAGTTCAAGTTATTGGCCTTGAACTTTCCAGAGCGAACTCGATCAGGGGCACATAGTTCAGCTTTGAAACTAGCAAGTGTCGTGCCGTCGGGAAAATCGTCACGCCCCAGTACCAAAATACGGAGACGGACTAGGCCAGCTACTCCATATGAGGTATTCAAACGTCATACGGCGATCGTGGCTGTCAAAGACAAGGGGGTGTATGCTACATTCAACTCACCTATGGTCACACAGAACATCTATGTCTCAATCATTCAAAGCAAGAAAACATCAATTAATGAACATATAAGATAAAGCAGTAAGGCGTCCTTGACGCTTCATCAAAATGATCATGGGGTTCTAGCTTTATAAGGTAGCTAGCCCAGAGAGTCAAAGATACATAATTGTATTCAGCTGCAGTCTGATTTAATTACAATTGTGCAAAAGAAAATGTCTAGATTAGTCGGCTAAACAGGTGCCGGTGGCTAAACGCCAGGACATAATTAAAGATACAAGAGTGGTAGAGAAGAAACCCACTCGAGTCCCCACCAGTCATGCTCCTAGTATGTACCATTGACGTCAGGGAAGAAAGTTGGATCCTCAGGCTCTGCTACGCTATCTGGCCAAACAAAACCAGGGTCAGCCCCGAAATAGCAAGTACCACAAGGGAGCACAAAAGAGTGAGATAAAACCCAATCATAAAATAATAATAATAGTAAGCTTCCGGTCGTAACCTTGGTCCACAGCCTGTCCTAGCACGATAGACCAACCCAACAACCAAACAAGGACATGGGTTGGACCACGCACCATGACAGTCCGTGTCCCTCGGCTACTAGCAGAAGGCCCATGCACAGTCAAGTCATTTTTCAAGCGACCATTCATTCCTGCGGCTTTCTATATTTGGCGGAGTTATCCCCGTTATAATGATTAAAAGGAATCCTCAGATCGTGTCAACCCAGCAGGGCTAGCCGAACCATAAGACTTATAACACTTTGATTATGCACCAGTCCCCCGAAGGGCTACCGCGCTAAGACATTTAACACATAGCTCGTAGGAGTCGAATATAGCTATTCGCTATAGGCAAAGAAACCATATCCGTGGCGGCCAACCCGGCACGTCAGGACGGGACCTGGGGTGGCTAGTATGGCATGATCTCGGGATTCTTCCCACCCAATGCATCTACTAAGTTAGTTGCCTAGTTAATCCCTAGGTTATCCTCAGAGTTCACATGTCGTGGTCACATGTTGACTCCCTTAGATGTCGTACATCGTACGAGTACTCCAAGAAGGGATCCGTACTGGCTCAAGGATTCGTACGTATGTTTTTTCCCTTCTTGGTGTAATGCAACACACAACACATACCACGTCATTGCCAACGACCATTACTATATAAATGCTGGACTCTTGGGAGTACTGGCAGGTATCACGAAGGAACACTTAGCGCGTAGGATAGCACCTCGGTGCTCACATAGGTTGTACCGTTGTACACACATAGGATCATCCAGCCTTCACATAGGTAGTCAGACTAGAAATGAAGACTAATACACAAGGGAACATGCGGCCACGACTCATGCGGCTGGAAAAAGTCATGCATATGTGGCCCGAAAGAAAGGGACACATGCGGCTGAGGGAGCTACGTCCCATGCGGCTAGAGAGTTGCTGGGCCTATGCGGCTGGAACTGCCAGCGCCATGCAGCTGGAAAAAGGTCAAGGCGCATGCGGATGGAGGGTGAGATCTCAACGGCTGGAGAAGAACAAAGTCCATGCGGCTGGAGAAGAACAAAGTCCATGTGGCTGCATTCTAAAGTAGACTTCTGCGGCTCAAATACTTACGTGGCTACCTTTCTTATGCGGCTGCGAAGTGCCATGCGGCCGAAAACTGCCCAACGCTATGCGGCTCAGACGCTCATGCGGCTGAGAATTGCACAAGCGGCTGCAATGCTATGCGGCTGCTTTGCTCATGCAGCTGCTTTGCTCCTGCGGTTGGGAACTGCTCATCTTCCCTGCCAGAGTTTGTGTAGGCGAACCACGGAGAACCCAAATGTTGCTTCGGTCATAACTTCCTCCAAACAGGTCAAAATCTAACTTTACAAAGGTCAAAACCGTGTAGAATCAAAATTTCTACAACATAGGACCATTGGTTTTCGAAAATAGCCAAGTTTGATAGATCAAAACCATAAAAATCCATGAAACCTAGATTTTAGGAACTTAGATCTACATAAATCTTGCCATTAAAATCAAAGACTTCAAGAACTAAACTTGTAGAGAATGAAGAGAAGAACATTATAGATAAATAATTAGCAAGAAAATCAAGAATAAAAAAAAATGCTAATCTCCACTTCTGAGCAAGGTGTACTTGCCTATGGAGTGGTGGTTGAGAAAAATAAATGGAGGAGTGAATGAAGAAAGAGAGAGAGAGAGAGAGTGAGGAAGAGATATTAAACAGGGGTTGGGTTGGTTTAAAAAAACCCTAATCCCTAACCACTAATCTCTATCCACTCCACTAATCACAAGCCTAAGAGCTTCATGCAACCTTTAATAAATAACATACAGAAAATACATGCTAAATTCGGATACCGTTCATGGAATCCATGAAAATATGTATCGGATCGGGGAGTGACATCTCTATCCTCCTTAGAAAAATTTGTCCTCAGAATTTTAGCCAAGATAAAGATAGAGGTATCCAGGCAAGTAAGGTACAATTTCAAACTGCGTAAGCAACCTATCATTAGCAATCATTGATCATACATTTCAAAATCTACCAAGGCATGAGGAGAAACATACCTTTCGAGTCGAACAAGTACGGATACCGAGATTTAATCTCGTCCTCGTGCTCCCAGGTCGACTCTCCGGAGAGTGATGGCCCCAAGCGACACGGACAAGGCTAATAGTCCGGTTCTTGAGCACCTTCTCTCGCCGGTCCAAAATAGATACGGGTTGTTCCTCGTAAGTTAGGTCGGTACCAACGACTAACTCTGAATGGTCGAGGACATGACTCGGATCCGGGACGTACCCACGTAACTGAGATACATGAAACACATCATGTACGCCAGATAGCGAGGGAGGAAGGGCAAGCCGATAAGCAACATCGCCTACCCGAGCGAGAATCTCAAAGGACCAACGAATCTCGGACTAAGCTTTCCTCGAGTTCCAAATCTAATGACACCCCGAGTCGGCGAAATCGCAGAAATACTTGGTCACCGACACCAAACTCTAGAGGTCTTCGATGCTGATCTGCCCAGTGGCGGTGCCTGTCTTGCGGACTCGAAGCCGCTCTCTGATCAACTTGACTTTTCTACGGTCTGCGTGATCATCTCTGGTCCCAACAATTTTGTTCACCCAATCGTCCCAAGCCAAAGGGGACCTGCACTTCCTTCCATATAATGCTTCAAACGGCGCCATCTGTATACTTGCCTGATAACTATTATTGTAAGAGAACTCTACTAAATGAAGATGATCTTCCCAAGTTCCGCCAAAGTCTAAGGTACAAGCCCGTAGCATATCTTCCAAGGTCTGAATGGTTCTCTCCGATTGTCTATCCGTCTGCGGATGATAAGCTATGCTGAACCTCAACTTGGTGCCCAGGCTTTGGTGCAAACTTCGCCAAAAGTGAGAGGTGAACCGTGTGTCTCGATCTGATACTATGCTGACTGGAATACCATGCTACCTCACAATCTGCTTCATATACATTTCTGCCAGCTGCTCAGTAGACTGTCCTACTCTGAAAGGAAGGAAATGTGCAACCTTCGTGAGCCGATCCACGATTACCCAAACTGCATTTCGGCCGGTCGGAGATCTAGGTAAACCTGTCACAAAGTCCATCGTGATGTGCTCCTATTTCACTCCGGAATGGGAAGCGACTGTAACAATCCTGCTGGCCTCTGCTGCTCTGCCTTCACTTGCTGACACACTAGACATCGGGATACGAATCTCGCTATCTCCCTCTTCATGCCATTCCACCAAAAGTGCTACTTCATATCCTGGTACATCTTTGTGCCTCCGGGATGAATGGAATAAGGTAAACTATGAGCTTCTGACATAACTTCGTGTCGAAGGTCTCCACCGGGTACACAAAGACGGTTTCCGAACCTAAGTGTACCATCCTCATGGATTACTAACTCCTTTCTGAGACCTGATTCACACTCCGATCGAAGCTTCTGGATTCGGATCCTCTGCCTGAGCTGCTCTGATCCTCTCTAAAAGTGGACTGAATCTGCAAACTGGCCATAACCCGTATCTTGCGACAAGATTACTTAATTCCCATTTCCTGAAGATCTTCTAAAATATGCCTCTGCGTGGTTAGAATGAATGCACCACCTCTCCTGCTCAAGGCATCTGCTACCACATTCGCCTTGCCTGGGTGATACTGAAGATTTATATCAAAGTCTTTCAGTAATTCCAACCATCTTCTCTGTCTCATGTTCAGGTCCCTCTGGGTAAACATACTTTAAACTCTTATGATCAGTGTAAATCTCCACTCGATCCCCATATAAGTAGTGCCTCCATAACTTAAGCGAGAATACTACTGCTGCTAATTCCAGGTCGTGAGTTGGATAGTTCTTCTCATGATCTCGAAGCTGTCGAGATGCATATGCTACCACCTTACCATGCTGCATCAATACACATCCAAGCCCCTTCCGGATGCGTCACAATATACTGTAAACCCTCCCGATCCTACTGGAAGTGTCAAGATCGGGGCTGAGATTAATCTCTTCTTCAACTCTTCAAATGATCTGACACTCTGCCGACCAAACAAACTCTACGTCCTTACGCGTCAAACGCGTCAAGGGTGCCGAAATCCTGGCAAAGTCTGCCACGAATCTCCTGTAGTATCCTGCCAATCCCAAGAAACTACGCATATCTGCTACCGTCTTCGGAACTGGCCAATTTTCTACTGCCTCAACTTTCTTCGGGTCTAGACACTCCTGCTCCAGAAATAATGTGTCCCAGGAACGAAATATGATCCAACAAGAACTCACATTTGTTAATCTTCGCATAAAGTTGATGCTCCCTCAAGGTCTGCAAAACTGTCCGAAGGTGCTTCTCATGTTCCTCCTCACTACTGGAATAGACGAGGATATCGTCTATAAACACTACTACAAACTTATCCAAATAGGGCAGAAAGATGCGGTTCATCAAATCCATGAATACTGCGGGGCATTAGTCAGTCCAAATGGCATCACCAGAAACTCGTAATGTCCATATCGTGATCTAAAGGCTGTCTTGGGTATGTCCTGCTCCCGGACCCTCACTTGATAATACCCAGACCGAAGATCAATCTTAGAGAAGATGCAAGCCTTACTCAATTGATCAAACAAATCATCAATTGCGGTAGCGGATACTTTTCTTCACTGTCACTGCATTCAACTGTCGGTAATCAATGCACATCGTCGATCCATCCTTCTTAGGTACCAAAATCACCGGTGCGGCCCAGGGCGAATTACTGTCTGATAAACTGCTTCGCCTTCAATTCTTCATGCTGGTACAACTTGTCCAACTCTGACTGCGACATCCTGTAAACTCTACCGACCTTTGGCTCTGTCCCAGGATTCAGTTCAATGCAAAACTCCATCTCTGACTGGTGGCAAACCTGGAAGCTCATCTGGAAACACATCGGCAAACTCTCTGACTACTTGGGAATCTGCTCCTGCTCTGACATTGCTTCTGCAACGATGCCATTGGGTCGATCCTCCAATGATCGAACAAAGACAAACTCCTCTACGCCAGGTACATTAAATATACCTTACCTTCCTGACAATCTATCGTCGATGACTGTCTCTCAACCAGTCCATGCCTAGGACAACGTCAAAGTTCCCATGGGAACTCAATCAAAGATGCGGGCAATAATCGCCCATCACTATTACTGGATACGCTAAGCATACTCTGCTAACTCCTACGAGCCCATTACCAGTGAGTATACTCATCCTCTCTGGCAATGCCTCAAATTTTAATCCAATACGTGTCACAAATGTGAGATATAAAAGAGTGGGTAGCCCCCGAATCAAACAATGCTACTGCATGAAAAGAGGTAACAAAATATTACCTGCAACCACGTCGCCTGAAGCTAGTGCATCCTCCAGTAATAATGTGAAGGCCTGGCCCTGGCCTTGCTGAGCTCCCTCCTGCTGCCTTCCTCGACCATGCTGTCGCTGCGGCCTCTGGGGTCTTCCTGGTTCTGTACCTGGCGGTACATCTGAGCCTGCGTGGGTAGACGCTGGGCTAGCGGCCTTACGCCAATGCTGGCCCTCTGCTCGGTGCTGCCCCTGGAGCTGGCAATGTCGAAAACTGCTGAACTGGCCCTCCTGGCCTCTGCATCATAGGACAATTGGCAATCCGGTGGTCTGGACTGCCACACCTCATACATAACCCATTAGCTGAACGATACACATCCCTAGTTGCCCTCCCTTACCACAGTAAGTACATCCAATAGGCACCCCTGGCACTGCTGCTGGTTCCTCGGCTGCTGATGCCGAACTGGTGCTGATATCTCAGATACTGCCGTCCTCCGCGGCGCTCCTGACTCATGAATACGGATGCCGGGCGCTGGCGCCAATGTTCGCTGTACTGCTCTCTCGCCCCTGCTCTGAGAATGAGTCCTCTTCTGGCCCCCATGCCTTGTCACCAGCCTTTGTTGGGTAAGTTCATGCCTCCGGGCTGCCGTTAAAACGGCATCAAAAGTCTGATAGTCATGCCCTTCCACTAGCTGTAGAATCTCCAAATGAAGTCCCTGCTGGAACCTCATCGCCTTCTCTGGCTCTGTAGCTACCATCGTCGGTGCAAACCGACTCAGTCTGCAGAATTCTGCTGCATATCCATCCACCGTCCTCCCAGCCTGCTTGAGACTGATAAACCTCTGCTGAAGCTCATACCGTGCTACCATGCCAAAGTACTTGGCCTTGAATCTGGTACGGAAGCTATCCCAGGGAACAGGACGCCTCAGTCCAACCTCTTCTGATGCCCACCAATCGCGGGCGAGATCCTGAAGTATCAGTCTGACCTGATCAACCTTCTCTTCTGCGGGAACCTTAGCTGCAGTCATTATGGCCTCAGTATCCTGAAGCCATGCATCCGCCGTAATGGTCCTCCGTGCCGTCAAAATATCTCGGGTTAAGTCGACAAAACCTCCCTGATGCTCCCGAATCATTCCTAACACTTCTCTCAAGGGCCAATTGCAACCCCTGATTCAGTAGCACATTCTTTCCTACTGTCGGGTCTGCTGTTGCTGATGTGCCACCTGTTGCTGCTGAGTAGCCAAGAATCCCCGGATGACCTCCAGGAGTGCTGCAGCATCAGGTACTGGCGTCGCTGCTGGCACCATGGGAGGTACAGGAGTTTCCAGAACCTGCGGTTCCACCGGCTCTGATATCACTTCCACTCGGATCTGATCAGGAGATTGCACTCCTTCTGGTTGTTGCCCCGTCGAGCCATGCTCTACTGGTTGTTCCTCCATGTTGGCCTCGCCAGCTACTGAGAAAGAAGCACCCCTATATGGAAAAGTACATGATATTAATTGTCGGGAAAGATTCGAGGATACAATTCAGGGGGTCAATCAAGGTGAGGAAGGAGAAATTGAATCAAGAGATTCAAAGGGAACAAGTTTTGATTGAGACTCCTATAATAGTAACACCCACAAGTCTGAAAAGTCACCTGCATGGGCCACCAATAAAATCTTGTCACGCCCCAGTACCAAAATACGGAGAGGACTAGGCCAGCTACTCCATATGAGGTATTCAAACGTCATACGGCGATCGTGGCTGTCAAGAGACAAGGGGGTGTATGCTACATTCAAGTCACCTATGGTCACACAGAACATCTATGTCTCAATCATTCAAAGCAAGAAAATATCAATTAAAACATATAAGATAAAGCAGTAAGGCGTCCCTGACGCTTCATCAAAATGATCATGGAGTTCTAGCTTTATAAGGTAGCTAGCCCAGAGAGTCAAAGATACATAATTGTATTCAGCTGCAGTCTGATTTAATTACAATTGTGCAAAAGACAAAATGTCTAGATTAGCCGGCTAAACAGGTGCCGGTGGCTAAACGCCAGGACATAATTAAAGATACAAGAGTGGAGAGAAGAAACCCACTCGGTCCCCCGCCAGTCATGCTCCTAGTATGCACCATTGACGTCAGGGAAGAAAGTCGGATCCTCAGGCTTTGCTACGATCTGGCTAAAACAACCGGTCAGCCCCGAAATAGCAAGTACCACAAGGGAGCACAAAAGAGTGAGATAAAACCCAATCATAAAATAATAATAATAGTAAGCTTCCGGTCGTAACCTTGGTCCACAGCCTGTCCTAGCACGATAGACCAACCCAACAACCAAACAAGGACATGGGTTGGACCACGCACCATGACAGTCCGTGTCCCTCGGCTACTAGCAGAAGGCCCAAGCACAGTCAAGTCGTTTTTCAAGCGCCATTCATTCCTGCGACTTTCTATATTTGGCGGATTATCTCCGTTATACTGATTAAAAGGAATCCTCAGATCGTGTCAACCCAGCAGGGCTAGCCGAACCATAAGACTTATAACACTTTGATGATGCACCAGTCCCCCGAAGGGCTACCGCGCTAAACATTTAACACATAGCTCGTAGGAGTCGGATATAGCTATTCGCTATAGGCGAATGAAACCATATCCGTGGCGGCCAACCGACACGTCAGGACGGGACCTAGGGTGGCTAGTATGGCACGATCTGGGATTCTTTCCACCCAATGCATCTACTAAGTTAGTTGCCTAGTTAATCCCTAGGTTATCCTCAGAGTTCACATGTCGTGGTCACATGTTGACTCCCTTAGATGTCGTACATCGTATGAGTACTCCAAGAAGGGATCCGTACTGGCTCAAGGATTCGTACGTATGTTTTTCCCCTTCTTGGTGTAATAACACAACACATACCACGTCATTGCCAATGACCATTACTATGTAAATGCTGGACTCTTGGGAGTACTGGCAGGTATCACGAAGGAACACTTAGCGCGTAGGATAGCACCTCGGTGCTCATAGGTTGTACCGTTGTACACACATAGGATCATCCAGCCTTCACATAGGTAGTCAGACTAGAAATGAAGACTAATACACAAGGGAACATGCGGCCACGACTCATGCGGCTGGAAAAATGCCGGCCCATACGGCTGGAAAAAGTCATGCATATGTGGCCCAAAAAAAGGGGCACATGCGGCTCAGGGAGCTATGTCCCATGCGGCTAGAGAGTTGCTGGCCTATGCGGCTGGAACTGCCAGCGCCATACGGCTGGAAAAAGGTCAAGGCGCATGCGGATGGAGGGTAAGATCTCATGCGGCTGGAGAAGAACAAAGTCCATGCGGCTGGAGAAGAACAAAGTCCATGCGGCTGCGTTCTAAAGTAGACTTATGCGGCTCAAATACTTACGTGGCTACCTTTCTTATGCGGCTGCGAAGTGCCATACGGTCGAAAACTGCCCAACGCTATGGCTCAACGCTCATGCGGCTGAGAATTGCACATACGGCTGCAATGCTCATGCGGCTGCTTTGCTCATCGGCTGCTTTGCTCCTGCGGCGGGAACTGCTCATCTTCCCTGCCAGAGCCTGTGTAGGCGAACCACAGAGAACCCAAATGTTGCTTCGGTCATAACTTCCTCCAAACAGGTCGAAATCTAACTTTACAAAGGTCAAAACCGTGTAGAATCAAAATTCCTACAACATAGGACCATTGGTTTTCGAAAATAGCCAAGTTTGATAGATCAAAACCATGAAAAACCCATGAAACCCTAGATTTTAGGAACTTAGATCTACACAAATCTTGCCATTAAAATCAAAGACTTCAAGAACTAAACTTGTAGAGAATGAAGAGAAGAACATTATAGATAAATAATTAGCAAGAAAATCAAGAATGGAAAAAAATGCTAATCTCTACTTCTGAGCAAGGTGTACTTGCCTATGGAGTGGTGGTTGAAAAAATAAATGGAGGAGTGAATGAAGAGAGAGAGAGAGAGTGAGGAAGAGATATTAAATAGGGGTTGGGTTGGTTTAAGAAAACCCTAATCCCTAACCACTAATCTCTATCCACTCACTAATCACAAGCCTAAGAGCTTCATACAACCTTTAATAAATACATACAGAAAATACACATGCTAAATTCGGATACCGTTCACAGAATCCAAAAATACATGTATCGGGATCGAGAATGACAGAAATCAAATTCAGTGATATCATCAAGCGGTGCACCTTCGTTAGAAATACCAAGGATTTCGCTAAGAGGACATATTGAACTCGATATCTAGTCCGCCAACACGAGTACTTACGTCAAACATTTTTAGTACGATATTCAATAGAAAAGTCTAATGGCATTAGTAGCTACCGGGAAACAAAGTTTAGCAAAGTGTTGTAACCCTAATGCCTCAAAATAAGGGGTGATCTGAAACACAGTCCATTTGATAGGAGCACCTGTGCATATGGATCTCATAGAAAAGTCTCCATACCAAGAAGGGCTTGATCTAGGGTTTGAAAAAAAACCCATCGAACGCGCCATCGCTCGATTGAACTGGCGAAAAGAGGGAATCCGTATGTGGATTTGAAGATGATCCTTCCTCACTAGGATTGGTCGTCTTCTTTCTCTTGAAGGGGTTGAATCCCTTAGGCATTGTGCAAATAAAGTAAATATGCACGAATTTGAAAAGAGGAGAAATACGGAGTTATACTCCCGAGATTCAAGTATGCTGTAGAGAAAACGATCTCCGCACGAATCAAAATTTAGATGGATTTACCACGTAGATTGGGAGAAACGAAGTGGTGAAGAACTAGGATTAGGAGAGCTTCGCGTGGCTGCTTCTGCTGTGGAAGAGGTTTTAGAAGCAATGAATAAGAAGAGGCACTCGGGTTCTGGTTATATAACCAGATACCACTAACCGAACTCGGGCCGAATTCGGTCCACTCTGGCCAAATTGCCTAGGGGTTCTGTTAGTTGGTTTGGGCCACTTTTTTTTTATTGACTCATTTCAAAAATTTAATTCAAAGATTAGTAATTTCAACCTTCAATTAATATAATTAATATTATTTTATAGATTAAATTTTGTTACACAGCAACTGTCTCAGATTAGCTGTAGGAGTACTGTTCCAGCTGGCGGAGGTTACCGGGGAACGCTTACATACCGTTTCGCTTCAACCGTAGTTGTGGTGACAGACAGACTCTTTATTGGCTTGTCTCTAACACAGTTTTTGTGTATTGAAATATAATCATAAAATAAAATTAATTAACATTATTGACGTCCAAAATTCCTAATTCTCGACATAAATAATTAAAACGATCTTCTGCTAGAGGTTTTGTGAAGATGTCAGCTAATTGATTCTCAGTGTCTATGTATACAAGTCAATATCTCCATTCTGATGATATCTAAGAAAATGATGTCGGATCTGATATGCTTAGTACGAGAGTGACATACTGGATTCCTAGTCAAATTAATTGTGCTCGTGTTGTCACAGAAAATGGAAATGTGTGTGAAAAATAAATCATAGTCTTCCAAGGTTTGTTTCATCCACAAAATCTGAGCACAACAACGTCCTGCGGCGATATACTCAGCCTCTGTTGTTGATAGGGCTACAGAATTTTGCTTTTTACTAAACTATGAGACTAAAGCCTTGCCTAAAAATGACATATACCGCTGTACTTTTTCTATTAACTTTGCATCCAGCAAAATCTGCATCGAGTAACCAATAAGGTCAAAGGACTTGGTTTTGGGATACCATAAGCCAACAGAAAAGTGCCCTTAAGGTATCGAAAGATATGCTTAACTGCGCACAGATGTGATTCCTTTGGATTAGCTTAAAACGTGCACACAGCAAACACTAAACATAATATCTGGACGACTAGCAGTTAAATAAAGTAAACTACCGATCATACCTCGATACTTACGTGTGTCGACAGGCTTGCCTTGTTCATCAATATCAAGCTTTGTTGAAGTTGCCATCGGAGTGCCAATAGGATTGACATTGTCCAGATCAAACTTCTTTAACAAATCTTTTGTGTACTTGGCTTGATTTATGAATGTCCCATTGTCAGTTTGTTTGATTTGCAGTCCGAAAAAGAATTTCAGCTCCCATCATGCTCATCTCAAACTCATTCTGCATATACTTAGAGAATTCTTGACAAAAAGATTTATCAGTAGATCCAAATATAATATCATCAACATAGACTTGTATTAAGAGAAGCTTGCCATTAAAAGACTTAATAAAAAATGTAGAGTTAACCTTGCCCTTGAAAAACCGTTGTCAAGTAAGAAAGAGCTTAGACGATCATACCAAGCATGAGGGGCTGTTTTAAACCATACAAAGCTTTCTTCAACTTGAAAACAGATCATGGTTTTTAAAATCTGAAACTTGGAGGTTGTGCTACAAAAACTTCTTCTTTTATAAAACTATTTAAAAATGTACTCTTGACATCCATTTGAAATAATTTAAAATTATGAAAACATGCAAATACACATAACATGTGAATGGATTATAATCTCGCAACTGGGACATAAGTCTCATCGTAGTCGATACCTTCTTCTTGATTGTATCCTTGAGCTACGAGTCGAGCCTTATTGCGAGTCACTAAACCATTCTCGTTCAGTTTATTTCGAATACCCATCGGGTGCTAATGACGGATGATCAATAGGTCTGGAAACAAGTTCCCAAACTTGATTTCGTTCAAATTGGTTTAATTCCTCATGCATAGCATCTAACCAAAAATGATCACTACATGCTTCATCAATGGTTTTGGGTTCAAACTGAGAAATAAATACAACACTAGAAACAATATCTCTACTGGATGTACGAGTACTTACACCTTTGGTAATATCACCAATTACCAAATCCTTTGGATGATCAGCCGTAAATTTCAATCTTTTCGGCAGACTCCGAAGGTAGCTGCTTCCAGGTTCTTCTCTTAGAGAATCAGCTGGTGTTGAGCTTGGTACAGTTATCTTCGTCATTGTCATCGATAGTATTTGATTCAATTCATCAAAGGTGACGTTGATTGATTTCGATGATCATAGTTCGTTTGTTGAAGACTCTGTATCCTTTGCTCTTGGCCGCATAACCTAAAAATATACCTTCATCGGCCTTTTCGTCAAACTTTTCAAATTATCTTTTGTATTAAGAATAAAGCATTTACAACCAAATATTCTAAAATATGAAACTGATGGAATTCTATCAAACCATAACTCAAATGGAGTCTTCTTCGATTTGGGTCGAATTAGAACTCTATTGAGAACAAAACAAGCTGTATTGACAGCTTCAGCCCAGAAATATTTGGGTAGACTAAACTGGTTTAACATTACTTTGGCCATTTCGGATAGAGTTCTGTTCTTACGTTCCATAACTCTATTTTGTTGTGGAGTCCTAGGGCAGAGAACTCGTGTACAAAATCGTATGTGTCACAAAATTGCTCAAGCTCTGCATTCTCGAATTCGCCACCATGATCGCTTCTAATACGAGTGATCATGTAACCTTTTTCATTCTGTACTTTCTTGCAAAAGGCGACAAATTCGGATAATGTATCATTCTTGTGTGTCAAAAAGTATACCCACGTGTAACTAGAGTAATCATCTACAATTACAAAAGCATATAACTTACCTCCGAGGCTAGCAACTCTGCTAGGACCAAATAAGTCCATATGTAGCAATTGTAGAGGTCAAGTAGTACATACTGCGTTTACTGACTTGAATGTGGATTGGTAGCTTTGTTCTTTTACATTGGCTGCATACCGAATCCTTCTTGAATGTTATGTCCGGTAAACCGCGTACTAGCTTCTTCGTGGATAATCTTGAGATTGTGTCCATATTTGCGTGACCGAGTCTCATATGCCACAGATGACTCTCATCGCTTTTAGCCATTAAACATCTACCTGAAATGTTAGTTTCTTCCAACAAATAGAAAACAGATATGTTGTCTTCCCTGATACCTTCAAAGATAGTACTACCAGTTGAGCTATCAACTATAGTACATATTTGTCTTTGCCAAAGTTGATGCCATAACCATGATAAGCTAAATGACTTATGCTGAGTAGATTATGTTTCAACTCAGTAACAAGACAAACATCTTTAATCACTGGATAGGGAGCTTTACCAATATCACCAATACCGATTATATACCCTTTTAAATTATTGTCGAAGGAGACGTATCCTTCTTTATTCCTCTTCGACAGTGTTGCGAATAATGAAGCATCACCTGTCATATGCCGTGAACAACCGCTGTCGAGGATCCATTTGCTTTTAGCATGTGAAAGGTGTTACCTACAAAACATTTGCAGATAAAACTTTTGGTACCCATTTCTTATAGGGTCCTGAAATATTAGCTTTTGGTATCCATGCATAAATATTTAAATCAACAAGCTTTCTAATTCTACATGCAGGAGAAATATGACCAGTGTGGCCACAATAATGACATTGTGCATGTTGAATATTGAAAGCTGAGTGGGTGTGCATGGTTGGTAGGTTTAGGTTTTCTAATATAGAAGAAAGCATACCTATAATCCTGTTTGGGCTTAACCTTTTTGGGGTAAATTTGATATGGTTAGGTCTGACAGTGTTTGGTTTGGGAATGTTTCGATTATTCGGTAAGTGACACGTGTTAGGGTAGGAAGCAGCAGTCTCAGGCTATTTTTCTAACCTAATTTCCAATCTTTTGGAAGTATCATACAACTTAGTATAGTCAGAAGTGAATGCTTCCATTCTGACTTGTGCACTTTGAAGACTTTTCTTCTCTTTAGAAAGTTCTTCTTTCAGTTGGTCAATAACCTTGTCTTTTTCTTCGGATGACTTGGTAGTCTCGTGTAATAAGAGCTTAATAGAAGAAAGCTCACCAGACTCACTAATATTATCTTTAACCTCAGCTAGTAGGTCGGTAAGTCTTCCTGTTTTACCTTTGTACTCTTTGAGTACCTTCTTAGAGGTCCGATATTTGCTACGCAGTTTCCTGTAATCACTTATCAGTTCACTGAAGGCTTCTCCTAATTGTTCAAAGGTGAAGTCATCATATGTATCAACTATAGGTTCAGAGAGTACCTGATCGGATGCCATAAAGCATACATTTGCAGCGTCTTCTGATTGTTCATCTTCTGAGTCGCTGGCTTCACTTTATGCCATATGCTGGTATTGGCATACTTCCGAGATGTTGATCTCTTCAGGTTCCTTTCTCGTATTTGTTGCTCTTCTTGCTTGTGTTTGTAGGACAGTCTTCATGTGTCCTTTCTTCTTACAGCCGTAGCAGACAGCGTCATCTTGATACCAGTTGTTGCTGTCATTGTTCTTTTTTATCTTTTTCATATCTCAAGAATCTTTTGAATTTTCTTGCAAGGAGTACTTGATCTTCAGCATCAGATTCACTGTTGTCTGAATCATCTTCAGTAGATTTTCTGTGCTGAGTGTTGAAAGCAATCATCTTCTCCTTTGGTGCAGGCCTTCAAAGTCTTGTAGCTCTAGTTCATGAGTGAGTAGCTTACCCATGAGTACTTCAAGTGTCATAGTAGTAAGGTCGTTTCCTTCAATTTGTAGTAGCCTTCGAAATCCAGTTCTTGTAAGTGCTCGCAGGAGTTTACGAATCTTTTCATGGTTACTGTAATCTTTGCCTAGGGAGGAAAGGATTTATAAATCCAAGAATCTTTCGAACATCTGAGTAACTGTTTCGTTGGGCTTCATCTTGAACACCTCATACTCTTGAGTAAGTCTGCTGACCTTTGATTCTTTGACTTGAGTTGTTCCCTCATGTGTGACTTCAAAAAGTTTTTATACTTTATTTGCAGTTGTGCAGATAGATACCCTGTTAAATTCAGTTCTGTCTAAAGTACAAAATAAAGCGTTAATAGCACGTGCGTCAAGACTGGCCTTTTCTTTCTTCCTCTGTATATCTGTTATGGGGTTTTCAGTTAAAACTCCATCAACATTTATACGAGGTGGCTTTTGATAGCCATCAATAACAATAGACCATAAATCAAAATCAAGAGATTTTAGAAAGAAACTCATACGTGTTTTCCAATAAGTATAGTTTGTGCCGTCAAACAGTGGGTCTGTTTGTGGCTTAGCCTTCACTTGTGAATTTACAGTTGCCATGTGTAAAGCTGTGATCTATATAAAATTTAATATAACAGCTGTTTTACCTTGCTTTACCTGTAACACCCGTTCTGATACCAATTGTACGAACGAAATCGTAAAGCAATACTCTAGAGGGGTGGTGAATAGAGTTGGCAGCGGAATAATGTTAATTAAAAATTATTAGCAGCAAGATCACAGAATAATAATCACAACTAAATAATGTAAAGGCAGAGATAAGAAAGCAAACGCAAAGACAGCGATGTAAACTGGTTTTCCTCTGTTGAGGACTAGTCCAGTCGGTAGAACTCTTGCTACCAGTTGAATCTACTATTTACAAAACCGCAAGTTTTCTTACGAAGTCCTTGCAATTTCTACAACGCGAGCTTTGATACAAAGAACTCGTCCAACTTCAATTGTGAAGAGGTATTCTTCTATCAAGCCTCTGATTACAATCACTCTGAAACTTCTAGACCGTACCGTACTGGCAAATCGATTAGAGGATTGTAACTGGCTTGGGATCTGAAATGAAAGCTCGAGAAAAACTCTTTGGAAGACTGAGAGCTTAAGAAGAGAGAAGATTGAAAGTGATGAGTGTGTTAAAATGATCGAAATCCTTCTCTATTTATAGGAGTTCCAAAGACAGAATTCGGACAGAATTCGGGCAGAACTCGATGAGCAAATCTCGGTCAAATCCGCAACTGCAGGACCAAGTTCCAAGGAATTCAAAAATCAAAACTGCCACTAACCGAACTCTGGCCGAGTTCTGTCAGGGTTTGGTTAGGGTTTTTCAAAATAGATTTTGGGGAATTTTGAAAACCTTTTGGAGCTTTTGTAAATACGAATATTTTTCAAAACTAAGGACATTTTAAAAACATTTTGAAATCATTTTGGAATAGCCTATTTGCCAGTACGACTCGGTGTATAATGTATTTCTAGACTCAATAAAATAAAAGATTATGCTCAAAGAAATACAGACTCGAACAGGCAAACAACGCTTCGGTCTTGAACTGAGTAGATAGCCGTTCTTGATCATGTCCAAGAGTCCGAGATATCCTGACTAGCTCCATATATCGAGACAAAGTTTGATCAATTATTAAAATTAGTTTGACCATATGACTAATGGGCCAACATATTGCACTCAATACAACAAACTTTTCACAACTTCCTTAGCAAACATCATGTAATTTTCAAAACAAATGCGGCAAAATTATACGATTTGTATTAGACTTATTGTATGGAACATCCAGTGCGGCATCGAGTAGAGTCAAGAGTGATTTGATTGGTGGTGGGCAATTCTTTAGAATTAAAATAAAGCAAATGTCCTGAGAAATTGAGCCTAGAGCTCTGATACCAATTTGTCATGCCCCGACCAAAAATAGATCGTCCTCGCATCGATTTATCCGAAACATCGTCCTCGCTGGGGCGTAATACCGTATGAGTCTGGAATTGCACTCATACAAGACAAGATGACAATTTTCAAATGTTATCTTTGAATTGATATTAGCAACGAAGAAAACAGAGTATACGAAATAATTCTCTTTATTGATAAAAGAACTGAGATTACAAAGGCTTTCAATAGCGCAACTGATTTTGCCAGATTGGCTACAACACTCATGTTCTCTCTTGCCCACAAAGGATTTTACCTTTTCATATCATGTTTTCTATATCTCGACCGCATCAATCCTGTTGCAAGATCGAGCGTCAAGGCGATCACACGCTGCAAGCGCTACGATATTCCATGCCTCAGCACGATCAAGCGAAGCTCCACCGTGAGCAGACCATTCCCTGAACCTGCTAGAAAACTAGTGGTGGATTGGTACTTTCGTCCCCAGTGTACTGATGAAAGACCTATGAGCACCCTGAATTTTGGGTTGATTTTTTTTTTATTTTCTGATTGATTTTAATTTAATAAATAAATTATTCTATTTATTATTTAAGTGTGCTTTTTGCCTTAGATATTTGGAGTGTTAGGGATGTTCAACTCTGGAAATCTTTTTACGAGTTTTGGAGTGGACAGGATTACCTTTATGATGGTATATAGTGTCCCACTCAAACTTGTTCCTTGTGCTCTTTTGCTTTGCAGAACTTCGGGTCGAATTAGACCATTTGATCATTAATTATTTTTTTCACTCTTTTCCTTGATCATTTTTAGCACGTTACCGTGACTTTTGAATTGGGAGCACAAGACCAGTTATTCTCTTGAAACCAACTCATGCATGATCTACTCGAGACGCTCGTCACCCATGACCTTCGTGTCCCACACAGACACGTCATTTTGTGCTCCATTTGCTTCGCACAACTTTCTGACATGTGACCCGATTTTATTTCACCCCACGGTGTCACATTCATTTTCCAACTTTATTTGTGGGTACCCTGTCGACCAAAACCTGTCAGCCCCAATTATGGATGGCCCACATTGAGCCTACTACCCGTTTGTCACTTGTGTCCCATTTATTGGAATCCCCATGTGCTACTTATTGTCCATGATCATCAACACCTATTTTTATCCGATTTTGCACAATGTCCGGTTTTGATCCAAACCGGCTTGACCGAACCCAGTCCAAACTTCATATTACCCTCTCTCATGACGCCCTCATTTTTCCTTGCCCAAAAATAATATTGAATACCTGTCTACCTATTTTTTAATATTTAATGGAAATTATGTTATTAGAAATCATAGGAATAACCCAATTTCCTAATTAAATCCTAGCCATAGGTTCCCTCTCATAAAA
>JANAVB010005397.1:10618681-10816495 GCA_029216955.1 Iris pallida
AGTAGACGAAGTCTTCATTGCTGATTCGCTTACGCCTAATAAGAATCTGAGTTTTTGATTGAATACTATTGTTAATAACAAGATGGTAAATCATTGAGTATGCGTTAACAGAATCCACATGTTGCTATGCTAATACGAGAAAAGAGATAATCTGCATGCTAAGAAGTAGCACTGTTGCTTGCTCATAAGAAATGAACTGATGCTTGTATGCTAAAAGAAAGATTGTTGCCTGATAAAAAAAAACTTTTGCTATGTTAAATCAATTGAGATGATGCCATGCTAAAGTAGAGTTATTGACTTTAATCAATGAACCGTTGCCATGCTAACAAGAAAAGAACAGAGATTGCTTATGTGCCGTAAATTTGTATACCTTCAAGGTAGAATGGTACTTTATATCTGCACAAAATGTTATTATATTTTCAAAGATGAATGATTGCTTGTCCTTCAAAGATGTTCTGAATGCTAGACATGTACAGACGAACTTGTATATGTTTCAAAAGAAAGGAATTACATAGAAGCTTCGGCTCTGATATCACAGAAAAAGGCAGAGTCATAGCTCTGTTGTTGCAAAGAGAGAAGGCAGATTCATAGCTCTGTTGTCACAAAGATTGACATAGAGAAAGATGAAATCATTGTCCTTCAAAGAGTTTATCTGGTAGATGTTGTATTCATGCATTGGTCTCGAACAACTTGTATACAAGATCACTAAATCTCTCGACGATTTCCAGGGCACTGGGAGCCGATCGGCCTAGAAGAGATTGTCTATACATTTTGAGGTACAAGAAACCTCGAGTGTTGCATCAATGTCACTAGTGACGAGCTGAACCCATGTGTCACAGCGCTAATAATGAATACCCATGGACCATCATATAGATAGATGTTGATTGGTGCAGAGCTGAATCCATGTGTCACAGCTGCCAATCGATTCTGCATGTGTCTATAATAAGAATGCTAAAAGCTAACGATGTAGAGACGAACAGAAATAAGAATGTTGGTTAATTATGTTTATGCTAATCCTTGTCTTGTGCAGGGATGGACCGTCGTCTATGATAAGAATCACTGAAAAATGATACATTCGTTGCTTAAGTTTTCTGATCATGATTTGCTTAAAGAGATTAATCCGTTGCAAAGAAATGTTATGTTCCATTAAAGAAAAGATATAATATCATGCTTATAATTGTCCCTAAGAGTTGCTTGAACAGAGAAATGAATATTCTCATGAAACATGCTGCGCACTCCTCAGAAATAAATAGTCTCTTGTATGCTTGAAATGATATATAAAGAAATGAACTGTGGCCTTTCAAAGATGTTTTCAAGGAATGTAAACTGACTCTGTATGCATGAAGTGAACATAGGTAAAAAGCAGCAAGATCACATCATAAGAAATATTTTCTCACTAAATGAACAGTGATTGTTTTAGACAAATGTAGCTTTTTGTTCACAATCACCAGTATGCTAATATACTGAACCACCATCAGTCTGCATGCAGGTGCAATATGCATCGAGAAGGATAGTCCGAAGCGATAGCCTGTGCCTCATCCTCAGGAGCCAGAAATCAGAAGAGATGCCAAGAGATGACATCTGTTGCCAAGAGTTGGTTTTGTATACAAAAGGATGTAATGTATGAGAACGGGATCATTATAATCTGTAATATTTCTGAGAGAATGTAAACATTGTATCAGAGAGAATTGAGAGCTTATAATATGTTAAAAGAATATCAATAAAGAGAATTGTTCTTGTTACCATTGTGTTCAATTCATATATCTGTCAAATGTCCGTTGCTGCTTCAATTATCTGCAATATGTTCCACTGCGCTATTGTCAACATTTTCTATCTTATCTTGTTACAGGTCTTGGCCTTGTGCAAGCGCAACTTAGGCTTGTACGACATCACGTCCAAGCAAGGACGAACAGTCTCACAGAGTCCGAAGCGAGAACGAAAAGACTCTACGGGATCGGCGTGTGACAATACCCCTGTGGAGACCACCAGCGGGGGTCACCCATAGCTCGTCCTCCGACGGAGCTGGAGCGGGCTGCGAGGAAGTACCGGCCTCTCCTGCAGCAGGTACACTAGCAGCCGCCCGCTCCTTAAGCCGTTGAAACTCGGCCTAGAAAGCATGAATACTCTATAACTTCTAATGTCTAATGTAGTTATTATTACTAACTACATGAATATTTATTTGCATGCATATTTACTAAGTTATATCAAAACTAATACGAAGGATTAAAATTAATAAATAGAATTGTAATACTTACATAGGCCTTCTCGGCCCTCTCGTCAATAAGCTTCCCGCCCTTCCGATGTGTTGCCAGGAAGACGGTTACCATATTGGCATCATCATCCCTATTTACCTGTAATTAAATATATCACCTTTTACTAATTTATCGGACTTGAATTAAATAATATTTTTAAAATAAAAAGACATACCAAACGACAGAAATTTTTTGCCATCGGAATCGACCCACCGCACCACTTTGATCCCTGCTTCCTAGCTACCTTGGCCTTCTCAGACTTTTTCTTGTACCTTGGCTCATCGAATCGAACCTTCATCGCAGTCCACTGATCAGGGGTGATCCAACCTTGGACAGGCTTTCCGGCAGGATTACGAGTCTTCTGATCATTAATAGCATCGCGGATCAGCTTAGCAGCGACGGTAGGAAACATCCCCTCGATCAGCTCGGCCTGGTACGGTGGATAGAAAAACATAGCCTAGAAGAGTGCAAACCAAATATTTATCAGTTATATATAATATGCATAAATTATATGATTCATGTTAAAAGCAAATATATTTTAACCTTGAAGCGCGCAAACCAGTAGGCCTTCCTCTCGTCCGGAGCATCAGAGTAGTTTATCCAAGGACCACCATCATTATTCGTCAATAAGTGGCCTAAGCATCTCTGTACCGACGGGGGATGATATCTATACAGACATATTATATTCATGAGAAAAGTTAATTTATGATAAATACAGAAAAAAATGATAAACCAAAATACTTACTTTGTACCGTCCGCCCAGATCTCCATCCTCGTCTCTTCCGGAGGTGCGCACGAATCATCTACCTGATACTGGTTGGCTGTTGGCTCAGCCTCCTCCATATGCTCATCTGTCTCCATCGTTGTATCAGCAGGAGGAACGCTAGACTCGGGAGGAGGCTCAGGCCTGTAACTACTCGTCCCAGGAGATACGCCATATAACATCGTGGTAGGAGGAGGAACTGTCAGATACATAGGAGTACTCGGCGACGAGGATCCAGAGCCGGTACCAGTAGGAGGTACCGAAAGAGAACCCCGTCAAAGTGCTTCCAATACAGAAGCAAAATCTGTATACTCTCGATCAAAGTGCTTCCATGCTTCTCCATCCGATGGGTGATCCAACACTCCTTTGGCCTGTTTCCGCTTATGCCAACTCATGTTTTCTACAGTTTCCTTCACCATAAACAACCGCTGCAACCGTGGCGTCAATGGCAAGTAGTGCATCGAATCGGTAGGCTTCCTTGTACCGACAGACTTTTTTCTACCACTGCCCTTATAGCGATCAGCACCATAAAATTTGCAGGCATCTTCATCATTATCGTCTTTGTAGTACAATATGTACCCGTTACGACATGCATCGATTTTCTCGTATCCTATCCAGAGCGATCTCACCATCCTCTTAGACAGGTAAAATTGTCTTTAGGCAACTTAGCACCCTCAGACAATATTTCTATAATCAACTCCATAAGTCGGTTGTAACAATCTTGCGGCATGTTAAAATCAGACTTGATGCTCAACAATCTTATAACCACCTCCAACGGTGAATGATCCTCACAACCAGGATATAATAGAGTCCTTGCATTCTCTAGCAACTCCATGAACTTTACAGCATCGGCGTTCGGTGTCTCCTCAGGTGCATCATGATTGTCCGGATCAAAACTAGGTCCCGCCGTGTCAAAAACCATGTTCACCAACCTATCGTCGTAAGCAGCGTGGTTATGGACATCCACATAAGGCTCATAATCCGATGCTAAAGACACAAGTTCTCCATGTACGCTCTACTGATAGTAATTCGACATAAAACCCTTCGAGTACAAATGATATGTGACTTCCACTTCTGGATGATATTTCAAGTTGCGAAATATCACACACGGATACTTAATTTTGGTACCGTCCATGTACTGAGGGAACGCCTTGACAAGCTGCAGAAATTGCTGTACACCCTCTATGAATTTATCCCACACACCACATATGTCATCAGGATGACGGTTGTACATCCACGAACGATTCCACAGATAGTAATTCATATCCATTTGAAGATAATTCTGCAAAGATAGATACACTTATTCGATTATATTATCCAAATTGATGCATAGACTAGTATCGTGGATCCAAACATGACAAGTATAGTGGATCCATGTGTGCAAGGAGGATATTGATCACATATCTACGCTAATACTCTTTACCTCCGACTAGTATAGTGGATCCAACCATGACAAGTTACGACACATGATTCTCTAACAACACAAGTTACGACAAGGTAGCTAGCCTTCGCAGAAATCGGTTTCCATACAATGTACAAGAATAACAAGAAGGTTTGCGCAAGATATCCCAAGGTATACAAAGAATAACATCACATGACGGGATCCAGACAATACCAATCCGTGTGATCAATGTGTCAAATAATCATGGATATCTACACTAAATTCAAGAAACATAGAAAATATCATAAAACAAAAAATTATCAAAGAATGTACTTGCCTGATATCTGGTGTGGAATATCAATAGTGTCCGATACGGTGCCTAGAAGACCTAATTATGAAATATTATATTAATATCATGTTTGGAAATGAAAACAACTCATTTTAGTCCATTTCTAGGTCAAATGGTCAATTCTAGGTCAAATGGTCAAACTGAGTCAAACTTAGATATTTCTAGGTTGTAAGAGTCTATAACCAAGCTATTGGATCTATACCTCACCTATCTAGGCTATATTAGTTAACACAAGACATGTGTCATATCAATTATGCATTAACACATAGAATATACATGCATTTATATAACACTGGCTATCCCTTATCTAATAAAGTTAAGAGTGGTTAGCTTGTCTTAAGCCCTCTTAGTATCACACTCAAACTACCCTCTATACCTATACCCGATATCCTATACATAGACTATATGATTACCTTATTTACCTATTCCTATATGTTAACTTTAACATATAGATAAGATACTCTAGGTCAATTATCAACCATAACATGTATATGGATATCCTATACACAATACCTTAACTTAACCCTTAATAAGTTCATGTAGTACCTAATTGAAGACACCACTATACCTATGTATATATATAGGTACACAATATAGGGTATACCCTTCACTGCAGAGATAAGCCCGCATCCTCACTGCTGTTTACCACCTCATGTTGGACTGCTGTCCTAGGGAAGAAAAGAAAACCCTTGCCTAATGCACATAGAGGCCAAGCAAAGGCCATTACCTATATGGACCTAAGACCCCTACCTAATTAGTACTCTCCAAACTTGATTCTCTTCCTCATATCAATTTCAATTTGACTGATACAAAGACCCTCCCCTTAATTCCTGAACCTCTCACATCCTCCAACTGATGCCTACACTCAAGCACTCTCTGTGCAATAGAGCATAAGTGCTCTACACTAAGAGGACACCCCTGACACTACCAAGTGGCCCTTGTCACTTCCTCACAGGTTCAGTCCCCATAGACCCTTGCATCTGCTCATAGGATACATCAGTATCACTACTCACCCAATTTCTTGTACATCCATCTTAAACAATCAATCCTATTGACTACTTCAAATGCCAGTTGGAGACTGACATTCAAATCAGTCGAAGACTGATACTAGATATATTGAAGACTGATCCCTAATCAATTTTGGAACTGAACCCAATCAGTCCCTAATCATATCTTATTGTCCATAGTGGTGGCTCAGTGTATCGTGTCAGTGTACGAATATAATATAGTGTATCGTGTCAGTGTATCATGTCATATTCATGTCTGTGTCGTGTCTAAACTCAGATAGAATATAGTTTAGGGTTTACCAGATCTTGGGGTTTGTCGAGAGGGGGAGGAGGTCGGCGTAGGTGGTTGAGGAGAAGCTCGCGGAGGGGGGTTCGGTGGAGGAGGAGCCCGAAGAGGAGGAGGAGCTCGCAGTTGAGGAGGAGCCAGGAGGAGGAAGAGGAGCTCGCGAAGGGGAGGTCGGTGGATGAGGAGCCCGGAGGAGGAGAAGCTCGCGGTGGCGAGGGGGAGAGACGGTGGCCTCGAGGGAGAGCGACGGTCGAGGGGAAGGAGCAGTCGAGGGGGGAGCGGCGGTTAGGGAGGAAAAAAAATTTGGGGTAAAATTTTTGGATTTGGGATGGGGCTGGTCCCGTGTATATTAAACAGTTAGCGACGTCATTAAATGACGTCGCTAAACGTCGCCAAAATAAAATAAAATGGCAACCCAATAAATATACGTCGCTGATTACAAAATATAGCGACGTTCAGCGACTTCTCATCGACGTCACTTTCCAACAAATTAATTGTAGTCACTAAACGTCGTTCAACGTCGCTAGTTTTACAATCAGCGACATTTTGTGACATATAACAAGTACGTCGCCTATATCAAAAGTATTAGCGACGTCTTAACAAAGCGTCGCTAATTTTACTTATTTTGGTAGTATTTTATTCGCAATAATGTTATCGATTGAACTAAGAAGGGGGTCGAGAAGAGAAGGGTCAACCACTCACCTTGATTTTTGTTCGAGGCGAGAGACTTATTGGTCGCGCTAGTCGTCGCCTACGCGATTACCAGAAATCGTACAAGCAACCGATTAGAACACTGTATTATTCAAGGAATTCGATATGTATATGCGAGTTCGAAAACGCAAGCCATAAAAACTACTGAAAACATTCACGAAAACGTATTTGGAAAACCAATGCCAGAGAAGCAAGTGCGACATGAAAAGTAGAGCAACGGGAGGTCTCTCCCTACTCAGCTGCATAGTCTATCCTCGAGACGCAACCCGCTGAATATGGGACTTAATTCCGAAGAAGCCTTTCTATAACGAGAAAAGGATCTTATTCAATTGTTCCCGTTCGATCGATTCGATTGATCCCGACCTATCGGTCCCGACCAAATCGAGAGCGACAGTGTTCCTTTCTCGCCCACCCCGTGGATGGAGAATGGGGCACGATGTAGGGACGGGGCACTACACCATAACCAACTAAGAAAAATTTTCGTTCTCGAAACTTAAAAAAAGAACCTACCGCTAGAAAAATAGAGAAGGGAACTTTTCTTTCATCTCCGACTCCAGTTCCCAGGTCGACTCCTCGACCGCATGGTTCTTCCAAAGCACTCGAACGAGAGGGGTGGAACGATTTTGAAGCAGTTTATCCTTGCACTCATAATTTGCACAGGCTCTTCAACAAACGATAAGTTTGCCTGCAGATTTAGCGGACCAAAGTATACCACATGGCTCGGATCTTGCACGTACTTTCGCAACTGAGAGACGTGGAAGACATTATGCACATCCGACGGTGCTGGCGGTAATACAATCTGGTAAGCTACTGGGGCGGCTCGCTTCAATACCTCGAAAGGACCGATAAATTTTAGACTGAACTTTCCCTTAGCTCCAAATCTCATGACTCCATGCATAGGTGTAACTTTCAGAAATACATGATCGCCCTCCAGAAATTCAAGGGGTCGTCGGTGGGTGTCGGTGTAGCTCTCTGCCGAATCTGTGCTATCTTCAATCTCTCTCGTATCAGTTTAACTTTTTGTACGGTCTGTTCCACCAGCTCTAGGCCAAGTATCTGCCGTTCCCTGACTTCATCCAAGCAAATGGGCGATCTGCACTTTCAGCCGTACAAAGCTTCATACGGCGCCATTTGGATGCTGGACTGGTAGCTGTTGTTATATGCAAATTCAGCCAACGGTAGATGAACGTCCCAGCTTGACTTCAAGTCGATCGTACAGGGTCGTAAGATGTCTTCGAGAATCTGGTTCACTCGCTCTGTTTGGCCTTCGGTTTGAGGATGATAAGCTGAGCTAAACTTCAACTTGGTCCCCAACGCTGAGTGAAGGCTACACCAGAAGCGTGACACGAACCGTCCATCCCTATCTGAGACGTAGATCTGGGACCCCGTACAGCCAAACTATTTTATCAAGATATATCTGAGCAAGGAGATGGATCCTCCAAGTGACTTTAATGGCAATGAAGTGCGCTGACTTTGTTAATCGATCGACGATGAACCAGACGACATCATTTCATAGTGACATGATCCCACTTCGGCATCGTTCCAAAATATATACAAAGATCAACAACGACCGTCTTCGGCAGGCCAACAACAAAGTCCATAGTGACATGATCCCACTTCTACTCTGGAATGGCAAGGTTCTACATCTTCCCTCCCGGTCGCTGGTGCTCAGCTTTAACTTGCTGACAGGCCATACACTACGACACAAAGAACGCTACATCCCTCTTTATGTCGTGCCACCAAAAGACAATATGGAGGTCTTTATACATTTTTGTGCTACCAGGATACAGGAAATATTTTGTATAATGCGCCTCCGATATTATCTTCTTTCTAGGTTCTGCATCATTCGGAACACATAGCCGACCTTTCACTCGCAACACTCCCAACTCGTCCTCTGCAAAGTCGGATGCCTTTTCCGTGGATATCAGCTTCCTCATCTTCTTTAGGTATGGATCGTCCTTCTGAACAGACTTGATTTTCTCCAATAGGCTCAGTTCTAGCCGCAGTTGTGCTAGTTCCTCGTCTCTAAATCGAACTCGGAGTTCAATGTCCATTCCTTCCAAATCACGTAGCAGTCGACTATTGATAGATAGTGAAGCTAGGTACTTCTGACTCAGCGTATCAGCCACAATATTTTCCTTACCCTACGTATAGTCGATCGACAAGTCGTAATCTTTAATCAGTTCCAGCTATCGCCTCTGCCGTAAATTCAGTTCTTTCTGGGTGAAGAGATACTTGAGGATCTTGCGGTCCATATAGATCATGTACGTCATACTATAAAGATAGTGACGCCACAGCTTCAACGCAAATACAATCGCCGCTAGTTCTAGATCGTACGTGGGATAGTTCTTCTCGTGCGGCTTCAGCTGTCGGAAAGCAAAAGATATCACCTTATACTGCTATATGAGAAAATACCCCAAGCCCTGGCCAGAAGCATCGCTGAAGATTTAAAATCCCTCGGTCCCTTCAGGAAGAGCGAGTATCGGGGCCGAAACGAGCCGCTGTTTTAGCTCCTGGTATGAAGCTTCACAGTCGTCTGACCACACGAATACGACTCCCTTTTGGGTGAGGCGAGTCAAGGGCGATGTAATCTTTGCGAAGTCCTTCACGAAGCGTCTATAGTATTCCGCCAAACTGAAGAAGCTTCAAATTTCACTGACAGACGCAGACCGTTTCCAATCAATAATAGACTCACTTTCTTCGGATCAACTGAAATGTCTTCAGCAGAGATGATGTGCCCAAGAAAAGATAAGCTGTTCAGCCAGAACTCACACTTGCTCCTCTTCGCAAACAACTGATTCTCTCGGAGGGTCAGGAGCACGGTCCGCAGATGTTTTGCGTGGTGTGCTCGATCCTTCAAGTAGACAAGGATATCATCTATGAAGACTGCTACAAATTTATCGAAGAAAGGATAGAACATCCATGAAGACGGCAGTAGCATTCGTCAGGCCGAATGGTATCACCAAGAACTCGTAGTGGCCATAACGAGTACGGAAGGCAGACTTTGACACGTCCTCTGGCTTGAACTTGAGCTGGTGATAATCCGATCGAAGATCAATCTTCAAAAACACCGTGGCACCTTGGAGCTGATTAAATAAATCATCGATGCGGGGCAGAGGGTATTTATTCTGGACGGTGGCCTTATTCAATTCCCGATAGTCGATGCAGAGCCGCATCGATCCATTCTTCTTTTTAACAAATAGCACAGGCGCACCCCACGACGAGACACTTGGACAGATGAACCCTCTGTCAAGTAATTATTGTAGTTGTACTTTGAGTTCTTTTAATTCTACAGGGGCCATTCTGTACGGAGCTTTTAAGATCGGCTGGGTGTCGGAGAATGTATCAATAGTGAATTCGATTTCTTGATCGGGTGGCATTCCAGGTAGCACGTCCGGGAATACGTCAGAAAATTCTGTCACAACGTCGGCCTGACCCACGTTTGCACCATCCAGTCGTATGTCTCGAACGGACGCTAAGTAGCCTTCGCATCCTGAATGCTGCATCCTCCGAGCAAAAACTGCTGAAATCACCATACACATCGACGATGCTTCACTATACGAGTAGCAGAATTCGGTCACTCCAGGTATATGAAAGGTGAGCTTCTTTCCTGCGCAGTCAATGGTGGCATTGTAAGGCCGAGCCAGTCCATTCCCAGAATGATGTCATAGTCCTTCATATCCAGAACTATCACGTCAAGACTGACCTTTTGACCCCCTATACAAATAATTCCACCACTGTAGGCTAAGTTCATGAGTAGTGGCACGCCCGAAGGTACACTTATGCTAAGGTCGAGGTCTAATGATATCATAAGAAATTTGTGCTGGATGGCGAAGTCCGTCGTTATAAAACTTTACGAAGTGCTTGAATCAAATAGTACACGAGCAGCCACAATATTAAAATTCAATATACCTATCACTACCATGTCCGAGGCGAACGCTTCATCCCGCATCATGGCATAGATGCGCCCTTGAGCATTAGAACGTCGGTCTTGGTTATTGGGTTGAGTGGGTTGAGGAGGTCGGGGCGCTTGTCCTCGATTTTTTTGACTGTTTTGTTGGGGCGGAACATTGAGATGTTGTCTTCAGGCCATGCAGTCTCACTTTTGGTGACCCTTCTGTCCGCAAAAGAAGCATCCTTCTTCGAGGACAAAGCACTTGCTGGTATTTGTCCAAAGGAATTGCACTTGGCACAACGAGATGATAGGTTATGTCCCTGGTAGCTGCCATTGTTCTGATGCTTTGACGCATGATTGTTGTCTCTTGTATAGCTAGGACGTTTGTGATTGGAATTGTGCACAACATTTACAACAACGGGAGGGTACTGGCTCTCAAGACGGAGAGTATGATTTAGAGCATCACTCGTGGTCTTGTACTCCAGAACTGCTACATGAGCACCGATAGAGCGCCGCAGACCCACTTCGAACCGTCGCACACGACACTCCTCTGTAGGAAGAAATGCACCAGCAAATTTGGACAATTTGTTAAACTCCGTGGCATACTATTGTATTGTCCGATTCCCTTACTTCAGCTGCATGAATTCACTTTCCTTCTCTTGACGAACGGCTGAGGGAAGGTACTCGACTTCAAAGGCTTTGTGGAATATAGCCCAAGAGATCGGCGCTGAGTTGTGGTCGCGTTGGATCGCTTCTTTGCGCACGGCCCGCTAGTCGTGCACGTTCAAACATAGTTGAAGTTGTGTGCATGTGACTTGCTTGGATTCTCTAATGTCGAGGAGCTCGAAGTGATCTTCCATCTCTTCCAACCAGTCGATTGCAATAGAAGGGCCTTCGGTACCACTGAAGGTAGTGCGGCACACTTTCTTGAATTTTGACACTTTAAAGTTGTATCTTTTTGGTGTCACAGGTTGATGCTCGAGCTCCTCTGGAACGACTTCGATGGATCGGACCGTCGGCTCGGTGATAGTAGGTACAGTTGCGGAGTTTCTATTGGCCACAAACGTCTTGACGATCTGCTGCAGAGTATAAAGCTGCTTTTGCTGCATCCTGGTTTGGGCATCGAAGTGAACTTCGAATTGGGCCTGTCGTGTCTCCGTCTGCTGATGTCGGTTATCAGAATGTTTCTGTTGTGCCTCCATCATGTGCAACATCCTCTCGATGGCATTGTTAGAAGTTTCGGCCCACGAGCTGCTCAAACCGCTCGAAGCACTCTGTTCTTGTTCGACCGCAAATTCTGCCACGGGTTCCGTCACTTCTGTAATGCGCAGACACACACATCAGTCTCAAGTTATTACGGAATCATTGTATAGAACAACTTATCTCATCGACGCGAGGTCAAGGGTTTGAGACTCTAAACAGAAGGCCAAAGAACATAAAGCCGTGCTCTGATATCATTATGTCACACCCCGATTTCGAAGAATCGATAGTCGTCCCCGGGGCGTGATGCCGTACGAACCTAAGTTGCGATTGCACAAGGCATAGTCATAAGGTTATCCAAAACACAACATCAAATAGAGTACGTAGAGAAATTGAACACATTGAATGAGAGAAACTTTGGTTTTTATTGATAATAAAACTTTATTTACAAGACACCATTACAATCATTGCCGCACGGGCTACAACAATACTCGATTACAAAATAAACACTGATTAGATAGTCGTTCCATACATTACATCTTTCTTTACAAATAAAATATTCCCAAGGACCTAGAATCGTGGGGAGTCGAGATGTTATTTCTTTTAGACTGAATGTGGAGTCTTCAAAAGGATTTAAAAACAAGTCATCAACACACGGACGAGGCTTCAATGGACTTGTGTAACCATGAGCTTAAGTGGCACGGCCTTCTTGGTTTGGGGTACCTATGTGGAGAGCGAGGATCAGTATAGTACACTTTGTACCGGTGCGTGGCAACTTAAGTTTCGTGCTCTCATTTGGTTGAAGAGTTTATATGACTTAGTTGGGGAATTTTTCTAACCATCCTAATTAATTTCAGACAAGCATAATGTAAACTACGCTAGAACTTACCCATGGCAGAGTGTGCTATGCAATGTGAGACTTACCATGTTCTTCCCTGTTAATTGTTATCGCTAGCATAGCGTGTGCAATTTATGTGTGATTGGTCACTAACATCACAAGCCATCCTGGACTTATAATTTTGTTAGTCAGGGGCCCTTTCAACGCAAGTAGCAAGTCCCGTTGCAAGTCCCCGCCTAACCCGTGCTATCATCCAGCACAGCTATACCCTATTTTCTCCTAGGCCGAAACGGTCCCATTGCCACGGGTTGCCGCTCGAGGAAACTTCTACCTTGTCGACAAGTTGTCCATGACCTCGATTAGGATGATTTATTTATTAAGGCATAGTCTACATTTCTTTTGAGAACTTAGTCATTTTATCGTGTCCCGCCTTGTCGTATCATCAATTTGTCCAATGAGTCAATCCTTTGTTCAATACAGTTTTTATAAGATAACTAGACATGTATGTGCCCTTACGTCTATCATTCTATTCACATTAGTGTTATCGATTAAACTAAGAAGGGGGTCGAGAAGAGAAGGGTCAGCCACTCACCTTGCTTTTTGCTCGAGGCGAGAGACTTGTTGGTCGCGCTAGTCGCCTAAGCGATTACCTAAAATCGCACAAGCAACCAATTAGAACACTGTATTATTCAAGGAGTTCGATATGTAAATGTGAGTTCAAAAACACAAGCCATGAAAATCATTGAAAACATTCACGAAAACATATTCAGAAAACTAAAGCCAGAGAAGCAAGTGTAGCATGAAAAATAAAGCAATAGAAGGTCTCTCCCGACTCAGCCACAGAGTCTATCCTCGAGGCACAATCCGCTGAATATGGGACTTGATTCCGAAGAAGCCTTTCCATAATGAGAAAACAATCTTAATTCAATCGTTCCCGTTCGACCGATTCAATTGATCACGACCTATCGGTCCCGACCAAATCGATAGCGACAGTGTTCCTTTCTCGCACTATAAAACCCCCTATTTTTATAAATTTTTATTATAATTTTATCTTATATTTTAAGGTGTTTTCGATATTTTATTTTTGTTTATTAACTGATTAACTGATTTTCTTAATAAAACCAAGAGTTAGTAAACAAATGGGTATTGCTTATAAATAGGGTTTAAAAATAATCTATTAGGTGTTTAGGCAGCTCTATTTTTAGAAAATTTTCTTATATTTTTTGGGTACAAGTGTGTATACAAGGTTATATTTATATATGTTTATTTATTTATACTTGATAGACAATATTGTTAAAAAAAATATATACACCATATTTACATTTGGAAAAACATTTACTAAATTACAAGAAATTAGAAATATATAGATATATGTGATGATCTTGCATATTAATAAACCTAATGGTGTACTGTACATAGCAGGAAAGAATAATAAATAAATAAATTCTTTAACTTGCGAGATTCTCAATATCTTGCGAGTGGGATATCTAAGGGGAACCCGGCCCCTACTCCACGAGCAGGGCCTTATTTTGGAAGTAATCGATTGATTTAAATCCGTAGCGAACCTCTCCCCAGATCTTCTCTAATTCGAAAACCCATTCAAACCTTCCAGTTTATTGATTCAGATTTTATTAATAGATATCATTAAATCAGTAGAAATTTGATTCGAGTTTATATAGGAAAAAAAAACCTTTCGATAACACATGCGGAATAACCAAACTGAACCATAAACACCAACCCTCGCGACTGCCAAACCACATAAATCAGTCGCATACATCCTCGTGCCTTGCCTCGCACACCTACACGTCAGCGCCGCTCGTCGCACCGCCGGAGAGACCCCAGAACCCGATAGCAGACAGGGGTACTCTGTTTCACCCTTCAGCGACTTCAAACCCAGGTACCATCTTTGCTCTCTGATTCCTTCAAAGTTACTCGATCGTTTTTTATTCTATTGAATCCTATGCGTAGAACTATTGACCCTCTTCAACTCTCATCAAACGAATTTTTTTTTAAAACCTAGCAGATTGCTCAAAGCTTCGAAGTGAAGTTGCCCTAAAACTGTCGAAACAAAACAGTTTGAGAAGTTTAAAAACCTACCTTGGAAGGCCTGGATTTGTCGATTCTTCGACTGTTTCGAAAATCTTTTTGAATAGATTCACCACTAACATATACGAGATGGAAACCACATTAGTAATTTGAATTATAATTGTTTATAAAGTAATATAAATTAGATTAAAAATCAGAGAAAAATAGGAAATTTGTTTTTCAAAAACTTAGAAAATTAACCGATACGTCGTGCGTCCCGTAAAACCGGGCGACGTAGTCGTGAACCGAAGGCATCGAAAGGTGCGTATCGACTTCATAAACGTGTGGGAACTGACGGAACTCGATTTCGTTGTGCGTGCACGACGAAATCAGTATGTATCCGTCAAGATATCCTGTATCGGTCTATTTGCAAACTAGCCCATAACTTTGTGCACTTTCGTCGTATCGAGACGAAACTTGCGTCAATAGGACGGTATTATTTTTTGGTCTTATGTGCCAAGTTTGGTCCGATTCTGAGAAGGTCGAACGCTGTCACGACCCGCACCCAGTTTTCGGATACGAGACGTGTCCAAGCCAGCCTACGCCGCAGAGTCGGCGGTAGAACGCTGTCAAGCCCGCAAGAAATAAATGCTCAAATATCACAATTGCTGCTCATTCACAATTCTAATTTATTACAACAGTTACAAGATTTATATTTAAAGAAAATACAAGATTTCCAGTTAATGAAGTTGATACAATAGCTTTCTATTTCTAGGTCGTCTTCAGCATACCCAAGTTCTCCCAGTGCTAAGAGTGATCGCGGCTAAACCTGAAAAATGTTGGTTTCCAGTCAGGAATGGAACAAGTACACAAACCGACGACAATGCAAAACACAATAGAATTGACAAGACATGAAAATAGCATATGAGAAATAAAACTGGAAGATAAATGATGTCATAGCACGATTAGAGAAATAAACAAGGGAAAAAAACTAATAAAAGACATCTATCTAGCTAAGTGGTGTGAAATATCTGTTTCGACATGTGGACGGCTAGGGGGTAAAATCC
The DNA here is from genome assembly GCA_029216955.1 of Iris pallida. Classification (NCBI taxonomy): domain Eukaryota; kingdom Viridiplantae; phylum Streptophyta; class Magnoliopsida; order Asparagales; family Iridaceae; genus Iris; species Iris pallida. The sequence goes on from JANAVB010005397.1 coordinate 10,634,456, forward strand.
GGCATCTACACGTGCCGTGTGCAGATGCTATTGTTCACGAATAGACATCTTGGGATATTTTCTGGGTAGTCCACATGTTTACTAAGATATTTTCCCTCCCGACAACTCCGTGTGACGAGCGTGTCAACAAGCAGCAAGATATATGTATAAACATGAAATGAGAAAACTACTATGAATCGAAAAGCAATCAGAAAGTGCACTTGCCTGAGGTCCTTAGCTGGAGAAACCAATAATAAATACCACTCACGAGCCACAATCAATCAACACATGCAGAAGTCTCCGGATGCTGAAATAAATATTATCAACGTTCTCAGAATAGTCAAATTAGCTAGGATTGCCTGTCCTTAAGTCCAATTCTGGACACAGGGGCAAAACGGTAATTTCGGGCAAAAACGATGTCCGCCGTTGGACCCGCTTTGCACCGAAATGCGTGCCAGAGTCAATGGTCTCTAAAGTCGTCAAACTACATGTCTACGGATCCAATTTTTCAATACGAACCCAACCGTATGTCCATAGTTGGATTCCAGCGGGCCGTGCACAAAATCGCCCGTTGTGTGGGACCGTGGGGCCCGCAAAACGACGTCGATTTCAACTGTCTCAGAATTGGACCAAACTTGGCATGCAGGACCAGAAAAATGATACGGTCCTGTTGGCGCAAGTTTCGTCTCGATCTGGCGAGCGTGCACAATTTACAAACAGAATTTCTGTTTTAGAAAAGTATTATTATTTCTAGATAGCTATTAGAAAGGTAGAGAATACGTTTTTAGGTCAAGATATAATTTAGAAAATATGACTTATATATATATATTTTTTTTGGTCGAGAGTCATATAAAAATACTAAAAATAATAGAATAATATTTAGCTTATAGGCAAAATATATTTGGTTACAACCTAAGTTTTTAGGAAATTATTCACTATACATATGTACATATATTCTTTTACTAAAATAGTACACATAACTAATACTAACAATAATACAGTATTTAATCATAAATAATACAATATATCTACAATTGTGCTGACTATCCCAAGAATATGAAAAACAAAATAATAATAAATATTAACTTTACTCTTCGTTTCCCGTGCTCTTCATTTACTGTATTCTTCCCACTGTGAGAACTTGGGGAAAGAGAGTTTGGAAAAGGAAGCTGTAGAAAGAAAAGGAGGAATGAAAGGGTTGGCTCACCGAGGTTCTTCCCGAGCTCGTCGGGCAGCGTGCGGCGCAGGAGTAGTTCCGCGGAGGTGCGGCACTGATGCGCCGCCGGAATGGCTACGCGCCGGGGGCTCCGGTCACGTTTGCTCGCAGGGCCGGCTCGGCGTCAGGCGGTGCGGGGAGTAGGCGTTCGGCGGCGTGCTTTACCACCGGAGGTGGCTCGCCGGAAAGAGCTCTGTGGGGGAGACGCTCGGCGGTGACTGGAGTTGACTGGCTCGGCGGCAGTAGGTCGCGGCCAAGGCGAATCCGCGAGCTTGGCACCGCGCTCGAGGAGGGCGACGGGTGGAGATGGCGGATCTGCTTGCGGCGGCGCACAGGGAACGGGGTTTGTCCCACATCCGGCTTCGGATCCGGAGGCACGGAGGAAACTCGACATTGACGAAGCCTCGAGCGCCGGGCTCGGCGAGTGTTCATGGACGGCGGGCGACGGAGAACGGTTAGGTCTCACTCCCTCTCTCCTTCCCTGGTGGTTTTATGCTGGCGGTGTGTGGATGATGATGCCGGTGATGGTGGTCGGATTTGGGGAGGAAATCAGCGGACATAGGCGGGGTTTGGCCGGGATAGGCAATGATCGGGGTGGTAGTGATGGTGGTTGTGCGGTTGATGGTGGTGTTGGCGACAGGACAGTAGCAACGCCGGGCTCGACGTAGGCCACAAAGCGGTAGGCGGCAGGGAGGAACCCCTTGGCGGTGTCGAGAGCGGAAGGGTCTACGTGGAGCGCTCATCGGTCGGCGAGCTAGATGCCGACGGCGGACAACGACTCGAGGAGCGGGCGCTGGAGGGGTCGAAGCTGGTCGGATGGCCTCGGTGAGGCGCTCATGACGGTCGGGATGCAAGCCTTGTCACGCGGCGAGAGGTTTGCCTGGCGACGCCCGCCTAGCCGCGCTTGGGAGATGTTCTGGCCGGCGTGGGCGGCAGTACGAGGGTGTCAGAATGCTGCGGTCATCGGGTTGGGACAGGATCGATTTGATTTCGACGACGACCACATGGTGCAGGGGGGTGGAGATTGCGCTCAGTTACGTAAGAAAGGTCGGAGCACGGCGGCGCGCTCGCGTGGAGACGCGACAGATCAAGGGAAGGCGATGGTTGGGGTCATACTGATCGAGTCGGGTCTCGCAGAAGGTGGCTTGCCAACGAAGGCTGCCCAGCGCCGGTGCAATCACCGTGGTGCCCGCAGTCGCACAAAATCGGGGACGTTCGTCCAGTCTGGGGGCGTGCGACCGAAGGCTGGTCTGTGCGACGCAGTTGGGGCCGCTCCGGCCAGGCTGTGGTGATAGCGGTGTTCGGGCAAAGCGGTTGGCCAGATGGTCAGGTTGTGACACCGTTACTGCTCGTAGAGTCCGGGTTTTGTTTTGAGGAAGAATAGGTAATTGAGAGGGATGGGATTTGTATATATGGAGAGGGAGAAGGACTGTAAGTCGGTTAGATTCGGATTATCTCTCTGTTATATTTATACAAAGATGATAGAAGGAAACCAAGGAGCCTCATCTAGTTTTAGATGAAGTCTAAATCCTTTAGAAGTTTAGTAGATAAACCTACTCGTGAGTTTACATCAGTTAATGTTTAAAAATTGAATTTACTTAAATTATAGTATCAACATTTAATATTATCCATTAACCTAACCACATGAAATTACCATATTAGCTTTAAAGAAAACTCAACATTATTATAAATTTTAGTATATCAATTAGATAATTCAAGATAATAAGTTATAAAATAATATTTACTATTTATCAAATAACGCATTTAAATCAAATAATAATCAATCATTACTATAATATAGGTAATGTTCGATTCCATCCAAAAAACATTTCTTTTCTTTTCTTTTATTAATCAAATTCTATAAGCTATTTATAATTCTCGAATTATTTCTCCGAAGTCAATAATTTAAGTTATATAAATTAAACCAGAATCAATACATTATTGTCAGAAAATATTTGAATATAATTTAGATATTTATCAAGCAATTTAAGTCATTGAAATCTAAAATTAATTACTACAATAAGTTAAATAACACAATTTCAGCAAACCGTTTCTATTAAAACTAATTATGATTTTTCAAACTAAAAATTTAGTATAGTTTTTGATTGACAAAAGAAAGTATTATCGTAATTTCTTTTTTCTATAAAAGTTTTTAAAGAGAACTCATTACCCAAACGAAATATGTAGTATAAAATGATGAAAAAGAGATGTATAAAAAATTTTAAAATTCGGGAAGGCAAGTTACAAATCTACCCACCTTAGAAATAAATTCGTCCTCGAATTTCTAACTCATAGGCATGCTAAAATTTCAAAAATAAAAATGAAAAGAATAAATCCACTATTACCACAATCTTCTCAAATTTAATTTGTCAGTATTATTTATACCTCCTCTTAGCCCTTTCGTAACTACGAATCCTCGAGAACTTCTACCCACCTTCGGTCACACTACTCCTCACAACTAAAATCTATAATCTTCTAACTAGCTGTTAACAAGTCTACCAACAGATATCTAGGCATATGGCATCTAGGATCCTCTCCTATCTATCAATTTCGAGTTTTCGTCTTTCCAATTAGTGAAAGGCAAAAACAATAGAGAGCTCAAGAGAGATGTCACTGAATACAATTACGTGATTCAAAGGCGAATGTATAATTCAAACGGAATTGTCAAAGCAGTCGTGGATGAGATCCTAGAGACATCTACATCTCAATCTGTGTAGGGTAAATAGATGAAGAGCGAACCAATTGTATCATGGTTGATCAGACCGTAATTCAATGATTCTGATTAGACGATATGTTAGCGGGCGTCCCCAATAACATATGTCTTGAATCAAGCTCGATAAAAGAGTAAGCTTGCAAAAACTAGGCTGTAATAGCAGCATTGGTCAAGATAGTCAAAATATGAATAGCATAATCAGAAATTTTAAACCAGTTACCTACAACAAAATAGAATTTAAAACATGCAATTCTAACTGATGATAAAAATTATATCTACATAGAGCAAAAGAAGACTGAACAGGTTATCAAGATTATAGCCTTAATTCCAGGAAAAATCTAACTAGCCAAGTGAGTAGTATACCCACGTTGGATCACATTGTCATATCAAAAACAATAGTGAATCTACAGAGATCTAGCATGTTATCTAGATTGCATGGCCTTATCTAATAACCTTAACTACCCAAATGTCAATTTAATGAGGGACTCCTATTCCTAGTCATTCTCTTAATTCATTTTAATCCTAGCTTGTGAATGAGCAATTCTTGGTCGCAGGCTCGCAATAGTACGACTAACGTACCATCACGAGTTCGCAATCTTTTGCGAAGACTGACCTGCATGGGCCACCACAAAAACTTGTCACGACCCGCACCCAGTTTTCGGATACGAGACGTGTCCAAGCCAGCCTACGCCGCAGAGTCGGCGGTAGAACGCTGTCAAGCCCGCAAGAAATAAATGCTCAAATATCACAATTGCTGCTCATTCACAATTCTAATTTATTACAACAGTTACAAGATTTATATTTAAAGAAAATACAAGATTTCCAGTTAATGAAGTTGATACAATAGCTTTCTATTTCTAGGTCGTCTTCAGCATACCCAAGTTCTCCCAGTGCTAAGAGTGATCGCGGCTAAACCTGAAAAATGTTGGTTTCCAGTCAGGAATGGAACAAGTACACAAACCGACGACAATGCAAAACACAATAGAATTGACAAGACATGAAAATAGCATATGAGAAATAAAATTGGAAGATAAATGATGTCATAGCACGATTAGAGAAATAAACAAGGGAAAAAAACTAATAAAAGACATCTATCTAGCTAAGTGGTGTGAAATATCTGTTTCGACATGTGGACGGCTAGGGGGTAAAATCCGGCATCTACACGTGCCGTGTGCAGATGCTATTGTTCACGAATAGACATCTTGGGATATTTTCTGGGTAGTCCACATGTTTACTAAGATATTTTCCCTCCCGACAACTCCGTGTGACGAGCGTGTCAACAAGCAGCAAGATATATGTATAAACATGAAATGAGAAAACTACTATGAATCGAAAAGCAATCAGAAAGTGCACTTGCCTGAGGTCCTTAGCTGGAGAAACCAATAATAAATACCACTCACGAGCCACAATCAATCAACACATGCAGAAGTCTCCGGATGCTGAAATAAATATTATCAACGTTCTCAGAATAGTCAAATTAGCTAGGATTGCCTGTCCTTAAGTCCAATTCTGGACACAGGGGCAAAACGGTAATTTCGGGCAAAAACGATGTCCGCCGTTGGACCCGCTTTGCACCGAAATGCGTGCCAGAGTCAATGGTCTCTAAAGTCGTCAAACTACATGTCTACGGATCCAATTTTTCAATACGAACCCAACCGTATGTCCATAGTTGGATTCCAGCGGGCCGTGCACAAAATCGCCCGTTGTGTGGGACCGTGGGGCCCGCAAAACGACGTCGATTTCAACTGTCTCAGAATTGGACCAAACTTGGCATGCAGGACCAGAAAAATGATACGGTCCTGTTGGCGCAAGTTTCGTCTCGATCTGGCGAGCGTGCACAATTTACAAACAGAATTTCTGTTTTAGAAAAGTATTATTATTTCTAGATAGCTATTAGAAAGGTAGAGAATACGTTTTTAGGTCAAGATATAATTTAGAAAATATGACTTATATATATATATTTTTTTTGGTCGAGAGTCATATAAAAATACTAAAAATAATAGAATAATATTTAGCTTATAGGCAAAATATATTTGGTTACAACCTAAGTTTTTAGGAAATTATTCACTATACATATGTACATATATTCTTTTACTAAAATAGTACACATAACTAATACTAACAATAATACAGTATTTAATCATAAATAATACAATATATCTACAATTGTGCTGACTATCCCAAGAATATGAAAAACAAAATAATAATAAATATTAACTTTACTCTTCGTTTCCCGTGCTCTTCATTTACTGTATTCTTCCCACTGTGAGAACTTGGGGAAAGAGAGTTTGGAAAAGGAAGCTGTAGAAAGAAAAGGAGGAATGAAAGGGTTGGCTCACCGAGGTTCTTCCCGAGCTCGTCGGGCAGCGTGCGGCGCAGGAGTAGTTCCGCGGAGGTGCGGCACTGATGCGCCGCCGGAATGGCTACGCGCCGGGGGCTCCGGTCACGTTTGCTCGCAGGGCCGGCTCGGCGTCAGGCGGTGCGGGGAGTAGGCGTTCGGCGGCGTGCTTTACCACCGGAGGTGGCTCGCCGGAAAGAGCTCTGTGGGGGAGACGCTCGGCGGTGACTGGAGTTGACTGGCTCGGCGGCAGTAGGTCGCGGCCAAGGCGAATCCGCGAGCTTGGCACCGCGCTCGAGGAGGGCGACGGGTGGAGATGGCGGATCTGCTTGCGGCGGCGCACAGGGAACGGGGTTTGTCCCACATCCGGCTTCGGATCCGGAGGCACGGAGGAAACTCGACATTGACGAAGCCTCGAGCGCCGGGCTCGGCGAGTGTTCATGGACGGCGGGCGACGGAGAACGGTTAGGTCTCACTCCCTCTCTCCTTCCCTGGTGGTTTTATGCTGGCGGTGTGTGGATGATGATGCCGGTGATGGTGGTCGGATTTGGGGAGGAAATCAGCGGACATAGGCGGGGTTTGGCCGGGATAGGCAATGATCGGGGTGGTAGTGATGGTGGTTGTGCGGTTGATGGTGGTGTTGGCGACAGGACAGTAGCAACGCCGGGCTCGACGTAGGCCACAAAGCGGTAGGCGGCAGGGAGGAACCCCTTGGCGGTGTCGAGAGCGGAAGGGTCTACGTGGAGCGCTCATCGGTCGGCGAGCTAGATGCCGACGGCGGACAACGACTCGAGGAGCGGGCGCTGGAGGGGTCGAAGCTGGTCGGATGGCCTCGGTGAGGCGCTCATGACGGTCGGGATGCAAGCCTTGTCACGCGGCGAGAGGTTTGCCTGGCGACGCCCGCCTAGCCGCGCTTGGGAGATGTTCTGGCCGGCGTGGGCGGCAGTACGAGGGTGTCAGAATGCTGCGGTCATCGGGTTGGGACAGGATCGATTTGATTTCGACGACGACCACATGGTGCAGGGGGGTGGAGATTGCGCTCAGTTACGTAAGAAAGGTCGGAGCACGGCGGCGCGCTCGCGTGGAGACGCGACAGATCAAGGGAAGGCGATGGTTGGGGTCATACTGATCGAGTCGGGTCTCGCAGAAGGTGGCTTGCCAACGAAGGCTGCCCAGCGCCGGTGCAATCACCGTGGTGCCCGCAGTCGCACAAAATCGGGGACGTTCGTCCAGTCTGGGGGCGTGCGACCGAAGGCTGGTCTGTGCGACGCAGTTGGGGCCGCTCCGGCCAGGCTGTGGTGATAGCGGTGTTCGGGCAAAGCGGTTGGCCAGATGGTCAGGTTGTGACACCGTTACTGCTCGTAGAGTCCGGGTTTTGTTTTGAGGAAGAATAGGTAATTGAGAGGGATGGGATTTGTATATATGGAGAGGGAGAAGGACTGTAAGTCGGTTAGATTCGGATTATCTCTCTGTTATATTTATACAAAGATGATAGAAGGAAACCAAGGAGCCTCATCTAGTTTTAGATGAAGTCTAAATCCTTTAGAAGTTTAGTAGATAAACCTACTCGTGAGTTTACATCAGTTAATGTTTAAAAATTGAATTTACTTAAATTATAGTATCAACATTTAATATTATCCATTAACCTAACCACATGAAATTACCATATTAGCTTTAAAGAAAACTCAACATTATTATAAATTTTAGTATATCAATTAGATAATTCAAGATAATAAGTTATAAAATAATATTTACTATTTATCAAATAACGCATTTAAATCAAATAATAATCAATCATTACTATAATATAGGTAATGTTCGATTCCATCCAAAAAACATTTCTTTTCTTTTCTTTTATTAATCAAATTCTATAAGCTATTTATAATTCTCGAATTATTTCTCCGAAGTCAATAATTTAAGTTATATAAATTAAACCAGAATCAATACATTATTGTCAGAAAATATTTGAATATAATTTAGATATTTATCAAGCAATTTAAGTCATTGAAATCTAAAATTAATTACTACAATAAGTTAAATAACACAATTTCAGCAAACCGTTTCTATTAAAACTAATTATGATTTTTCAAACTAAAAATTTAGTATAGTTTTTGATTGACAAAAGAAAGTATTATCGTAATTTCTTTTTTCTATAAAAGTTTTTAAAGAGAACTCATTACCCAAACGAAATATGTAGTATAAAATGATGAAAAAGAGATGTATAAAAAATTTTAAAATTCGGGAAGGCAAGTTACAAACGCCTTTTTGGCTGGCCCGTGACCCAATCCAACGGGCAAAATTGTATACGGTCTGTCGGAATCTAACTTTGGACATACTGTTGGGTTCGTCTCCTCAAACCGGACCCGTAGATAGAAAGTTTGACTTTAGAGACCGTATGTACTGGCACGCTTTTCGATACAAAATAGGTCCAACGACGGACATCGTTTTGAGCCGAAATTACGATTTTGCCCCTCTTCCAGAATTGGACTTTTGGACAGGCATTTCATATCTTTTATACCGAAACTGTTCGTGATGTTTATTTCAGCATCCGAGGTCGTTCATAAAAGTTGGCTTTTGTTGCTTCGCTATTCTGACGATTTGACTCATCGGACGTCGCCATTCTGCACACTACCTTCAGGCAAGATACCTTGCCATTTGTTGTTTATTTATTTTAGCTCATATTTCATGGATTTACTTATTTTTTACTTTCTGCAAAAAAAACTGTGATACATGGCATAATTAGATAGAATCTTACTGTTCAGTTCTATTTCATGCTATGTACTATTTTCTTACACATTGAACCTAGATTTAAGGGACTACCCTTTGTGTGTTGCATTCATAGGCCTTGACACATTTGTAATACGAAGTTGCGAGTCGCATATAGAACTCGGACATACGTGACTGGCTGGCCACCAATACGTATAAGCCGTGCGATAGGATTAACCGCTAATAGAGGTTGCATGCTTAGTCTGAATTAGCGGTTAATAGAGGTTATATGTGTTGTGGATGCAACATAGTAGGTATGGAGCGGGGAGACAATTCATTAGCGTATGCGCTACTATACACTTACCTTTTGTGATCTGGAAGCTCCGCTGTCGGTGTGAGATGATCCTTTATTTAATGATGGCCACTGACGTTCTGCGAAACGTCATGCTCTTACTTATTGGTCCTCTGGTGCCCTAAGGGGGGACCATGCCGATCCCATTTTAGCCGGAGCCCATGCGTTGGAGGGTTGTTCTTAAAAACTGCATTCACTTAGAACGGTTAGGCATCCTTATCCGTTAGGTAAGAGTACTCTTAGTTTGGGTACTTGTATCTGATCGTGGCTTGGAACAGTAACTTGTCGTGGACTAGTTTGCCACATCTTGTCCTTGTTTGGTTGTAGGTGTGGCTCACTACTTCGATAAGAAGGTACTGAACCTTGTTGTGGTCCGGATACCTTATATTGGATTTATATCTTGGAAAGATGCTTCGTCGTGGGTTAGTGTGCCATCTCCTGTCCTTGTTTGGTTGGGGGGATGGTAGCTAATTCGACGAGAAGTATTGGACCATGATATGATCCGATTTGACTTATTATTATTGAGCAGTTTATATTCAGTTTATGTAGCATGTTCTTTTCGTACCTTATTACGTCCTTTTGAGGAACTGGTGATCTCTCCAGGTATAGGTGCACAGGACTTCCCGCAGGAGTATGGCTCTGGTATAAACTCATCCTTCACATTCGAGCGAGTCGTACCTTCTGATCACAGCTGCCCCTATTGGGTCGAGGAGCCTATTTAGTCATCATTTCCTCATTTTGTTTATCTTGGAGGTTGGACTCTATTTCCTTTCTGTTTGTTCTAGTGCCGGTAGTGGATTTGTCTCCGCCCGGCCAACTACTATATTTGACATTTACTTTGATTCATGAGATACCATTTTTTTATATTAAACTGTGGATGAGATATAGCTATTACATGTGACTGTCTGTTGTTATTATTCACAATACAGCTTATGTGTGTATTCAAGATTTCCATATATTGGGGTATATCTCGTATACATGCAGCTGGCATGCTACGTTCCTAGTCCTACGTATTTTGGGACTGGGGCGTTACACGCGCATCCCGTGGATGGAGAACTGGACACGATGTAGGGACGGGGCACTACACCAGGCACTTAAACTTGCTTGGTATCCTGACACTAGAGAGAGTCCTTGAGAGTAACCTAACAATTGAGCTAACTGGAGAGTGTACTCACTACTCAGTGATAGATATAAAATGGGGTCGCATCATAGAACCCGTACTGTGCACATTGATACTCTAATGTTAGAACCTGCAGTGTGCACATTGATACTCTTACGTAAAAGCACACACAGTGCACATTGACACTCTAATGCTAACCCTCACTTTGATACTTCTAATTATGTTTCTGGATGTCATTTCTACATATACAGTGAGTCCTTACTGACTATAATTTTTATTTCGTCCCTCAAGGTATAGGTGAAGGATATTTTGAGAAAGAAGAAGAAAAAAAGAAGAAAAAAGAAGAAGAAGAAGATGGTATTTAATTTAGAGTAAAATATTGTAAGACTAAACTTTTCGCTTGTACTAAGCACTATTGCGGTGCATATTTCATAATTTGTTTGGAAAATGTAATATGGTATTTAATTTAGAGTATGTCTGATATTTGTTTAGATTATTGTATTGTGAATTATGTAGGTTCTATGTTGAATTACTAACGTAGATTGGGCAGATTACTATAACGTGGATTATGCAGTTTATTGGACTTGGAATAAAGTATACTTAATTTGATCATAATTTATTTGGTTGAAGCATTTATTTGATTTGTAGTTGGCCTTCACAGATGATTTTGATTTTTTGGTGTATTCCTTTAATTTGCATATGGCCTTCACAGATTTCATGAGTCCTGGGTGCATTTCTAGGGTTTACAGATGGCCTCATTCCGGATGCATTCCTGGGATCACTAAAACTTTAATTGATTGGAATGTGTTTTGCTTTCTGTAAATAACTAGTACATCGATGCCATCAGTATGAATTCGATGTCAGTATAATACATAATGTAATCCTGCCTGTTCATCTCTTCTTATTGCTGAAGCAAAGTATGTAATGTAAAAAAATTCTCTTGGATAGAAGGTTAATTACATTCAAACACTCGCAACAAATTTCTTTTCATCACCCGATTTTGTGTAGCCATACAGTGAAAGCCTGATTAAATAATATTTAGATTTTCTTCAACATGCTTTAATATTGAATGAATATACTTTGGTAAATGATATTAAAACTACTGAAAATATTTGATGAAAAATGAATGAGATACTTGAACATTTCCCGTCCTAAATGTACCATACTTTGTTAAAAGCACAGAGATTGGCCATTTTCCGTGTTAAAAGAACGGAGAATGGTCATTCTCCGTGTTAAAAGCACGAAAAATTGCCATTCTCCGTCCAAAATGTAACATACTTTGTTAATGTAAAAATTCGAATATACTTTGGTAAATGATATTTTTTTTAAATACTGTAAATATTAGAAAGATGGTTAATATGACAAAATGTCACAATACAAAAAAATAACCGTTCTCTTCGAAAATATTATCATTAGAAAAGTAAAAAAATATTATCGTTAAAAAACAAAAACAGATTTTTTTTTAAAAAAAATGAGAGCAGATGATCCGCCGACCTCAGAAGCAGGTTTCCTCCGTTCACCACAACCACCATGGCCTATAGCTTTACAACCAAAATATTAAATTGTTAGATAAAAAATAAAATTACTGACAATAGCATGGACAGTAAAATTTACTAAGCCGGGAGCCTGCAAGAGCGGCGCCGCTGGTACTCCTCGTTGTTCAAGGAGGGCTCGACGACGTCCGACATGAACCGGACAGATTCTTCTCGGCACCGCTTGTACTCCTTGTTGTTCGAGGAGGGCTCGACATGTCCGACGCGAACCGGACCGATTCTTCTTTCCTTCTTTATCTTCGTTTCTCATTCTACCACCACCACCACTGTCACAACCCGCATCTGCTTTTAGGCGCGAGTTCGTGAGCAAGCCATCTACGCATCAAGCAGACGCCAACCCGACTCGAATACGTAAACGCTGTCATGGCAATGGCAATGGCAATGGGTCTAATCAAGGCAAGGCAAAACTATATCTCAATCCACAATAAGAATAATAAACAAGAATGAACAAGTATGGGTCGTGGTCTGCAGCCCACTAGCATATATGTTCGATAAGACTCTAAGAAAGTAACAAGAGTCTAAAACTGAATCAGGAAACAGGATATCTCAAGATAAAGTATGAAAGCATGAGCTGATAATAAATACAATACGATACCTGAATCCCGCAAGCTTATCATCCCATCCGCCATCCAGAACTAATAGCTAACTCCATGCACTCACTAAACCTGAAGAGATCATCAGGTCCTCAGGGGACATAGCAAGATACATAAAAATATGCCTATCTAGCAGTTTATCATAAAATAAAAAAATACAGGAAATAAATAGAAAAAGACCAATCAACATGAAAGTACGACTATACATGACTGAAAGAACCACTACGCATAAGCGAACCGCTGGCGGAGAACAAGAGAACACGATGTCACGATGTCAACGGATAACTAATCAAATACTCAAACCCTCGCCCTAGTATGGACTCGCAGGTTTGAACAACTACTAGCCCTCGCCCCTAATGTGGACTTGCAGGCTAGCATCACCCTCGCCCCTAGTGTGGGCTCGCAGGTGTGGAACAGATAACTACTAACCCTCGCCCCTAGTGTGGACTCGCAGGCTAGCATCACCCTCGCCCCTAGTGTGGACTCGCTGGTGTGAACCATATACTACTAACCCTCGTCCCTAGTGTGGACTCGCAGGTTAGAATCACCCTCGTCCCTAGTATGGACTCGCAGGGGTAAACCATATACTACTAACCCTCGTCCCTAGTGTGGACTCGCAGGTTAGCATCACCCTCGTCCCTAGTGTGGACTCGCAGGTGTGGACAGATAACTACTAACCCTCGCCCCTGGTGTGGACTCGCAGATTAGCTTCAAGAATTTTAAGGTACAACAGTTCTGTTATGACTTATTCATCCTATAACACGATGCAACTCAGTCCAAGTACAAGTGATGACACGATACGACCCAATCACGATACACGAGAAAACCAATCCAATATGAACTACAAAGCTAACTATAAACAAGGACTATATATGTAATAGCAGGCTTGATATACAAATCACATATAAATAATCAACTAGTAAAACTAGATAACAATAAGAATATACATGTAAATAAACTGTAGAGGGAGGCAAGGTATCTTGCCTGGAGGTTGCATGTAGATCCCACAAAATATAGTCAACTAGTGAGCCATAAAGTCCAAATTATCATAACTGTCTCCGAAAGCTGAAACAGACATTGCCAACATTCTCAGAATAGTCAAATTAGCTAAGATTGCCTTTTCTTAAGTCCAATTCTGGACACAGGGGCAAAACGGTAATTTCGGACAGAAACGGTATCTGCCGTTGGACCCGCTTTGTACCGAAAAGCGTGCCAGAGTCAATGGTCTCTAAAGTCGTCAAACAATATGTCAACAGGTCCGGTTTTCTGATACGAACCCAACCGTATGTCCCAAGTTGGATTCCGGCGGACCGTGCACAAAATCGCCCGTTGAGTCGAACCGTTGGGCCCGCAAAACGGCGATCCGATCAACTGTCTCAGAATTGGACCAAACTTGGCATACAGGACCAGAAAAATGATAAGGTCCTGTTGGCGTAAGTTTCGTCACGATCTGACAAACTTGCACAAAGTAATTGAGAAATTTGCACAGAGGTCGATACGGTAAATTTTGACGGATACGCATCAAATTCATCGTGCACACGTGACCAATTTAAATTTCGTCAAAGCCCACATGACCACGAAGCCGATACGCATCTTTCGATGCTTTCGGTTCGTGACCACGTCTCTCGGATTGGCGGGACGCACGTCATATCGAAGAAATTTCTAGTTTTTAAAACATGTTTTCGGTAAACTTCGGGATCCGATTTCTCGACGCGTAGTCGAAGAAATCGACTTCTGCGAATTGGGTTATAGAGCCCTACATGTTGTCTACAACTGCCTTTAATTAGTTTTTGAGGTTGTATACTGATCTGATCTATATCTGGCTTCTAAAATAGGGATTTAATTCCTAAAACTGTTCTGTTTGAACAGGTTTTTTCGTCAATGTTCGCGTCGATTTATCGAACAACTTAGGGTACCTAAATTTAAACTATTTGAAGTGGTGAAAGCCGTATAGGTTGTCTTCCTATCGAACCAATTGGTTCAAGAAATGATGATGAGACGAGAGAGTGGGATACCTGCGAAGTTGGGGTGTTCGACCACTGCTACTGCTGCTTGATGTTCTTGTTGAGCGCGCGCCTGCTGTTACTGGCCAGCCGGCCACTGCGGCGGTGGCGCCGGCGGCCGAGAGGGCGCGCGAGAGTCTGGGGTTGCTGGGTCGACACGGCAGAGTTAGGCTTTGTGAGATTTTCGATCTCTCGAGTTCTCTATCGAACTATAAATGCAGTTGGATGCTCGGGTTGCTCGGCTATGCTCGGGTTCTATTCACGCTGGTGTGGGCTTTTTGCAGCAGGGAAAGGGCCGGGCTAGGCTTGGCTGGAAGTGGGGGAATTGTTAATTGCTGTTGAGGGATTTTGCTCGGCTGGCTATAGCTGGGTTCGGCCTGCTTGTCTGGGCTGGGACTTTAATTCCATGTATACATGTATACACAACAATAACATTTCTATATATACATTAATTTATGTGTTTCTCTATATATAGATATATATACGCATATATGTAACATGTATAAATATATATAAATATATATATTTATATATATAAATATATATATTTATATATATAAATATATATATATATATATATATATATATATATATATATATATATATATATATATATATATATATATATATATATATATTGTCCTATTTATATAACATTAGTATATACATGTATATATATATATATGCATATATATATATATATATATATATATATATATATATATATATATATATATATATATATATATATATATATATATATCCTAATTATAAAAATAATCATTTAACTATTAAGAACATGGAATAAATATATACACAAAATGATTAATAAATATATCTAATCAAATAAACACACACAATATATATGCATACATATATTGTTCTAGTCAAAGGTTCCACCAACCCAAAATGGCATTTCAAGAAAACGTATCCTGTTCGAAGATAACAAATATAAAATATTAATAGCAATCTTATATTTTATTTAACTATTATTTATACTTAGTTATTGATCATAAAAAAAATAAAACACTAATATACATGTAGTATCTATGTGGCCGTCTTGGTCGCACTGAGGGTCTACATGGCTTGGGCTCGGTTCGAGTCCAGTCCGGGCTAAATTGGTACAACCGGCCTCCTAAATATCATAGTCTTAATAGGTAAATAATTAAATCATTTGCAAGGGTCATGTCACAACTTGGCCTGGTTGTTCTAGTTAGGACATCACTATGGCTCGGCCTTCCTCTACCATGGCTAAACACTAGTCAAAGCACACCATTGCACTACCCGTGCCATGATTCCTAGCCGTCTGGTACTTTAAAACTCAACCATGGCTAAAGTCATCTACCATAATAATTAACCCAATAATTATTTATAAAAATTTAAAAATCACCATTTAAATAAAAAAATTATTTTTAATAATTTTCGGGAAGGGGAGCTACAACCACTACCACGGCCTGTAGTTTTATAACCAAAATTTTTTTACGGAATTTATACGTAGATGCACAATTATTGTTACAAAATTTATACGTAGATGAACAAAATATTAAATTGGATGGACGAAAGAGAGAGTAAATATGATTTAATTTAGGGTGTTCATTGAAAAAATTAAAGTAAAAAATGACCTGCTAAAGCAAGTTACCAAGAGGTCAAGAGTCAAAATCAGTATTAAATGATGTTTCTACTCTATTATTCAATCCGAACCATTGGATCAACATCCAATGGTTCAGATTTTGGATGTATCGATACATCCTTTTCTATGGGATGCATTGTAGAACGACCATATATATATATTTAAAAATATATATATATATATATATAAAAAATATATATATATATATATATATATATATATATATATATATATATATATATATATATATAAAAAAAAAATATATATATATATATATATATTTATATATATATATATATATATATATATATATATATATATATATATATATATATATATATATATATATATATATATATATATATATATATATATACTCGCTAGATTCTTAGAATGAACCATGGAATTGCAAGAACTGTTTTATATATAAGAAAAAATCAAGTTCCCTTACCTTATTATTCATTCATAATGGCCTTATTATCAACCTATTAATTCTTATTTACCACACCTTTCAATACCATTCAAAGCTGTCATTTTATGGCCCTTAATGGCTCATTAAACCTTTTAATATCATGGAATGGCTCATGGCTCTATATATTCCATTCTCTTTTCTCATTCAAAGTGTACAAAAAATATATACAAGAAAAGGATCAAAATTGTTGTGAGGCAAATTAGCTCAACATCTCAAATGGTATATCTATATATCTCAATGTGTATCAATCTATCTACAAGCCATCCCAACCTCTCTTTATATAGTAAGAGAGAGGTTGGGAGTTACATAATGAAAGGTCACTTAGGAGTTACAAAGTGAAGAGTCATGAGTTACAAAATGAAGAGTCACCATGATTCACCATGATGAGTTACAACACTCCCCCTTGGCTCTTCATAAACTCTGCTTGTAAACACCTCTGAGCTTCTTCGTCTGTTTGTTGCTTGCAGATTCAAAAATGACCACCTACTTGTGCCTCGTTAAAACCTTGCCAAAGAAAACCCAGTGGAAAAAAAAACTTTGGTCGAAGGATAAAAGAGTACACACAGGTCAGTGTGATGGGGGTAAACTAACCATTGCAAAGGTGCCTCGTCAAAACCTTGTCAGGAAAAACCCAATGGAAAAAAACCGCTGATCGAAGGACAAAAGAGTACACGATGGTTTAGAAGTATACACTGGATACTCCCCCTGATCACAATAGTCCTTAGTGAATAAGAGATTTGAAATGTGTCTCGTTAAAAACCTTGCCAAAGAAAACCCAGTGGGAAAAACTTTGGTCGAAGGGAAAAAGAGTACACAAGCATACATCAGGATGCTTTCCTTTTCACTTGCACTCGACAGGGTGCGGGATATACGCACAACAGGGCGTTTGGAGGCGCTCGTTGGGGCATTCCCCCTCACATGCACACAACAGGGTACAGGAAATATGTTTTACTTAGGCTAGCTCTGAAAGTTTTCTAAGTCCAATCGCTTTGACATGTTTTTGGAACGAGTGTTTCGGCAGTGACTTGGTGAACAAGTTTGCACGGTTATTCTCCGATCCAATATATTGCACTTCAATCTTCTGAAGCGCTTGTTGTTCATGTGTAAAGAACAACTTGGACGATATGTGCTTGGTAGCATCCCCTTTGATGTAACCATGTTTCGCTTGATCAATAACAGCGGTATTGTCCTCATAGACGACAACAGGTTCATCTGGGTCATATGGAAGATCACATGTACTTCGAATATGGCCAATAACAGCTCGAAGCCATACACACTCTCTAGTCGCCTCATAGAGCGCGAGTAGCGCAGAGTGGTTCGTTGAAGTAGCCACTAAGGTCTGTTTGCGAGACCTCTAAGAAATTGCCGTATTCCCAATGGTAAAGACGTAACCAGATTAGGAATGCCCCTTGTGCGGATCAGATAAGTATCCCGCATCGGCGTAGCCAACAAGGGTCGCGTTGCTTCGAGTGCCAAGAGCATTGGACTCACTCAAAACTGCGTAGGGATAGAACAAGCCCAAGTCCATAGTACCCTTAAGGTAGCAAAAAATGTCTTTTATGCCATTCCAATGGCGGCGTGTTGGTGCGGTGATGTGTCGAGCTAGACAATTCACAGCAAACGAGATGTCCGGTCTAGTACATTAGGCCAAGTACAATAAAGCGCCTATTGCACCCAGATAAGAGCACTCAGGACTCAATATCTCTTCGTCGTCCTCCTTTGGACGGAATGGGTCCTTATTAATGTCTAGAGAGCGGACGATCATGGGAGTAGCGGACGGCTTAACATCAAAATGACTAAAGCGTCTCAACACCTTTTGATTGTAGTTCGCTTGATGGACAAGGATTCCATCTTTATGGTGCTCGATCTGCAGGCCGAGGCAAAACCGTGTCTTCCCAAGATCCTTCACCTCGAATTCCTTCTTCAGGATATCAGCAGTTTCTGACAAGTCTTTTTCGGTTCCTATGAGATTCATGTCATCTACATAGACCGCGATGATTGCGTATCCTGAAGTAGATTTCTTTATGAACACACATGGGCAAAGTTTGTTATTAACGTATCCCAAACCGATCAAGTATTCGCTTAGGAGGTTATACCACATTTGCCCGGATTGTTTCAATCCATATAGCGAATGCCTCAGTCTAATCGAGAATGCGTTCCGTGGTCGGGAACTACTTGATTCAGGCATCTTTAGTCCTTTAGGGACTTTCATGTATATCTCTGTGTCTAGATCCCCGTAGAGATAGGCAGTGACCACATCCATGAGCTGCATATTCAGTTTTTCGAAAACTACTAAACTGATTAAGTAGCAGAACGTTATGACGTCCATTACGGGAGAATACGTCTCCTCATAATCAATTCCAGGGCGTTGTGAGAAGCCTTGCACCACAAAGCGAGCCTTGTATCGCACAATCTCATTTCTCTTATTACGCTTCTTTAGGAAAACCCATTTGTGACCAACTGGTTTAACATTGGGTGGTGTTGGAGCAACAGGTCCAAACACGCTTCTTTTTGCTAAGGAGTCTAGTTCAGCCTAGATTGCTTATTTCCATTGTGACCAGTCCGTTCGTCATTGACACTCGGCAACACTACGAGGTTCCATGTCATCATTGTTCATAATGTCAGTGGCCACTGAGTATATGAACACATCATCGATGACAGTTTTATTTTGCTTCAAAATATCGTCTAAGCTAGCATACTCGATGGATATTTCGAGGTTGTCGGCATGATTAGGAATAGGCGTTTCATCTGGAACGCGCTCTTCTAATACATCGCCGTGATTCTTAATGATCTCATGTGGCAAAATGCTTTTAACAAAATTTCTTCGCTTCCGAGGCAGAACATCTTTGGAACCAACCGGTCTTCCCTTTTTCTTGGGAATAGCGGCGGACTGGACGGTCGACGGCAGCGTCCTTTTCTCGGCGGGTTCGACCGGAGCAACATGTTTCACAGGAACATGGCGTCTCTCAGGGACGTCTATCCTTGCAGGCACATTTGCAGCAGGTATAATTGATCTCGTGACTTTTGCTAGGTCGCTAAATGCGTCTGGCATTTGATTTGCAATATCTTGCAGACTTAGAATCCTATGTACTTCCTTATCACTATGTGCAGAAGGGGGATCATGATGAGCAAAAGCGAGCACATGCCACGCTAATTCACGTCGTTCCTCATCAACGTTAGCATATATTTCTTCCCCTAACGAGGGGAAGATTGTCTCATCAAAGTCACAATCTGCGTGTCTCGCGGTAAAGAGATCGTCTGTCAAGGGCTCTAAATAGCGAATGATGGACGGGAAGTTAAAATCGACATATATTCTCCGTCGCTTCTGAGGTCCAAATTTTGAACGCCTTATCGGCTCAATTGGAATATTGACTAGGTACCCAAACACGCGTAAATGTGAGATGTCAGGCTCACATCCAGTAACCATCTGGTACGCAGAAAGCGGTTGGGTGGCCATGGGCCTCAGACGGACCAAATTTGCAGCGTGTAAAATTGCATAGCCCCATGCAGATAGTGGGAGTTTGGTGCGCATAACCAGGGTCCGCGCTATCACTTGCAGTCGCTTTATAAAAGCTTTCGCTAGGCCATTTTGGGTATGGACATACGCAACAGGGTGTTCAAGATTTATTCCCAAAGTCATACAATAATTATCGAAAGTCCTCGATGTAAACTTCGCGACATTATCAAGTCTAATAGACTTTATCGGATAATCCGGATGGTGAGCCCTTAACTTAATGATCTGGGCGAGGAGTTTAGGAAACGCTGCATTTCGGGTGGACAACAACACTACGTGTGACCATCTAGTCAATGAATCAACCAAAACAATAAAGTATTTAAATAGTCCGTATGTTGGTTGGATTGGTCCACAAATATCTCCATGAATTCTCTCAAGGAATTAGGAAACCAATCTCGTAGGTTTCACATGAAGTGGCTTGAGATTCGTCTTCCCAATCGAGCAAGCTTGGCATAGGCTTTTCAGATTTATAACGAAATTCTTTCCTCCAAGAGGATGCCCATGTGATGCATTCATAGTGCGAAGCATCGTATTTTGACCCGGATGACCCAGCCGGTCATGCCATAGCGTAAAAGTCCTCTCATCAACTGGCGCTAGGCGAATGATGAGATTACTGTCGATGTGTTGTATCGTAGTGAGATACAAACCACTTGAAAGACATTTCAACTTTTCCAAGATACGCTTTTGGCCGTATTGAGTGGAGGTAATGAAAAGATACTCGAAGCCATGTTCTCGAGCAGTTTCAACATGAAATCCGTTTTCTCGAATATCCTTAAAACTCAGTAAGGTACGACTGGACCTTGGAGAATATAAGGCCTCTGATACTTCAACGGGAGTACCATTGGACAACAAAAAACGGGCTTTGCCAAAACCTTGAACAAGGGTTGAGGATCCCGAAATGGTTGTCACTGAGGTTACTTTAGGCGTATAGGAGATAAAGTATGATTTATCTCTCAAGATAGTGTGAGTCGTTCCACTATCAACCAGACAATCTACTGCCCCGTGGTCCATGCCTATAAGTAAAGAAAATTAAAGTTTGTCACACGTTTGAGAAAAGTGATCGAAATAGAACTTTAATTTATAGAGAAAACAGAAAATACAAACCACCAAAAGTTTCATGACTTAAATCAAATATAGAAAGATAATGGAGATTCATTCTTCCATTTCTGCTACAAAATCGGGGGTCTCAAGATTTAAATTTTTGCACTCGTTGACCAGATTTGCTTCGGTCCGGCACCCCTTGTTGTAGTTATCAACTTCTTGGGGGGTCGCCCTGCAAGTCCGTTGCATATGACCATAAGCACCATATTTGTAGCAGAGAGTAGGCGTTTGGCCTTCCACTCTCGCTTTGGGACGACTGGCCCGTTGGTTCTTACCATGAGACTGTCTAGGATTCAAAGGTCCTTGGTTCTTATTAGAACCTCGCTTTGGGTGACGAGACTTAGACTCGCCTCTGTTCCTTAGCTGGGATGACTGGCCCTTGTCTCGTTTCCACCGTAGATTTGGTCCACGAAGAGCGTTTGCATCAGGCATTGGAATTACCTTTGTTCCAGCAGGACGAGAATTGTTGTTTCTCATTAAAATGAGACTGTTCTTCTCGTCTAGTAAAAGCTGGGTGATGAGCTCGGGAAACTTGGTGAACTTAGACTGACGATATTGCTTTTGGAGCAAGTTGTCAGTAGAAGAAAATGTGGTGTATGTTTTCTCCAATAGATCACTGTCGGTTAATATCTCACCGCAGTATTGGAGAAGTGATCGAATCCTGCAGACTTCATTGTTGTAATCAGTTACACTCTTGAAGTCTTGGAAGCGCAGGTTCAACCAGTCATGGCATGCTTCAGCTATCCATATGGTCTTCTGGTGGTCGAAGCGCTCTTTCAGAGAGTCCCATAGCGTCTTCGGCGAGGAGATTTCAATGAACTCCGACTTCATGGCGTCAGATAAATGCCTGCAAAATAGAATCATCGCTTTGGCGTTCATTGAGCGAGTGACTTCCACTTAACGCTCTTCCTCGTTATAGATGACGTCCAAGAGGTCCTGCGCATCTAGATGGTTCTGGATGTCTTGCGTCCAGTCCAAGTAGTTCTTGCCAGAGGCTTCAAGGATGGGAAAATCAATCTTGATCGACATTTTTCTACAACAGGAGAAAAAATCTTGATCAGTCAACATATAAAACGACAGGTTTATATGGATTTGGTTTGTATAAGCAACAACAAACAATCGTAAATAAAACCAACGGTTTTGAAAAAACAATTTTTGTTTTTTAAAATTTTTTTTTCTTATATCGATCGACGGGCCGATATAGAGAGTTCAATTAGTTTCTTGTAAAAATACATAATTATAAATACAATTTGAGCAAAAAAAATATTCGGTCAATCCCTTTCAGTAGCTCTACGTGAATATGACCAGGCGGAAAAATGAGAGAGGAGGGTCACCGAGGACCTCTTAAGAACCAAGCCCTAAGTTCTTTCTGACATCATACCCAAATAGGTGAGCCTATTCGGAGAGACTTCGTAAAAATTTTGTCAAATGTAAGAATAAATAAGATTTTTCAAGAAATTCACCCTATTTGCGAACTGTGCAAAATAGGTGACAATTTAGTGCGTGCTCAAAATGAGCGTTGCCTTTTAAAAATTATTAACCAAAAAGGTTATTTTTGGGAGGCCCAAATTTGGCGGTGCCAGAATTTGTTTATGTAGCCAAGACAATTTTTCAATTTCGACGCTATTACGCTAAAAAAACGTACAACATAAGTAGGCAACAACACACAAAAGAATTGGTGTCTAAGCAAGCGGCACCAAAAAAATGTCAACTATTTTTCCGACGTCTAATGAAGCGACGCCAAAAAAATAGCGAGAAAAAAATACAATTTTTATTACCCATCTGTTACAATAATTCACTGAGTAACACAAAGAAAAAAAATGCTACTGAGGTGCTTGTCGGGACGCAGATGGCACTGTGGCGCTCGCCGGGGCGCTCCAAATCCATCATTACCAAAAAAAATGTTAGCATCTAAATTTTCTTTTTCAACATAAAAATTTGCTATCAAAAATTTATTTCCTCAGAAATTAACTAACAAATATGTTTTTTTTTAAAAAAAATAGTATGCTGAAGGCTAGAATATAGCAAAGTTATACATAAAAATAAATTTGCAACTGTTAACAGAATGTGAATAGAAAATCAAGTAATGAGAACCAGAAAGCTATCATTCTGAAAAAAAATCCGAAATGAAAAGTCACAGAATTAATATTAATGAAAAGCTTTTCCCATGAGCATCTAGAATAACATAATTCAATATAAGGAATCGATCATCATCATCATGAGCTTTTCCCAGAACTAATATTAAGTAATCCCAGAGCTAACAGCATGCTTTGGAAAAATTTGTATTAGCATCCTTTGGAACAAAATATTTGCATGCTAATACAAATTTATTCCTGTACTCTCTGTTAGGGAAAAAATCTTACTGTCCGGAAAAATATTTCACTACCAAATATTTCATAGAAAAATATTCTTGCTGAATCAGTTTACTAGCTTCTGAGAAAATATTCTTAAGAAAAAATTAAGGGTTACCGTCGTTGTACGGAAACCGTGGAATCGGACAGGACCTACGCGGATACGCGGGATCGGCGACGAGCGACGGGGTACGCGCGGGGCAACGGTCGGCGGACGGCGAGGCGAGCGGTACGTCGGGTCTCCGGCGTTGCACGAGCAAAGTGCTGATAACGTGTTGTGAGGCAAATTAGCTCAACATCTCAAATGGTATATCTATATATCTCAATGTGTATCAATCTATCTACAAGCCATCCCAACCTCTCTTTATATAGTAAGAGAGAGGTTGGGAGTTACATAATGAAAGGTCACTTAGGAGTTACAAAGTGAAGAGTCATGAGTTACAAAATGAAGAGTCACCATGATTCACCATGATGAGTTACAACAAAAATGATCATATTTTTCTCTTCTCATTACCCTCAGAAAACTATCATTCTTCTCCTATCCTCTCAAATTGTTCCTCCTTTAATTTTTTGGACAAAGCTAAGTTCGGATCGTTTTTTTCGAAACTGTGTGCGATGAAGGGAAGCCAGTAGCAAGGGATTTTACCACTAGGAGAATTCGAGAGGATGTCTGCACATAGACCTCGAATATTCTCTTAGGGCAATGCTTCATGCATGACTTCCCCGTAGACCGGTATTTCTAATCCTTTTTTTATTTTCTACTCTATTTTCAGGATG
Source organism: Iris pallida (assembly GCA_029216955.1). NCBI lineage: Eukaryota > Viridiplantae > Streptophyta > Magnoliopsida > Asparagales > Iridaceae > Iris > Iris pallida. Next base: position 10,658,874 of record JANAVB010005397.1, read on the forward strand.
ATAAAGGTAAATTTTTCCAACAATCTAAGAGAATATTTGCTGTGCTAGAAAATAATTCTTGTTGTGATACATATTTGGCCCTATACAACATAGTCATTGGTTCATGAGTTGAATTTTTACTTGGTCGCTACCATTAGGACTGTAATATTTGATTAAAACCAAATTTATGAATTGAAAGCTCGAGTTTGATTCATTTGGTTCTGTTTGGATGTAATTGTTCCATTTCAGTTCCATGGATATAGTTGAGATGTATAAATGGATATTTAAATATGTTCTAAGATTCTTTAAGTTTTAACTTGCCATAAACTTGGAATTGCACAGTAAGAGTTATTCTTAGTTGTTGCATCAAGTATGCTTAGTCTTAACTATGAATTGCCATGAACTTAGTATGCTTCAGTCACAGAATAACTCGAAGTTACAGATCAGATGAATGGGTTTGAATGAGGTAGCATTATGTTGGCCAATATTTTAGCCTTGTTATTATTGACCGTTATCTTTTCATATCTATTTTAAACCATATGTGGATATTTGCAGTAATCTTATATATGTTTTTTTTTCTAAGAATAAGCATCCCTGGTTTTATAAAGTACCCATATACGTTTTTTCCCATTATTTGCAGTATTCTTTTATGTGTTACAATTTCTCAAGCTGCTTATTGAATGGTTTCAAGTCTCTTAAAAAAAAGGAAAAAGTATAAGTGCATATTGCTGCTCATATGTATTTGTGTGTATTGTGAATCATGAATATACCTTCTATCTCTAAGAAAATTGTTTGCAATAGTTTTCTAGTAAACCTCTGCGCATTATGACATGTCGGCAACAGTGTGAATAAATCTTATCAAACAAAAGTTTCATATGGCATTTTATGGTACCCAGTGTTGAGTTTGAAGCTAAGTCAAATTCTATATCGACAGACCAACATGAATCAGAATCTTATAGAATGAGTTTTTCAGTTCCACTAGCCATTAAGAAGTTTTTATTTTCTAAAGAGAGAACTTTTGTGAGGTATCCACCCTTAGCGAGCACAACAGTTGAGGATGCCTTGTTTGATTGACCCAACAATTTGACCTCATTAAGGCTTTTCTTACAGGTACGAAAGGTATGTTTTATACTTGAAATAAAGTTCATGCATTTCTCCATTGCTAGCACCACACTAATGTTGGATATTATTTCATTATCATCCTCAAAATGGAATAACAAAATAATAAAAAAAAAGGTTAGAAATACCGGTCTACGGGAAAGCATGCATGAAGCAATACCCTAAGAGATTATCGAGGTCTATGTGCAGACATCATCTCGAATCCTCCTAGCGGTAAAACCTCCTTCCTACCGGCTTTCTGTCACCGCACACGGCTTCGGGAGAACGACCCAAACTTAGCTCTTGCCCAGAGTAGAAGAGATTGAAATAGAAAAGTATAAACTATATGATAGAAATTTTTGGAAGAAAAGAATGAGGAGAATCATATAGTTGCTCCTTTCAAAGGTATTCTTTCAACAAGACAAAGTATGCATTATATAGATAATCCTTAACATATAGAATTAATATAATTTATTAGTATTAAACAACCAATAAAATGAATAATAATATGTAATAGTTAATAGGAATTAAAACCAACAATTAATGCAATTGAGAGTTGATTTTTTACAAATTCATACAACAATCTCCCCCAAAAAAATCAAGTTTCAAAAATAGAGTTAACAATATTCAAAAATAGTAGAGATAAAGAATTTCTGGGCAAATGAATACTATGTAATAGGTGAGATGGACTACAGCCTTGAATCTCACTTAGTGACTATTGTCTTTATTTGAAGAAGTACTTGATAGACTACGCCTTGAATCAGACTTCTTGAATCAGATTTAGAAAATAACACACATAGTATGCTAGAGGTTCTTGGTTCTGTCGGGGTGGCACTTTTGGTTGGCCATGTGCACTTTTTTCTTATTCATGAGAGTTCTCTGGGATCACCATGTCCCATAGTCGCGGCCTTCACGACCTCTAACATAGGTAAGTCCTCCAAGGGTTGGTGATTGGAGTCAACCCTGCATAATCATGCTTGGACCTATTAAGAGTTTTAAAACTCATCCTAACCAAATCATGCCGGAATACTGTCACCATAGGGATGGGGAATCATTGTACACATGTACAGCCACTTGGATATTATTTTAATGAGATTTTAATCTCGGGTCAGTGTTCCATAAAGTCACCTAAGTCCAGCTTGTTTCTACCCATTGAACCGGCTTCTTGGGATCTCCAATCAGACTCGATTCGGTTGCCACTGCTGGTGACTTACTTACGGGCTTAACCCCATCCCCCTCGATGATTCTAGGATTAATTTCCCAGACAAACTCTTCGTCAAGAGTAAACAGATTCTTCGTCAAGATATCTGTAAAGTTCTTTTATGACTTTTATAGTCAAGAACCACATTTTTGCCCTTCAGGCTCTTTTAATGTCTAAAAATGCAGCTATAGGTACCTGTCCATCTTAGAATTTACAAGATCATATTTTTAGTATAATTTTAAAATAAATAACAGGTACAGAAATATGTTGATCATGTAAAGTATAAAATGCTTAAGCCATACAGCTTCAGTACAAGATGTGACTGAAGATAATATTTCTAAGTATATATACTCTTAGATATGATTCTTACATATACTCAAGAGATGACAACTCCTTATAGAGTAAAAAAAATATATCCATAAATGAATTAGACGTCATATGAGTCGGTTACCCAGTTTGTATTAAAATGACATTCTATGACATAAGATTATCTAATATGATACACTTTTATAGTCTAGAATATTCTTACAAAAATATTCTGATTTAGTTATTTTCTAAATCAGATTTGGTGACATCACAATTATTTAACAAGTATGTGATTTCACTAATTGCTAATATAAACATTAGGATAGTGAGTACAAACTCATCTGACTCTATCATCCCTTAAAGTAAAATACAGTAACTTTCAGTCTTGACTCTTTATCTTATTAGCCATGTTTGCAAAAAAAATTACAGTCTTGAGTACTAGAATAATAGTTTAAGTGATTTTGCTAATCATCCTTAAGAAATCTTTAGTTTATCAAGTGTTGATTAATTTGGGTTAGCTGTAGGGGCCGGTTCCCAGCTAGCGGAGGTCCACAGGGGGACGATTAGGTACCGTGTCGCTTAGGGCTATTTACGCCCGGTTGACAGAAGGACCCTTTCGGCTTGTACCCAAAATAATCTCAACTTTTAAAACTTTAGATTTATAGGAATTTGCTATATCACTAAACTATTTTCTTTTGACTAAATTGTTTGAACGAATCAAAAAAAAATTATAGCGTCACGAAAAGAAAAAAACTAAGTTTGTCTAAATATTGTGACAGAACAATATTGTGATTTCTTTCTGACTATAAATTCTAATATTGTGGTAATAGTCATTTAAGGTTCAAACATGTAAGCCGATCAAGAAAAGAATATTTATTCATTACCATCAGAAACCAAAAAAATGATGGCTCACAGACTTTATATATTTATCCAACTAAACTTAGTAATCAAAATAAATAGAATATGTGAAGTAAATATGAAAAATTACCATTCCACGTGATCAGAGCAATTCTGTACTTCTTGATTTCGGCTTAGTAATAGTACTTCAGACAAATGTTATTTAGTACATTATTAGAGATTGTTATCCCTTAGCATGTTTGTTCCTTTTCTAACATGTCACAACTTCAAAAGCTTCTAACTTGAAGAATAACATTACAAATATCATGTCCGAATTAAAAAAAATTCATTTGACATTCAACTTCATGCTTGGTATTCTGACATGAAGAGGATTCATGGTTATTAAATTTAAACCATTGAATGCTCAAAAATGTGGAGAATTGAAAGCATTAAATTGGTAAACGTTTGTCCGTTTTGAAGAATCCAAACGATTCAATAAAATATTAGCTAACTTAAAAAATATTAAAAAGGCTCAATTAATATATATCACAATTGGTTAGTACATCAACAAAGGCTATCACAATTTACAAATTCAATAGGTGAATAGTGTGAGCGTCACATGATAGAACTAAAAATTCATAGGCTGCACAACAAGTTGGAAGTTCTTTGATTTGAAATGCACCATAGGCTTCTCAGTTAGCTAGTTTTTGGAACAATGGTTTAGACTTGTAAATTATAACTATCACGGCTATACCAATGAGACTGGTATTATGTGAAAATCTAATATAATCTAATTTTAACAAAGCAAATTTAATAAAATTCTTTATAATCAAACCTAGTAGACAAGATAAACATATATGAACAATGTTTTCAAAGAAAACTTAGTAAAACACAGACTAGAGAGAAATATCAAACACAAAAAAAACCTTATATACGTCATATAAACAATTAATGCTATGTGTAGTCATAAGATCGTCGTCTATATACATGGAGGAAAAAATGTTTTTCTGTTGAAAACATATGAAACCAAATAGAATATTGTGCACTTCACAACACACTCATGGTATCACAAATTGGCTTAGTAGTTAAAAGAGTTGGAAAAATCAATACGAGTACTGGAACAATCAATGGTCACCGTATTATAAAAATATTAGTGACCAAAGAATAAATTTACACTCAAGTCCTATTGGTGCAATAGTTGTGACGTAAGTTTGAAAAAAAATCTATTCATGTATGCATATGTTTACGTGATACTTTTATTCAGTACATGCCATCTTGGTAACGATATAAGGGATTGGTAGGTATGTTACTGATCGTCTTCCATAATATGTATGATTGAAGCCTGACATGTTATATGAAAATTGTAGTAGATTTTAAAGTTCTGAGTCAAGGTTATTGAGTTAAGGCAGAGTATATCTTGACATATAACATTAACACTCTTAAAAAGAAATACGACATGAGTTTGAGAAATTAAAATTTTAATTGCTATAACCAACTACCAAAAATGTCCCGGTTTCACATCTTTACTCTCCAAATTTATCCAACTATTATGCGATTACTAGCATACAATGACGCAAGTTTATGTACTTGTGCATTGTGGCATATATGCCTGCATCCATGTGTAATTGTATGCATTAATACACGCACATGATACTGAGATATAAGCTTTGTATCTATAACCAAAAAAAAATAATAATCGATTTAGAAAAATGTAAACATGTCGATTTATCATAACCTACGTAGTTAAAAGAATGCAATCAAAGATTCAGCTTGTGCACAAGCAAACCGCACCTGCTAAGGAAAGCTGTGGAGAATAGTAAGGATAGACTTTGAAAATCTAAGACTAGTTTCTAGTTGAGGCTTCCAAAAATTGACTCTTACAACTAAACAGGGATAAAACACAAAAATTCAAATTATTAATAGACTATAAATTGGGTTAAAGAGCTAATAAACCTGGCATTTAAGAGCCATAAAATAGAATGCCGTTGGAAAAATAAATATCTAATGAATAGAAAAATTAAGGGTCTCAAACAGTCAGAAGAGAAAAATACATAGTAAAATTTTTATTTTATTTTTAAATACACGTCCGACAAGCATTGGAAACATTCATCACAACTTTTCCTTTCTATATCAACTTCCCTATTCAAAGTAGCCATATGCTAGGGGAAAAAAACTATGGATAAAAAACAACAAAGTTGAAATGATTATATATATTATCAGTCTTGAAAAAAATGATAAGTTATATGAAGATTGAAACAAGATAAGTCTTGAATCAACCTCAACAATTCATATAGTTATGATCTCGAAAATAGGACACACCATGGTCATCCCATTCTTATTCCCACTATGTATATCTTGGACACTATTCAAAAGTGCCAAGACAAACATGCATCATCGCTATATTATTATCTAACAGTTTTATGCATAAAGAGATATCTCTAGCAACTAAGATTGGAATCAACCCTTGCAGGCGTTGATAGTTAAAAATTGAGAAAACAAGATTCACATGAGATACATATTACTTACAGAGTATACTACTATCTCTATATTTGACAACAAAATGAGGTGATATATAATATTGATTCATTAGTTAAGTGAATCTCAATAATAGGTCTATACATATGAAAAATTCATTATCAAGATGTTCATCTTGACAAACTATTTTATTCATAACACATCTTCTGAGAAATGAGTGTATATAATATGACCTTAATGGTAATAGAAGAAATATTCTGCATTAGGAGGAAACAATTAATATCGAAACTTAGTAAATGGTTGTGGAATAATTTGCGGCCTCATGCAAATCAAAGAATTCGCACAAAGAAAAAACAACTATGACTTTCTTATCATTGAAGAAATTTTCAATAGCATCTGACATAATAGAAATATATCATCGGTATATATATTACTACTAAGAACCAAGAACATGAAATAATGCAAATTTCTATGAATTTGAAGATGACCTGGGGTCTTGGATTATATAATCAAAATGTGTAAACCAAGATTTCCTCTTAGCAATCTCATCCATTTTGTAAACGAGTTTCAAAAAAAAATCGGTTAATCAAGAAATCATCCAAAGGAGAAATAAATTAATCTCTTAGATTGTTGGATATTATTTCATTATCATCCTGAAAATGGAATAACAAAATAATAAAAAAAAGGTTAGAAATACCAGTCTACGGGAAAGTCATGCACGAAGCACTGTCCTAAGAGATTATCGAGGTCTATGTGTAGACATCATCTCGAATCCTCCTAGCGGTAAAACCCCCTTCCTACCGGCTTCCCGTCACCGCACACGGCTTCGGGAGAACGACTCGAACTTAGCTCTTGCCCAGAGTAGAAGAGATTGAAATAGGAAAGTATAAATTATATGATAGAAATTTTTGGAAGAAGAGAATAAGGAGAATCGTATAGTTGCTCCTCTCAAAGGTGTTCTTTCAACAAGACAAAGTATGCATTATATAGATAACCCTTAACATATAGAATTAATATAATTTATTAGTATTAAACAACCAATAAAATGAATAATAATATGTAATAGTTAATAGGAATTAAAACCAACAATTAATACAATTGAAAGTTGATTTTTTACAAATTCATACAACAACTAATGATTCCTTGGATAGAGTTGTCTGACATGTCGGTGACATGGTATATTTCATTCATTTAAGCTTTAAATGTGACAACCAAGCATGTATATAGCTAAAATGTTAGGCGATGCATAGTTACTCATTGTTACAGTTACTCAGACACTTCCACTTCCATATCATTGACTTGCTAGATGCGGACACTTCGACACCTCAGGACACTTGAGGGATCTTCGACTTATCATATCATGGAGTCGTAATTAGATTATTATGTTGACACTTTAAATGGAAATATATTATATCAATTATATGTTCTCCCAAATAAAATATTAACTCACTCTAACAATTACTGAAACAATTGGTTAGGGATATCTTTCTTATTTATATGAAATAGGTCACAATAATATTTGGTGCAATGCAAAGCAGACAAAATGACATGGTAATTGATATTGTGGTTTATAGTTATACGCCATAGGCATCTCATCGCTTTCCAAAGGAAAAAAAAAATGAAAAAAAAATGGTATAAATATGAATAATAATGAATTTTCCATATATATGGATCTATTATTGAGATTCACTTAACTAATAAATCAATATTATATATCACTTCATTTTGTTGCCAAACATAGAGATGGTAGAATACGATGTAAGTAATATGTGTCATATGTGAATCATGTTTTCTCAATTTTTCAACTATCAACGCCTGCAGGGGGCTGATTCTAATCTTAGTTGCTGTGAGATTTCTCTTTATGCCTAAAACTGTTATATAATAATACAGAGTTGGTGCATGTTTGTTTGACACGTCTAAATAGTATCCAACATATACATAGTTAGAATAAGAATGGGATGACCCTGGTGTCCATGTTTCCGTGATCATAACTATATGAATGATTGAGGTTCATTCAAGACATATCTTGTATCAATTTTCATATAACTGATCATAGCTTATATATAGACACAATTTTATATCAATTTTTATGCAAGTGATAATATATATATCTATATATCTATATATATATATATATATATATATATATATATATATATATATATATACATATATATATATATATATATATATATATATATATATATATATATATATATATTAACCCAAAACCCCTTTTTTTATTGATCAAGGCTCAAAAATAGAAGCCTGGCACGTATACAAGGAAAAGTATACCACAAAAGGAAAGACAGGGGGAAAGATGGGCACAGCCGTCGCCTCTAGGGGAATAGCTGTTGCCCAAAAGCCGGAGATGTGTGGGGGCAGAGAGAACTCCTTTTACGGCATTGCCGGTGAATTTTCCGGATAAGCTGATCGGCAGAATATTGGTGACCCTCGTACCTAGCTTTGTTGCGATTTTTTCAGATTGCCCAGGTGGCAGCCGCTGCAATGATCTGGTGGCCGTGGGAGGCAGCTCCCCAGTGGGCCAGAAGATCGATAAAGCACCCGTCTCCTGGAAAGGTGTTGTAGGTGCGGTTTAGGGTGCTCCAGATTTGGTCAGGGAGGCGCCCCTCCTGGAAGATGTGGTCAATAGTTTTAGTCTGACGCTCAGTGCAGCAGTTGCAAGCGGACGCCAAGCTGAAGCCGATAGAGTTTAGGTTGTCGTCGGTGGACAGTTTCTTTTTCATGACTCTCCACAGGAGGAAGGACCATTTCTTAGGGATACAAGAGTGCCAATAACGCACGATGAATAGATCTGGCCCGATCTCTAGGATCAAAGATCTAGCCGATCGCACGGAGAAGGCTCCTGAGGCAGCCGGCGTCCACCTCAGATTGTCTGCGTCGATCCCAATGCTAAGACCTAGCTGGCGAATGCTGTCCACAGTATCGTTGCCTGACCACTCTCGAATCCTGTTCCAATTCCAAACGTTATTGGTAGGGTTCCAAAGGTCTTTGATCTTGCTGTTTCTGGGGGATTCTGTAATGTTCGGGATAAGGCAGTCACCTATCCACCTTTCCAGGAAGGGGTTGGCCTCGCCAGAGCCCAGCTGGAGTCTGATCGCAGGCTCGGCCAAATCACGGCCATGAAGAATGCGACACCAAGCCGCTGAAGATCTGCAGTTCACCGAGGCCGTCACTGGATGGATATGTTTGAAGTACCTGGCCTTCATGAACTTGGTCCACAGGTTTTGGCTGGTGCGTAATTTCCACCACAGTTTTATCGAGAAAGCTTTGACGATGTGATCGAGTTTGGTGAAGCCAAGCCCGTCGGACTCGGTAGGGGTGGCCATGGTATCCCAGCTGGCCCAGTAGGGTTTGTCTTGTCCCTTGTTGTGCCCCCAGAAGAAGTTGCAAAAGATCGTCTCAATCGACGCAATAACCTTCCTTGGCGGAGAACAGGCCGCCAGGGTGTAGATGGGAATGGAATTGAGAACATGCTTAATGAGGATTATTTTCCCTCCTGGAGATAGGGTGGCATTATGCCATCCTTCGATTTTGGTTCTGATTTTGGTGATCAGGTTCTCGAAGATGCTGGCGTTGGATTTTCCGTACGTCGGAGGACAGTCGAGATAGTTGAAAGGAGGGTGAGCCACCGCTATGGAAGTTAGGTAGGTGAGTCTGGTTGCGTTCTCGATTTTGATGCTGTGGTGGGTGAAAATAGTGCTCTTGGAAAGGTTGATCTTCTGACCCGAACATCTGGAGTACCGCTTCAGGGTGTTGTGAACTACCTCCAACGATCCGATGTCCCCGGAGGAGAAGATGAGTAAGTCGTCGGCAAAGGCCAGGTGGGTGATGGTGGGGCATCCGCCGGCAGTGTGATAATGCTGGAAGTTGGGGGTGTTGACCATGTTGTTGAGGTTTCTGCTCAGAGCGTCAGCTACGATGATAAAAACAGTGGACGATAGAGGGTCGCCCTGTCTGACTCCTCGGCTAGATTTGAAGAATCCATCGACCTGGCCGTTGATAACTGTGGAGAACCAAGAGTTGCTGATGGATCTCCACACGATGTTGGTCCAGTTCTCGGAGAATCCGAAAGCTCTGAAGACCCATATCATGAATTGCCAATCAAGTCTGTCGTAAGCTTTTTCCATGTCGCTTTTGATGGCGATGTTGCCCCCTCTGGCTGGAAATTTCATGCATGTGATGAGTTCTTGGGCCAGCATGATGTTGTCTTGGATGTTCCGTCCGCGGACGAATCCGCTTTGCTCCACCGAAATGATTTTGGGGAGAGTTTCAGTCATTCTAGAAGCAATGATCTTGGAGATAATTTTGTTGGTGAATGTGCAAAGACTGATTGGCCGGAAATCACGAAAAGAATTGGGGTTATCTTTTTTCGGAATGAGGATGAGATTGGCGCTGGAGATGGCTTTGGGGTAATGAGCTCCTTCCAGAAAGGCGATGGCTGCATCAGTGATGTCCTGCTTAATGATATCCCAGCAAGTACGAAAGAAGGTGCCAGAAAAGCCATCTGGACCGGGAGCGCCGTGCGCGTTCAAGGCCCACACCGCAGCTTTAACTTCTTGTTCGGACAGAGGGCGCTCCAGCAGTGCATTGTCGGAGTCGTTGATGATGGTGGGGATTTGGTCAAGGAAAGAAATGTCTTTGTGGACCGTCTCCTTGGAGAATAGTTTGGTGTAGAATTCCGTGGCCGCCTCTTGGATCCCTTTATGGTCGGATCTGGTGATTCCATGCTCATCCACGATATGGTGAATTGAAAGTTTATTTCTTTTGCCGTTGACGCATGCGTGGAAATATTTGGAGTTTTTGTCCCCGTCGCTGTCCCATTTTAGTCTAGCTTTCTACTTCCAAAATTTGGTCTCAACTTTGAGCCTGAATTTGAGAATGGCTTTGGTGAGATTCAAAGCTCTTCTGGCCGCAGGAGAACGGTCGGATAGGAATAAAGCTTCAGCTCGGGTAACGTCGTCCTCTACGACGCGAATAGCTTGGAAAATGTCCCCAAAAGCATGTTTGCTCCAATTGGAAAGAGATGTCCTGGTGGCTTTGAGCTTGTTGCTAATCCGAGTGAGAGGATTAGGGGAGTCCTGGCTGTTCCACGCATCGGCCACAATGGTCAGGAATTGCGGGTGGTCGATCCAAAAGTCAAGGAATTGGAAGTTCTTTTTGGATGGATTGGATTTGTTTTTGATTTCCATCAGGATGGGGGCATGGTCAGATTCTGTGGAGTTGAGGTGGGACAGGGTGGAGCTGATCCTCATACCGTGCCAGCTGGCGTTGGTGAGGGCTCTATCCAATCTGGAGTATTGACGACGGTCTCCTTCCTGCATGTTGCACCAAGTGAATTCACTGCCTTTGAACTGGAGGGGGGTTAGGTGAGCATTGAAGATGAAGTTGTTAAAGTCTTGCATAGCTGCTAGTGGCGGGGGACGGCCTCCGATCTTCTCTTCTCTGCGGGTGATGGCATTAAAGTCTCCAATGCAAAGCCAGGGGGTGTTGGTGTTGTGGAGATAGGTGTCGAGAAGGTCGTTCCAGAGGTTTTTTCGCTCTACGATGACACAGCTACCGTGGACTGCGGAGATGATAGCCCGCTCTGGCAGGGAGGGGTGGGCGATCCAGCAGGAGAGAACTTGATGCGTGTCCTGGAAGACGTCGAGTTTAACGTCCTTCGACCCAAGAATCCAGATGTCGTGCCTGCCAGCAATAGCCGTTGGGAGGCCCAGAGCCAACTGGGTGGATTTAAGACGTTTGGAGGGGATTTTAGGTTCAATGATGATGAAGATGTCAATCTTGTGGATTTTTCGAAGACTGGATATTCTCTGTAATGTCGGTTTATTCGCCAGGCCTCGCACGTTCCAAGATATGATGTTAAGCATTTGGGGGATTGTGGAGGTGTTTTTTGTTCCGCCTTGCGACGGATCTGGTTAGTATGGTGACAGTTTTGTCGGTGCCTGATTTCCTGTGTTGGTGGTTGTCTGAATTCGGATGGGCTTCCTACGACAAGGACTTATGGGTCTCTCCAAGGTAGGGGGCCTATCAAATTGCCAGCTGAGTCGACTGCCGTATCCTCCGAGGGAATGATAAGGGAGTCGTACGGATTCTCGATCAACAGATGCTAGAGGGGGGCTCCTGCGGCTAAGACTTGTAGACCTCTCCTCACTTGGTCGGGACCGAGAATAGCGAGGGCGTCTTCCACAGGGATGGCACTGGAGGACTGATGGGTTTCGTGGGAGAGGGGATGGGCTGGGGGTTCGGTCCCCTTGCTGGTGGTGAGAATACGGTGGTCTGCTGTGCCTGAATCGGGTCCGTCCTCCGCGCGCGAGGAGAGGGGGGGGACGGGGGCTCGGGGGAGCAGGACTCTTCTTGAAGGTTACCGGTCTCCGGGTCTTCTGAGTCGAGAATGGCGAATTGATTAGAGATCTCTATGTGTTGGGGGATAAAGGGGATCAAGGCCTTGCTCGGTGGTTCGATGGAGGCTGGCTCACCGTAGCTGGAGAGTGATAATATATATATATATATATATATATATATATATATATATATATATATATATATATATATATATGTATATATATATATATATATATATATATATATAATCATTTCAACTTGGTTGTTTTCATCGATAGGTTCTTTTCTAGCATATGACTATTTTGAATAGGTAAGTTGCTATGGAAAGAAAAAGTTGTGATGATTGTTTCCAATTCCTGTCGAATGTGCATTTAATATATATATATATATATATATATATATATATATATATGCTCTGTATTTTTCTATTATGAGCGTTTGAGACCCTTAACTTTTCTATTCATTGGATATTTATTTTGCCAACAACATTCTTTCTTATGGCTCTTAAATGTTCGATTTATTAGCTGTTTAATCCCAATTTGTAGTTTATTAATAATGTGAATTTTTGTGCTTTATCCCTGTTTATTTGTAAGAATCAATTTTTGGAAGCCGCAATTAGAACTGGATTATGATATTAGAATATAGAACGTAAGATTGAAATTAGCAACTTGTATATATAATTTTATGACCTTTTATAGTTTCTTCTTTATTCAAACTATAAGCCATGATCATATGTTAACATGTCGCATATGCCTACTCAGCTTACCTAGTGTGCTTTAAGCAATCCACCAGGAATCTTCACTAAGCACATTAGGTTGTAGAGTAGCATGCTTTCAATAATAATAATAAAAAAATGTAACATATATTAGGCATGTTACTTTTATTGTGGGTAACTAGTGATTATTGACTACATAAACAATTTTTCGACTAATAAAATTCTCAGCTAGTACGTAAATTTTAGTCTTCCATTATTTTAATTTTAAAATCCTATTAGTGCATTGCAATTCGTAATAACTCAAGTAGTTGCATAGTACAGATAGACTTTGTTAGAAATTAAAATATTACTTTTTTAATAGTTATTTGATATTTGAAAGTTTTATATACTCCTTTCAATGACATCTCATCGCTATGTTCTGAAAGGAGCAACATTTATATCGGTGATGGTAATTTTATACTCACTTATCCTAAACATGATATTTGTAATACTACCTCTAAGACAGAAGCATTAAAGATTGTGACTCATTCAAAAAGGCTCATACATGCTAAGGATGAAGGTAATTTTCATATAGTCATTTTATGATTCCTACATTTAATTGGACAAATATATTGTTGAAGATCGTAAGCCAATTTTATTGTTCTGTTACAATACTTTGATTATGTTAGGCAAAAATTGATTTGCATATAAAATATGACATTATAATTTTCTTTGACATGATTCAAACAATTTAGTCACAAGAAAATAGTTAGTGAAATTGCAAACTCCTTTAAATCTAAAGTTTTAAAAGCTGAGATTATTTTGGGTACAAGCCAAAATGATCCTTCTGTCAACCGGGCGTAAATAGTCCTAAGCGACACGATACTTAATTGTCCCCCTGTGGACCACCACTAGCTGGGAACCGGCCCCTACAGCTAACCCAAATTAATCAACACTTGATAAACTAAAGATTTCTTAAGGTTGATTAGCAAAATCACTTAAACTATTATTCTAGTACTTTAGACTGTCAATTTTGCAAACATGGCAAGTAAAGATTAATCTTTAGAGCCAAGATTGAAAGCTACTATGTCTTATTTTAAGAGGTGACAGAGTTAGAGTTTTTGCTCACTATCCTAAGGCTTATATCAGCAATTATTGGAATCACACTTTTTGATTCTGATGACACAGAGTATGATTTAGGAGTAATCCAAACATCTGGCTTAGTCAAACCAAAAATTCCTAAAGAAATGGAATACAATTGGTTTCATATAATTTTAAGTATTTTCTGAGTCATTATATGATATTTTCTTCAGATATATAAAAACACTAAAGATCACTAAGATCCAGTGTAAGGTTTCACCTGTAGAATAACTTAGATACTCATAAGTTGATAGGTCTATGTGACAAACTATCGTAGCTAGGAATATCAAGAATTTGAAATGGTATATTTTAAACATAGCTTGTGCTGAAGCTGTATGGCTCAGATATTTTACTATGTATATATCAAATAGATCCAGGCCCAAACTTTACTCTTGTTATGACTTCATGAAGTATTGAAACTGAATAGATCAAGCATCTTACTATGCATATACAGATGTACATATTTCTGTACCTGTCATTTTTATAAACTATGCTAAAAACTGCTAAAGCATGATCATGTGAATTCTAAGATGAATAGGTACTTGCAGCTGCATTTCAAGATACAAAAGAGCCTAAAGGCAAAAAAATGTAGTTCTTGACTATAAAGTCATAAAAGAACTTTACAGATCTCTTGACGAAGAGTCTGTTTACTCTTGAAAAATAGTTTATCTAGGAAATTAATCCTAGAATCATCGAGGGGGCACTACCAAAATTTGTCGATTTAGCGACGGCAAGATCCGTCGCCCGTCCGTCGGAAATTTGTATTAGCGACCGATCACTGACGGGTCTTGGCCAAAATAATCCGTCGACAATCAGCTCGTCGCTAATAACGGTCCGTCACTACGTAGTTGTCAAACGACGGAATAGCGACGGCTTTTCGACTTTACAATACGAAGCATTAGCGACGACTTTTCGACGGGCTTTCGTCCATTTCAAGTATTAAATACTGAACTGTGTAGACACTAGCGATGTAGTAGTCCGTCGGTAAACCGTCGTAACAGCGTATCAGAGTGTATCGTTCCGTCGCTATTCCGTCGATCGTCGTCACTAACAAAGGACGGATTAGCGACGGTATACTGACGGATTATCCGTCGACCATGTTCTGAAAATGCTTGGCATTTCCAGAACCATGGCGACGGATGAATCGTCGCTAATCGGTTGATCACCGTCGCTAACAAAGGACGGGTTAGCGACGGAATACTGACGGATTATCCGTCGACCATGTTCTGGAAATGCTTGGTATTTCCAAAACCATGGCGACGGATACGTCGTCGACATTCCGTCGAACTATATACCACCAGAACGTTGCCGACGGATATTCCGTCGACCACCCGTCGCTACCTGGAAACATTTTTTAAATCTTCAGTTAGCGACGGATATGCCGTCAAACAGTAGTCGGAAACTGGAAATATCCGTCGCTAACCGGTCACTAGTCCATCGCTAAATGAGATTTTTTTGAAAAAATTTGCAGCACTTTTCCTGTTCGCAAAAATATGCATACCAATATATAATGCACACCAATTATCCAACAATCACATAGACCAAATATATAATGCACCAATTATCCAAGAATCACATAGACCAAATATGCACATACGAATTTAATGCACACCAATTATCCAAGAATCATATAGACCAAACCAAATTAATATAAAATAGACATCAATTATCCTGAAGAGTAACCTAATATCCTCGTTATAATCCGATCATAGCACAAATATTCCAAAATTCCTACAAATATTCCAAAATTTCTACAAATATTCTAAAATTCCAAAACACATAGGAAAATCGACTTTGGCCTCAGCAAAGACCGTAAGTCAGACGATGAATCCTCACAGCCAGGGATCATAGTTGCGTTGAGGCATGTACCATTCTATCAGCCACTTTGCATAAGAAGGCTCAATCGGGTTGAGGTCTTCTGTAGGGACAGGAGGGTCGGTCCCGATGCTACTACTCTCTGACGGTGGCTCCTCCTTAACTTCAACCTTGGGAGCAATCTCTTCCCTGATGGTCATCGGTTCTTCCTTGACCTCGACCTTTGGTAACACCTCCTCCTTAACAGTCACCGGCTCTTGTTTGACGACGGGGACTTCCTCCGTGTCGACCTCCAAGGGTTTCTTGCCTCGGTCCCTTCCTCGACTAGTAGCACCACCTCGGCGAGTCCTAGGAGCCATCTCTCTGACAACAGAAATTTTTATATAGGGTAAAGAAATTTACTCAAATTATAAAAGTTGTGACGTTGGTTTTTTGCGTTCATCATCATTAGAGGGAGCAGCACTGGAAAAGTTGTGACGTTGGTAGCATGAGAGAGTAAAAATCTGTATCACAAGACTAACAGAATTACTATGTAATCATGTACTCACCAATAACTGGATGTAACTGGAGTCGTTGGGCCTATCGTGCAGTAATTGGTGGATCCGCTGGTATAGGCCAGATGTACTTAGTATCTAGTGTATCAGTTTAGTATCGGTCTATCGGTTTGGTATAGGACGTATCAGATTGGTATTGGCCTTAACAAATTGGTATCGTCCTATATCCGATATGTACATGTATCGGCCGTATAGCTAGGATTCATATTGGCCTTATCGATTTGGTATCGGTCATATCCGATAGGTATCGGCCGTGTTGGATTAGTATAGACCATTTCGGATTAGTATCGTGAAAGATTTAGTAACAACTGTACTTGGATTTCTCTCTTCTCGAGCTAGAATATATACCATTGCAAGAGAGTCACCAGATCGTGATTGGCCAGTTACAGTAACATACATGCTTTCTTTTCCATCAGGAAAAGCGAGATTAAAAAGAAAGTATGTATGTTCTGTAACTGGCCAGCTACGCTCTCGTGACTCTCTTGCAATGGTAATCTAGCTCTAGAAGAGAGAAATCCAAGTACAGTTGTTACTAAACCTTCTACGATACTAATCTGAAATGGTCTATACTAATCCAACACGGCCGATACCTATCGGATATGACCGATACCAAATCGATAAGGCCAATATGAATCCTAGCTATACGGCCGATACATATCGGATAGGACGATACTAATTCGCTAAGACCAATACCAACCGATACGGCCCATACCAAAATGATAGATCGATACTAATACGATACGGTCAATACTTATAAGTACCTACGGTCCAGGAAGTTGATCCGCTAGTACATCCATGTACGATCAACGAAGTAACGATCCATTTTAATTTGGATATGAAAATCTGTATCGTAAGACAAACTAAACATAATCAGTTCTATTTCACATGCTTAATTGCCAAGTATGGGAACGAATGGCTCAGAACACAACCCAAAATTTATTCTAGCATACATTAGTGTGAATCATCTATGTTCTGTACATATGGTGTAGTATATGTTCTTATCGTATCTAGTATCTGAAGAATGTAACAGAATCAAGATGAACTCACATAATGTAATACTAAGACATCATCTACTACTAAATAAGATATAGTGATAGGATGTCATATCATCATTGCCGAGGGATGAGGGTTTGGACCCATCTGCTCCTCCCTACTTCCACCTCAAGTTCTAATCAAGCATCTTCCTTCTTCTCTCCTCCACCATGGCTCTGGACCCATCTGCTCCTCCCTACTTCCCTTCTTCTTATTTGATTCTCTCAGCCACATATGATATCCACCTCAAGTGTAGAGTCGGGGAAGAAGAAGTGGGTAGGAAGAGGAGGGGGAAGCAGCACAGCCGACGGCATGACCCGGAGGAAGTACAGAGGTTTTCTTCAACATCCGTAGGAGAACTATAAGGATATATCTTTTCACAACATATCACCTTGTCAAAGACCCTTAATATGACAACCATGTTACCGCGGTGTCGGAAGACTAACATGTCATAATTTTCTAAGCCGTGTGTTTTGACATAATCCTCCAAACTCTTTCCTGCTATGTAGTAATGCAAGATTACTACAAAGGAGAAAAGAGTTGGAATGATTATGTCAAAACACACGGCTTAAAAAATTATGACATGTTAGTCTTCCGACACCGCGGTAACATGATATTCACATTAAGGGTCTTTGACAAGGTGACATGTTGTGAAAAGATATATCCTTATAGTTCTCCTACGGATGTTGAAAAAACATCTGTACTTCCTCCGGATCATGCCGCCGGCTGTGCTACTTCCCCCTCCTCTTCCTCCTACTTCTTCTCCCCCGACTCTACACTTGAGGTGAATATCATATGGGCTGAGAGAGTCAAATAAGAAGAAGGGAAGTAGGGAGGAGCAGATGGGTGCAGAGCCATGGTGGAGGAGAGGAGAAGGAAGATGCTTGATCAGAACGGATGGCTCAGAACACAACCCAAAATTTATTCTAGCATACATTAGTGTGAATCATCTATGTTCTGTACATATGGTGTAGTATATGTTCTTATCGTATCTAGTATCTGAAGGATATAACAGAACCAAGATGAACTCACATAATGTAATACTAAAACATCATCTACTACTATATAAGATATAGTGATAGGTTGTCGTATCATCATTGCCGAGGGATGAGGGTCGGAGGACAGTCAACTTTATCTATGGCTACATAGTTTCTGCCTCGCCAGTCGAATGGCTGCAGAAACTATGTCCTGATCACCATATTGTACCGTAGATTAATACAAATGGAACTGAAAATATCCGTCGCTAACCGGTCACTAGTCCGTCGCTAACTGAGATTTTTTTGAAAAAAAATTGCAGCACTTTCCCTATTCACAAAAATATGCATAAACCAAACCGATATATAAAGCACACCAATTATCCAACAATCACATAGACCAAATATATAATGCACACCAATTATCCAAGAATCACATAGACCAAATATGCACATACGAATTTAATGCACACCAATTATCCAAGAATCATATAGACCAAACCAAATTAATATAAAATAGACATCAGTTATCCTGAAGAGTAACCTAATATCCGTCGTTATAATTCGATTTATCTCCAAGTGTGAGAATGGATGGCTCAGAACACAACCCAAAATTCATTCTAGCATACATTAGTGTGAATCATCTATATTCTGTACATATGGTGTAGTATATGTTCTTATCGTATCTAGTATCTGAAGAATGTAACAGAATCAAGATGAACTCACATAATGTAATACTAAGACATCATCTACTACTATATAAGATATAGTGATAGGTTGTCGTATCATCATTGCCGAGGGATGAGGGTCGGAGGACAGTCAACTTTATCTACGGCAACATAGTTTTTGTCTCGCCAGTCGAATGGCTGCAGGGACTATGTCCTGATCACCATGTCGTACCGTAGATTAATGCAAATGGAGCTGGAGATGGAGCCAAAATACAGTACTACTTCACCATGTCGTACTATTTTACTCTCTCACTCTCTCTCCTCCCCCCTCCGGCGCTCTCACTCTCTCCGGCGCTCTCACACTACTAATTCCTATGTATTTTAAGTGTGAGAACGGATGGCTCAGAACACAACCCAAAATTTATTCTAGCATACATTAGTATGAATCATCTATTTTTTGTAGATATGGTGTAGTATATGTTCTTATCGTATCTAGTATCTGAAGGATATAACAGAATCAAGATGAACTCACATAATGTAATACTAAGACATCATCTACTACTATATAAGATATAGTGATAGGTTGTCGTATCATCATTGCCGAGGGATGAGGGTCGGAGGACAGTCAACTTTATCTACGGCTACATAGTTTCTGCCTCGCCAGTCGAATGGCTGCAGGGACTATGTCCTGATCACCATGTCGTACCGTAGATTAATACAAATGGAGCTGGAAATATCCGTCGCTAACCGGTCACTAGTCCGTCGCTAACTGAGATTGTCACAAACACATATGTATATCACAGTTAGATGTATAGATATATACATCTATATAGAAGCACACAACTGATACACTCTAAGGGTCGATTTTCCAAGAAAAATTTTACTTATTCAGTGACTTTGGTGAAGCGAATGTCCCAAGGATATTCTTAACAAAGAAGGCAGATGAAGAACTCGCACTGTCCTTGAGACAGTGAACATATACACCATGAACCCAAACCCCATATTTACATTTACTAATCCAAACACTACCAAACTAATGGATAACACCCAATATGGATAACACATTATTTAGCCAATATATAAACTCAGATGAATTTGAGAAGCAAAGCCCCCCGCCGCCCACGACCAAAGCCCGCCGCCCCAAGCCCGCCGCCCAGTAGTTCGGTTGCATATATATATGAAGAGTGCTTATGGTTGTGCGTCGGTTGCATATACCCCCGACGCCTCCGCCCCAAGCCAGCCGTCCAGCCCCCGACACCCCCGCCCCAAGCCCGCCGCCCAGCCCCCGACGCCCCCGCCCCAAGCCCGCCGCCCAGCCCCCGATGCCCTTGTAGTGCCCTGTCCCTACATCGTTCCCCGTACTCTGTCCACGGGGTGCACGAGAAAGGAACACCGTCGCTATTGATTCGGTCGGGACCGATAGGTCGGGATCGGCCGAGTCGATCGAACGGGAACGGTTGAATTAAGACACATTCCTCGTTATGGAATGTCTTCTTCGGAACCAAGTCCCATATTCAGCGGGCTGCGCCTCGAGGATTGACTCTGCGGCTGAGTCGGGAGAGACCTCCCGTTGCTCTGCTTTTTACGCCGCTTGCGTTGGTTTTGGCTTTGTTTTCTGAGTGCGCTTTCGTGAATGTTTTCGATGGTTTTCATGGCTTGCATTTCGAACTCGCATTTCCTATCGAACTCCTTGAATAATGCAGTGTTCTAATCGATTACTTGTACGATTTCAGGTAATCGCGTAGGCAACGTCTAGCGCAACCTGTAAGTTCTCTCGCCGAAGTAAACTTGTCACGACCCGATCCCAATTTCTTGGGTCGACTCGGATCATGCCCAGCCTGCACCGTTATTGAGACGGCGGCAGTAAGCTGTATTCCATATGCAGGTACAATCAACAACATTTGAAACTATAATTGCCACAACATTTAATTAAACGATAATATAAACTTGTCCATTACAAAGCTTGTCCACAACTTTAACATAACATTTATTTTATGTAAAAGATAAACTAAAACTCCAACTAAGCAGAAGTGTCATCATCATCTCCATGGACCTCGTCTGGGAGCACAGCAGGGTACAGCTCCGGGTCGTAGTAACTACTAATCAGTAGCTCTGAGTCATCAATAGAACCTATTGGGTGTGGGGGATCCAGTCAGGAAAGGAGCAAGTACAATTATGAAAATTAACAATTTGCATAATGAATAGAAACTTGCAATATTAAATAATTTTGAAATAATGATTTCAAACTATAAAACAATTATGATTTGAGTAAGCAGTATCTATGACCGGTTTAGGATGATTCAATTGTATCCTATTGATACGGTCCGGCCTAACCCCGTGTAAAGAGGGGTAAGCTCGCACATTCATTAACTATTTGGCTTTGATCATAGATAACTACGCTACTCCCCATTATCCCGATGCAATGATTCAGTATATTACTCTAGGAGAGAGTACGTGTAACAGTTGTGTATTTAACATGCAAAATTTCTAATATTAATTAAACTGCAATTAACCACAATCGTACTTGCCTTGATTTAAACTGGACTTCGATGGATGTTCCGAAAAGGTGCTAGTTACGCCTTCGTAATCCTACAAATGGAGCATCTATACTTATCAAACTGCTTCAACCAACTAAGTATGCTAATTTTCAATCTCTATTATCTTTCCTAATAAATTTTATCCTTTTTATTCTAATTAGAACACAATTATCGGATGGTTTACTATTTACAAAGAAATATCAATTAATCCTTTTCTTTTTGGAAACTTGCAATTTTCATTTAAATTATTAAAACTTGCATTTTGTACATAAATTAATATTTATTTAATAAGTGAGAAAATCACTAATTTCTAATCTTTATGAAAATATGTAGATATAGATAATTATTCTACTTTTTACGTTACACTACGACATCCAGAAAAGAAAACAAAATAAATCCTAACTATTTCATTTTCCAGCACGAGCAAATGAGTAATTGGGCTTATGCCCTTACAACCCAATTTACATGAATTGAAATAAGACGAAAATATAGTTAGTCTCAAAAGTACAATTTCTAATTTAAATTATATAAAAATTTGTGAGTCTCAGACTCTGGTCCATTCTTCACATTCAACTACTCTGCCTCAACGTCCGGTCGAACCGGTGCGTTTGCATTTCGCTGGGGCCCAGTGACCGTTAAGGTCGTCGCCCAAAAATATTATTATTAAAATAATATTTTTATATCAAAAATCATTTTAAAAAAAATCATTTTTATTATTTTGCAAAATTTTCGGCAGCATCTCCTCTATTTTTGGTCAACCCAAAAACTGGGAATGTGCCGTAAACCTGCAAAATAACTCCAAAACCCGAATTTTATATAAACAACCATATAATATTTTTTTTCCAAGTCAACCAGTACTGAAACCAATACCAGAACCAACTTCCCAAGGGAAAAACCAATATCAGCATAATACCAAAATCCCAAAATACCAACAGAATCAACAACAGAACCAAAATTGCAATTATTCGGAAATTCCGAAGAGGACAATTTCCGAAACTAATCCCAAAAATCTCGAGATCGAATAGTAAAACTCAGAAGTAAGAAATCTAATCATTCTCCAGAGTTCCTTCCGAAGGGTTCTCGGAAATCCGACTTTCCGAAGAAACTTCGGAATCAAAAATAGTAACGTAATTGTTACATTGCTGAAAATTCCGAATTCCTACTGGAATTAGGTTGGACCAGTTCATCATAGACTAAAGATAATAATTGGGTCAGAGTGTACCGACAATGGAAACCGACGGAAACGTCACGTTGCGGAGACGGAACCCGAAGACGTCGTCGAACAGCGAACCGGAAGTGTTCGGGACGAACAGGGGCGGTCTCCGGGGTGAACGCCGGTGAGTGGGTGGTGCTGGGCGACCTGGCCGAGCTGTCGTCGGCGGTCGTGGGTCGCCGGGAAGCGGACGGTGGCCACGGGGAGGGGCGGCGACAGTCGGGTACGGCCCAGGGGTCAGGGCTCGGCCGGATCTGGGTCGGATCGACTCCGAGAAGCCTCGGAAAACTCTAGATCTCACCGGAAATGGTGGGATCTCTCAGAAATTTGGAAATGAGTGGATATGGAGATAGAAGAGGGGGTTTAAATAGGAGTAGAAATTGGGGGTTACCGGACTTGGGAAGGCGAAGGGGTGGCCGACCATCAAAACACCGGCAGCGGAGCGTTTGGAAAGCTTCAGAAAGAAAACCGAAATTCCTTCGGTTGAAGGAATTCCAACCAACAGAGCAAATGAAGCCATTAATCTCTCTCTACAAGTGCTGTAGACACTTAAACAAAGTTTGGGTTTATAAAGTTAAAAAGGTTAAAGGGTTTTGCAAACCATTAAGAATATGGGTTGGGCCCATATACAAGGCTTGGGTTTAATAGCTTCATGGCTTGTAAGAGTCAAGTAAAAAAAAAATTGTTTTGGGTTTTAAGAATAAATGAAAAACTTTTGGTTTATAAAAATTAGAATTTGGAACTAACAGGATTTTAAAATAATTTTCCTCTTTTAACAATTTAATCAATATTTGTTTAAAAAAAAATTAAAGCCCAATTTTTTTTTTGTTCGGGTCTGGCTAACACTCAAAAATCCTTGTTATTAATTTTGAAAATAAATTAATTTTACACTTAAATAAACATTATAAATTTTAACTAATTATCTAACATTATTCTAGTAAAAAGCAATTTAAAAATTAGAGAGAAAAATACAATTTAAAATTATGGGTTTCACAACCTTCCCTCCTTGGAAAATTTTGTCCTCGAAATTAAAGAGTTAGGTTGAGAAATTACCTCAGGTCTCAAACAAGTACGGGTACTTCTCCCGCACCTCATCCTCTCGCTCCCAGGTAGATTCGCCTGGGGAATCATGCCTCCACATTACTCGAACAATGGGAGTCACTGAGGTTCTGGTCTTCTTCTCGCCTCGGTCCAAGATCGCCACTGGCTTCTCTGGCAATGTGAGACTTGGTCCAATCTCCAACTCTGAATGGTCCAAAACGTGGTTCTCATCAGGTACATACTCTCTGAGCTGTGAAACGTGGAAGACGTTGCGCACGCCTTCTAGATTAGCTGGTAGAGCTAACCTATACGCCACTTCTCCAATCCGGCTCAGAACTTCGAACGGGCCAATGTACCTGGGACTCAGCTTCCCAGCTCTGCCAAATCTGATAGTACCTCTGGTAGGAGAAATCTTCACGAAGACTTTATCTCCTTCTTCAAATGCCAGTGGTCGTCGACCACTGTCTGCCCAGTGCTTCTGTCTGTCTTGAGCGATCCTGAGCTTGTCTCTGATAATCTTCACCTTCTCTGCTGCGTCAGTCACCATCTCTGGACCCAGCAGTACTCTTTCACCAACGTCGTCCCATGCCAATGGTGTACGGCAACGACGTCCATAAAGAGCTTCGAATGGGGTCATACCAATACTGGCTTGGTAGCTGTTGTTGTAAGAAAATTCTACCAAGTGCAGATGGTCTTCCCACGATCCTCCAAACTCCAAGACACAAGCTCGCAGCATATCTTCAAGTGTCTGAATTGTCCTCTCCGATTGCCCATCTGTCTGGGGATGATAAGCTGTGCTGAACTTCAACTGGGTCCCCAAGCTGTCATGCAAACTCTTCCAAAAATGTGAGGTAAAACGAGTGTCTCGGTCAGAAACAATGCTTACCGGTACGCCATGAATCCGGTAGATGTGCCGCATGTACAATGCTGCCAATTTCTCAGTGGATAAACCAACTTTGAAGGGGATAAAGTGAGCTGACTTGGTTAGTCGGTCCACTATTACCCAGATGGCATCCTTCCCTCCTTGGGAACGAGGCAGTCCTGACACAAAATCCATCATGATATGCTCCCACTTCCACTCTGGAATGTCCAGTGGTTGTAGAAGTCCTGCAGGTCTCTGTCTACTAGCCTTCACTTGTTGACAGATCAAGCATCTAGCGACATACCTGGTGACATCTTTCTTCATTCCACTCCACCAGACAATAGTGCGCATATCCCGATACATCTTATTGGCTCCAGGATGTATGGAATATTGAGACTGATGCGCTTCCTTCATCAACTCGTTCCTCAGTTCGCCAGACGGTACACAAAACCTCGTACCATTCTTCAGAGCTCCATCACTGGCGATTGAGAAACCCTCAAGTGTTCCTGCTAACACTTGATCCCTCAGCTTGCAAAGTGCCTCGTCTTGAAACTGCGTCTCCTTGATCTTGTCCATCAGGTTCGAGCTCACTTGCAACTTCATCAACATAAAATCTGAATCCCGCTTCTTCTGTCCAGGCAGTAATATCTCCAATCCAAGCTTCTCTATGTCCTCCAGCAGGTGCCTCTCCTTGGTTAAGAACATCGCCACTGGGTATCGACTAAGTGCATCAGCGACCACATTAGCCTTACCCGGGTGGTATTGCAGGTCGATGTCGAAGTCCTTCATTAACTCCAGCCATCGCCTCTGCCTTATGTTTAACTCTTTCTGAATGAAAACATACTTCAGACTTTTATGATCTGTGTATATTTCCACTCTCTCTCCATATAGATAATGCTTCCAAAGCTTCAACGCAAAGATGACTGCAGTAAGCTCCAGATCATGAGTGGGATAGTTCTTCTCATGAGTCCGTAATTGCCTAGATGCATAAGCAATCACTTTCCCATGTTCTTGAAGAACGCAACCCAGTCCTTTGCCCGAGGCGTCACTGTAGATTGTGAAACCACCGGATCCTGCGGGTAGCGCAAGGATTGGTGCAGTGGTAGGCCTCTTCTTCAACTCCTCGAATGCTGCTTGGCAATCTTCCGTCCAGATGAACTCTTCATTCTTCCGAGTCAGCTTTGTCATGGGCTCAGCAATTCTTGCAAAGTCCTTCACAAACTTCCGGTAGTAGCCAGCCAAGCCCAAGAAACTTCTGATGTCAGCATCTGAGCTTGGAGTAGGCCACTTCTCCACAGCAGCTATCTTCTTCGGATCCACCGAAATTCCTTCCCCTGTGATAACATGGCCAAGAAAATCTACCTTGTCTAGAAAGAATTCACACTTGGATAGCTTACCGTACAACTTCTCCTTCCTCAAAGTTTCCAGAACTTTCCTGAGGTGCTCTTCATGCTCCTCCTTCGTCTTCGAATAGATCAGTATGTCATCAATGAAGACGACAACAAACTGGTCTAAGTATTCATGGAAAACCTTGTTCATAAGGTTCATGAACACCGTAGGAGCATTCGTCAGACCAAACGGCATGACCAAGAATTCAAACTGCCCATACTTGGTGTTGAATGCCGTCTTGGGAATGTCTTCCTTCCTGACCTTGATCTGATGATAGCCAGACCTGAGATCAATCTTGGAAAACACCTTGGCTCCACTCAACTGATCAAACAAGTCATCGATCCAGGGCAGAGGGTACTTGTTCTTGATTGTGACATTGTTCAGTGCCCGATAATCGATGCACATCCTTACCGTTCTATCCTTCTTGGGCACAAACAAGACAGGTGCTCCCCAGGGTGAAGCTCCGTCTCGAATGAATCCCAGAGACTTCAGTTCGTTGATCTGCTCCTTCATCTCTTTGGCCTCCTTCGGGTTGACTCTATAACATCCCTTAGAGATCGGGGGAGAGCCAGGGACTAAATCAATAATAAATTCTATGTCCCGATCTCGGGTAGCCCAGGAAGACTATCAGGGAAAACATCCATGAATTCCGCTATGATAGGATGGTGTGGTCCAAGTTCTTCAGTAATAGAGTAGATAATACTCTCCATAACCTCCGGAGCTCTAGAGACTTCAAACTCTGGCCCTCCAGGTGGGCTGAAGATTACACATCCTCTGTGACAATCTATCAGCGTATGCTGCTTGCTCAACCAGTCTATTCCAAGGACTATGTCATAGTTGGGCAAGGGCATTACCAGTAAAGGTGCTACAAACTTATGGCCAGATATTGTAATGGGGCAATTACAGGTCTCCGTAATGGGTAAGGGTTCTCCTCCAGTCATAACCCTACAAATCCTCTTGCTAAGGCCCGTAACTATGTGGTGTGCAGAGATAAACTTTGTTGCTATGAAACTGTGTGTTGCACCAGAGTCGAATAAAACTCATGCAGGATGAGAATGTACATAGATGTAACCTGATATGACATCCGCATTAGGTTCCTGCTCCGGCTCTGGTTCCTCTGCAGTTATGGCAAAAACTCGTCCCGTCTTCTGTTGATGTTACCCAAATTATTGCTGCTGAGTGGGCAGAGGTCCCCTCTATTGATTTCCTCCAGCCTTGTGAACTGACGAGGGACAGTCCTTCACTTGATGGGTGGAAGACCCACAGATCAGACATTGTCCAAGCCTCTTCCGACAGATGTTCACCTGATGACCCGGCATTTTGCAATAGCTACAGACAGGGATCTGCTTCTGGGGTGCTACATCATTATTCCTTGCTTGCTGGTGATGCTGAGGCCTGTTGTTGTTGTTGTTGTTGGGCTTCTTCTGATTACCCTGGAAGTTGCTAGTTCCAGGATAATCTCTCTTTGAACGGGCAGGTTGGCTCTTCTCTATGTCTTGGGCTCTCTCCAGAATCTTCTCATAAGTCTTAGCTCCGCCAGAGATCACATAAGTACGAATCTCCTCTCGAAGTCCATACTTGAATCGTTCAGCACTATCAGCAGGATCAGCCACCATGTTCTTGGCAAATCGGCTGAGCTGGCCGAATTCTACCGCATACTCTCCCACAGTCATATTGTCCTGCTTCAAGTTCTGGAATTGTCGCTCCATCTCCCGCAACTCTGAAGTTGGGAAGAATTTCCTCTGGAACAACTTCTTGAAGGTGTCCCAATCAACCTGTCTATCCTGGAGTCGAGGTTCATTCCGATACCAGGTGCTAGCTACATTCTGCAGTTGAAGTCCCACTGCTTCGACCTTGAGGTCTTCTGGAAGTCGAGCGACGCTCAGAAGACGCTCCATATTGTCAAGCCATTCATCAGCATAGACAATTCCCTCGGTACCCTTGAAAGGTCGAGGGTTCTGCTTCTTAAAGCTCTCAATATCGCCCACCTTGGCAATATGATTTCCATTAATTAAATGGCCTTATTATTACATAAATTAATCCTTAAATTTATGTTTACCTTGGCAGGCCTTGGTTCCTGTTGAGCTGCTTCTCCTCTTTCCAGTGCAGCCATTGCCACGTTATGGGCATTCTCCATGCCTTCTCTCATAATGGCCGTCTGCTCGCGATGAGCTTCAGTTTGAGTTCTCTGGGCTTCTAGCACTCCTCTTAGCAGACCTATGAGGTCAGTGGGGTCCACAGGCACCGGTGGGGCAGCTGGAGTGGGCGTAACCACAGGGGGTTGCATCTCTGTCCGAGAAGATGATGGATCCGTTGTTGTATTATGGGGACGGTCGGCCAGCTGCCGAGGTGTAGGATCCGGACTTGATTAGGGAGGTGGGGTATGGTCAGGTGTTGACATCCTATCGCCAGCAAGGTTGGTATTGTCAGTGGTCATTCTCTGGAAGTTTTAGGATAAAAAACATAAGCAAGGTAGCCTATCTAAATATTTAATAATAATATGTATATATATATATATATCGGTCCTATGTTGTGGCAATTTGATGTTCTAGTGTTCTAACTGTTTCCTAGGTTCTCCTAAGTTGTTGATTTTAGAGACCTGCATGGGCCACCACTAAAAACATGTCACGACCCGATCCCAATTTCTTGGGTCGACTCGGATCATGCCCAGCCTGCACCGTTGTTGAGATGGCGGCAGTAAGCTGTATTCCATATGCAGGTACAATCAACAACATTTGAAACTATAATTGCCACAACATTTAATTAAACGATAATATAAACTTGTCCATTACAAAGCTTGTCCACAACTTTAACATAACATTTATTTTATGTAAAAGATAAACTAAAACTCCAACTAAGCAGAAGTGTCATCATCATCTCCATGGACCTCGTCTGGGAGCACAGCAGGGTACAGCTCCGGGTCGTAGTAACTACTAATCAGTAGCTCTGAGTCATCAATAGAAACTATTGGGTGTGGGGGATCCAGTCAGGAAAGAAGCAAGTACAATTATGAAAATTAACAATTTGCATAATGAATAGAAACTTGCAATATTAAATAATTTTGAAACAATGATTTCCAACTATAAAACAATTATGATTTGAGTAAGCAGTATCTATGACCGGTTTAGGATGATTCAATTGTATCCTATTGATACGGTCCGGCCTAATCCCGTGTAAAGAGGGGTAAGCTCGCACATTCATTAACTATTTGGCTTTGATCATAGATAACCACGCTACTCCCCATTATCCCGATGCAATGATTCAGTATATTACTCTAGGAGAGAGTACGTGTAACAGTTGTGTATTTAACATGCAAAATTTCAAATATTAATTAAACTGCAATTAACCACAACCGTACTTGCCTTGATTTAAACTGGACTTCGATGGATGTTCCGAAAAGGTGCTAGTTACGCCTTCGTAATCCTACAAATGGAGCATCTATACTTATCAAACTGCTTCAACCAACTAAGTATGCTAATTTTCAATCTCTATTATCTTTCCTAATAAATTTTATCCTTTTTATTCTAATTAGAACACAATTATCGGATGGTTTACTATTTACAAAGAAATATCAATTAATCCTTTTCTTTTTGGAAACTTGCAATTTTCATTTAAATTATTAAAACTTGCATTTTGTACATAAATTAATATTTATTTAATAAGTGAGAAAATCACTAATTTCTAATCTTTATGAAAATATGTAGATATAGATAATTATTCTACTTTTTACGTTACACTACGACATCCAGAAAAGAAAACAAAATAAATCCTAACTATTTCATTTTCCAGCACGAGCAAATGAGTAATTGGGCTTATGCCCTTACAACCCAATTTACATGAATTGAAATAAGACGAAAATATAGTTAGTCTCAAAAGTACAATTTCTAATTTAAATTATATAAAAATTTGTGAGTCTCAGACTCTGGTCCATTCTTCACATTCAACTACTCTGCCTCAACGTCCGGTCGAACCGGTGCGTTTGCATTTCGCTGGGGCCCAGTGACCGTTAAGGTCGTCGCCCAAAAATATTATTATTAAAATAATATTTTTATATCGAAAATCATTTTAAAAAAATTATTTTTATTATTTTGCAAAATTTTCGGCAGCATCTTCTCTGTTTTTGGTCAACCCAAAAACTGGGAATGTGCCGTAAACCTGCAAAATAACTCCAAAACCCGAATTTTATATAAACAACCATATAATATTTTTTTCCAAGTCAACCAGTACTGAAACCAATACCAGAACCAACTTCCCAAGGGAAAAACCAATATCAGCATAATACCAAAATCCCAAAATACCAACAGAATCAACAACAGAACCAAAATTGCAATTATTCGGAAATTCCGAAGAGGACAATTTTCGAAACTAATCCCATAAATCTCGAGATCGAATAGTAAAACTCAGAAGTAAGAAATGTAATCATTCTCCAGAGTTCCTTCCGAAGGGTTCTCGGAAATCCGACTTTCCGAAGAAACTTCGGAATCAAAAATAGTAACGTAATTGTTACGTTGCTGGAAATTCCGAATTCCCACTGGAATTGGGTTAGACCAGTTCATCATAGACTAAAGATAATAATTGGGTCAGAGTGTACCGACAATGGAAACCGACAGAAACATCACGTTGCGGAGACGGAACCCGAAGACGTCGTCGAACAGCGAACCGGAAGTGTTCGGGACGAACAGGGACGGTCTCCGGGGTGAACGCCGGTGAGCGGGTGGTGCTGGGCGGCATGGCCGAGCTGTCGCCGGCGGTCGTGGGTCGCCGGGAAGCGGACGGTAGCCACGGGGAGGGGCGGCGACAGTCGGGTACGGCCTAGGGGTCAGGGCTCGGCCGGATCTGGGTCGGATCGACTCCGAGAAGCCTCGGAAAACTCTAGATCTCACCGGAAATGGTGGGATCTCTCAGAAATTTGGAAATGAGTGGAGATGGAGATAAAAGAGGGGGTTTAAATAGGAGTAGAAATTGGGGGTTACCGGACTTGGGAAGGCGAAGGGGTGGCCGACCATCAAAACACCGGCGGCGGAGCGTTTGGAAAGCTTCGGAAAGAAAACCGAAATTCCTTCGGTTGAAGGAATTCCAACCAACAGAGCAAATGAAGCCATTAATCTCTCTCTACAAGTGCTGTAGACACTTAAACAAAGTTTGGGTTTATAAAGTTAAAAAGGTTAAAGGGTTTTGCAACCCATTAAGAATATGGGTTGGGCCCATATACAAGGCTTGGGTTTAATAGCTTCATGGCTTGTAAGAGTCAAGTAAAAAAAAAAATTGTTTTGGGTTTTTAGAATAAATGAAAAACTTTTGGTTTATAAAAATTAGAATTTGGAACTAACAGGATTTTAAAATAATTTTCCTCTTTTAACAATTTAATCAATATTTGTTTAAAAAAAATTAAAGCCCAAATTTTTTTTTTTTTGTTCGGGTCTGGCTAACACTCAAAAATCCTTGTTATTAATTTTGAAAATAAATTAATTTTACACTTAAATAAATATTATAAATTTTAACTAATTATCTAACATTATTCTAGTAAAAAGCAATTTAAAAATTAGAGAGAAAAATGCAATTTAAAATTATGGGTTTCACAAAACTCAAGGTGAGTGGCTGACCCTTCTCTTCTCGACCCCCTTCTTAGGCAAAGTCGATAGTGTTGTTGCGAATGAAGTATAAATGCAAAGGCACGGGCACGGTAAAATGATTGAGTTTTAAAGAAGAATGTAGGCTATGTCTTAATAACTAAAAGATGAAAAATGGTCTTTGCACGGTCATTGGACAACTTGTCGACAAGGTAGAGTTTCCCCGTGCGGTAACCCGGGGCCACGGGACCGTTGCGGCCAAGAAGGAAACATATTCATAAGCTGTGCTAGGCACAACGTTAGGCGAGGACTTGCAGCGGGGCTCGCTACTCGCGCTGAAAGGGCCTCGTCTAATAAAAGCAAAAAGGAGTCCACGATGGCTCTGGGAGCCAGTGACCAACACACGAAATATTGCACTTGGTATGGAAATGATAACAATTGACAGGGAAGAATATGGTAAGTTTCATAAGGCGCGGCACGGGCCGCCGGGGGTAAGTTTCAACATAAATTTCATTATGCTTGTCATATGCTTGTCTGAAATTCATTAGGATGGTTAGAAACATTCATACTCTAAGTCATATAAACTCTTCAACCAAATGAGAGCGTGGAGCTTAAATAGCCACGCACCAGTACGAAGTGTAATGTACTGATCCTCGCTCTCCACTTAGGTACCCCGGACTACGAGGGGCGTGCCACTTGAAAGCTTCAGGCGAAGTGAACCCTTTTGAAGCCTCGTCCGCGTGTAAAGGCTTGTTTTCTGGATTTCCTTTTGAAGAAGACCCGCACTTAGTCCAAAAGAAGATGACGACTCGACTCGTCTCGATAGCAGGTGGAAATGTGTAATGGTTTTTGCTTGTAAAAAGGGATGTAATGTATGGAACGACTATCTCATCGGCGTTCATTTTGTAAGTCGAGTCATGTTGTAGCCCGCGCGGCAATGATTGTAAAGGAGTCCATGTAAAAGTTTTATTATCATCAATAAAAAAGTCTATTTCTATTTCAAAGGTGTCATTCAATTTCTCTGCGTACTCTAACTTGATGTTGTGTTTCGGATAACCTTATGACTATGCCTTGTGCGATCGCAACTTAGGTTCGCATGGCATCACGCCCGGGGGACGACTATCGATTCTACGGAATCGGGGCGTGATATAATGGTATCAGAGCACGGCTTTACATCCTTTGGCCTCGCGTCTAGAGTTCCAAACCTTTGACCTCGCATCGATGAGATAAGTTGTTCCATACAATGAGTCCGTAATAATTTGTGACTGATGCGTTTGCCTTTGTATCGCAGAAGTGACGGAACCCACGGCCGAGCAAGAACAGAGCGCCTCAAGCGGTACTAGTAGTTCGCATCGTCCGTAGGCCGGACCTTCTAACGATATAATCGAAAGGATGCTGCGCATGATGGAGGCGCAGCGAAACCAGTACGAGAACCGGCATCAGCAGATAGAGGAACGACAGGCCCAGTTCGAAGCTCGCTTCGAAGCTCGTTTTGATGCACATGCCAAGCTTCAGCAAAAGTAGCTAGATACCCTGCAGCAGATCGTCCAGACAATGGCGGCCAACGGGAATTCTGCGACTACGCCTACCGTCACCGTGCCGGCAATCCAACCCATTGATGTCGACACGGAGGATCCCGAGCGTCAACCAGCGGCACCGAAAAAGTACAACTTTGAAGTGTCAGAATTCAAGAAGGCGTGTCGTACTTCCTTCAGCGGCACCGAGGGCCCTTCCATAGCGATCGACTGGTTGGAAGAGCTGAAAGATCACTTTGAGCTTCTTGGCATTGAAGAATCGAAGCAAGTCGCCTGCGCACAACTTCAGCTACGGTTGAACGCGCACGACTGGTGGGCTGTGCGTAAGCGAGCGATCCGACCGGACAACACCACCGCGCCGATCTCTTGGGCCACGTTTCGCAAAGCTTTCGAACTCCAGTACCTTCCGTCAGCCGTTCTTCAAGCGAAGGAGAATGAATTCATGCAGTTGAAGCAAGGGAGCCGGACAGTGGAACAGTACACCGCGGAATTCAACAAGTTGTATAAGTTCGCTGGCCAATTTCTGCCGACTGAAGAGTGCCGTGTGCGACGGTTCGAAGTGGGCCTGCGACACTCTATCAGTGCGCATGTCGGGGTCCCGGAGTATAAGACCGTGGGCGAGGCTCTGAATCATGCGCTCCGCCTTGAGAACCTGCATCCTTCCGGTGCTGACGACGTTGTGCGCCACTCCAATCACAAACGTCCTAGCCATATGGGAGGCAACAACTACACGTCAAAGCGGCCACACACTAGCGGCTACCAAGGCCGGAACCCGTTACCACGATGCAGAAATTGTCACCAGCTTGGGCATACTGATGACCACTGTTTCGCCAAGACAGAGTGCTACGCTTGCGGGCAGAGGGGACACCTTGCTCGAGATTGCACGAACCCCAGACTGGCTCGCAACGTACCACCACAACAGTACCGCCAAGAGAATCGAGAGCAGGCGCCTCGACCTCCTCCGCCCACTCAACCTGTACCACAAAATGGCCAAGATCGTCGCCCCAACACTCAGGGCCGTGTCTACGCCATGACTCGAGACGAAGCGATGGCGTCAGATACTGTGGTGTCAGGTATACTAAAATTCAATAATATGCCTGCTCGTGTGTTATTTGATTCAGGCGCTTCACATAGTTTTATATCGGCAGACTTTGCCACCGAGCATAAATTTTCTGTAATATCATTAGATCTCGACCTTAGCGTAAGCACGCCTTCGGGCACACCTATTCTCACAAACTTAGCTTGCGTCGGCAGGATTATCTGTATCGGCGGTCAAAAGATCGGTCTAGATGTGATAGTTCTTGATATGAAGGACTTTGACATCATTCTGGGAATGGATTGGCTCGGGCCGTGCAACGCAACCATAGACTGCGCAGAAAAGAGGGTCACATTCTGCATGCCTGGAGTGCCTGAATTCTGCTACTCGTGTGGTGAGGCTTCGTCGACCTGTATGGTGATCTCCGCGATATCTGCTCGACGGATGCTGTATTCCGGGTGCGAAGGCTATCTAGCTTCCGTTCGAGACATGCGACAGGATGGTGCAAACGCGGAAGAGACCGATGTTGTGGCAGAATTCCCAGACGTGTTCCCGGACGAGCTACCCGGCATGCCGCCCGATCGAGAGATAGAGTTCACTATCGACACATTCCCCGACACCCGGCCGATCTCGAAGGCTCCGTACAGAATGGCCCCTGCAGAATTGAAGGAATTGAAGGCGCAACTTCAGGAATTGCTCGACAGAGGGTTTATCCGTCCGAGTGTCTCGCCGTGGGGTGCGCCCGTGCTGTTCGTGAAGAAGAAAGATGGATCGATGCGACTCTGCATCGACTATCGGGAATTGAATAAAGCTACCGTCCGAAACAAATACCCCCTGCCCCGCATCGACGACTTGTTCGACCAGCTCCAAGGTGCAACGGTGTTTTCGAAGATTGATCTACGATCGGGTTATCACCAACTCAAAGTCAAGCCAGACGACGTGCCGAAGTCTGCCTTCCGCACTCGTTATGGCCACTACGAGTTCTTGG
Source organism: Iris pallida (assembly GCA_029216955.1). Lineage (NCBI taxonomy): Eukaryota > Viridiplantae > Streptophyta > Magnoliopsida > Asparagales > Iridaceae > Iris > Iris pallida. Next base: position 10,694,184 of record JANAVB010005397.1, read on the forward strand.
TAATGTCGTTCGGTCTGACAAATGCCCCTGCCGTCTTTATGGATCTAATGAATCGGGTGTTCCGTCCATTCGTTGACAAGTTCGTAGTAGTCTTCATCGACGACATCCACGTCTACTCGAAGGATCGAGCGCAACATGCAGAGCATCTGCGGACGGTACTCCAAACCCTTCGAGAGAATCAGTTGTACGCGAAGATGAGCAAGTGCGAGTTCTGGCTGAACAGCGTCTCATTCCTTGGGCACATCATCTCTGCCGCGGGCATCGCAGTCGATCCGAAGAAAGTCGAGGCAGTTGCTGATTGGAAACGGCCCGCATCAGTTAGTGAAATTCGAAGCTTCCTAGGCTTGGCGGGATACTACCGACACTTCGTGAAGGACTTCGCGAAGATCGCATCGCCGTTGACTCGCCTCACCCAGAAAGGAGTCGCATTCAAGTGGTCAGACGACTGTGAAGCTTTCTTCCAGGAGCTCAAACAACGGCTCATTTTGGCCCCGATACTTGCTCTTCCTGACGGGACGGAGGGATTTCAAATCTTCAGCGATGCTTCTGGCCAGGACTTGGGGTGTGTGCTCATACAGCGGGATAAGGTGATATCTTTTACTTCCCGGCAGTTGAAGCCGCACGAGAAGAACTATCCCACGCACGACCTAGAACTAGCGGCAATTGTGTTTGCGTTGAAGCTGTGGCATCACTATCTCTATGGCATGGCGTGCAAGATTTATACGGACCACAAAAGCCTCAAGTATCTCTTCACCCAGAAATAATTGAATTTGCGGCAGAGGCGATGGCTCGAACTAATCAAAGACTATGACTTGTCGATCGACTACACGCCGGGCAAGGGAAATGTGGTAGCGGATGCGCTGAGCCGGAAGTACTTGGCTTCATTATGTATCAACGATCGACTGCTGTGCGACTTAGAAGGAATGGGCATCGAGCTTCGAGTTCGTTTCAGAGACGTGAAACTGGCGCAACTGCGGGTGGAACCGAGCCTACTGGAGAGGATCAAGTCTGCACAGAAGGACGACCCGTACCTGGAGAAGATGCGGAAGCTGATATCGACAGGAAAAGCGTCCGACTTTGCAGAGGACGAGTCGGAAGTATTGCGCGTGAAGGGACGGCTATGCGTACCGGACGACGTAGAACTCAGAAAGGAGATAATGACGGAGGCACACTATGCAAAATATTCCTTGCATCCTGGCAGCACCAAGATGTATAAGGACCTCCGCGTTGTCTTTTGGTGGCACGGCATGAAGAGGGACGTAGCGCTCTTTGTGTCAAAATATATGGCCTGTCAGCAAGTCAAAGCCGAGCACCAGCGACCGGGCGGGAAGATGCAGAACCTTGCCATTCCAGAGTGGAAATGGGATCACATCACTATGGACTTCGTTGTTGGCTTGCCGAGGACGCCGCAGGGAAACGACGCCATCTGGGTCATCGTCGATCGACTAACCAAGTCAGCGTACTTTATCGCCATCAAAGTTACTTGGAGCGTCGACCGCCTTGCTCAGATATATCTTGATGAAATAGTTCGGCTGCACGGGGTCCCAGTTTCTATCGTCTCGGATCGGGATGGACGGTTCGTAGCACGCTTCTGGAGTAGTCTACATTCAGCACTGGGGACCAAGTTGAAGTTCAGCTCAGCTTATCATCCTCAGACTGACGGCCAAACAGAGCGGGTGAACCAAATTCTCGAAGACATGTTGCGACTCTGTGCGATCGACTTGAAGTCAAGTTGGGACGTCCATCTACCGCTGGCCGAGTTTGCATACAACAATAGCTACCAGTCCAGCATCCAAATGGCGCCGTATGAAGTTTTGTACGGCCGAAAGTGTAGATCGCCCATTTGCTGGGATGAAGTCGGGGAACGGCAGATACTTGGTCCGGAGCTGGTGGAGCAGACTGTGCAGAAGGTCAAGTTGATACGAGAAAGATTGAAGATAGCACAAAGCCGGCAGAAAAGCTATGCCGACACGCACCGACGTCCCCTCGAGTTCTCGGAAGGCGACCATGTATTCCTGAAGGTGATGCCTATGCGTGGAGTTTCCCGGTTCGGTGCGAAAGGAAAGTTGAGCCCAAGATTTGTTGGCCCATTCGAAATATTGAAGCGAGTAGCCCCGGTAGCTTACCAACTCGTCTTGCCGTCGGCATTGTCAGAGGTACATGACGTCTTCTACGTCTCGTAATTGCGGAAGTACGTGCACGATCCGGGGCATGTGGTAGAGTTGGGCAAGCTAGACCTGAAGGCGGACCTATCATATGTCGAAGAGCCGGTGCAAATCTTGGAGCGCAAGGATAAACTTCTCCGCAACCGTGCTATTCCTCTAGTCCGCGTTCTCTGAAAAAACCATTCGGTCGAGGAGTCGACGTGGGAGCTTGAGTCTGAAATGAAGGAGAAGTTCCCTTCATTGTTCTCGTTGAGGTAGGTTCTATTCTTAAGTTTCGAGGATGAAACTTTTTCTTAGTTGGTTATGGTGTAGTGCCCTGTCCCTACATCGTGCCCCGTACTCTGTCCACGGGGTGCGCGAGAAAGGAACACTGTCGCTATCGATTCGGTCGGGACCGATAGGTCGGGATCGGCCGAGTCGATCGAACGGGAACGGTTGAATTAAGACCCATTCCTCGTTATGGAATGTCTTCTTCGGAACCAAGTCCCATATTCAGCGGGCTGCGCCTCGAGGATTGACTCTGCGGCTGAGTCGGGAGAGACCTCCCGTTGCTCTGCTTTTCACGCCGCTTGCGTTGGTTTTGGCTTTGTTTTCTGAGTGCGCTTTCGTGAATGTTTTCGATGGTTTTCATGGCTTGCATTTCGAACTCGCATTTCCTATCGAACTCCTTGAATAATGCAGTGTTCTAATCGGTTGCTTGTGCGATTTCAGGTAATCGCGTAGGCGACGTCTAGCGCAACTAGCAAGTTCTCTCGCCGAAGTAAACTCAAGGTGAGTGGCTGACCCTTCTCTTCTCGACCCCCTTCTTAGGCAAAGTCGATAGTGTTGTTGAGAATGAAGTATAAATGCAAAGGCACGGGCACGGTAAAATGATTGAGTTTTAAAGAAGAATGTAGGCTATGTCTTAATAACTAAAAGATGAAAAATGGTCTTTGCACGGTCATTGGACAACTTGTCGACAAGGTAGAGTTTCCCCGCACGGTAACCCGGGGCTACGGGACCGTTGCGGCCAAGAAGGAAACATATTCATAAGCTGTGCTGGGCACAACGTTAGGCGAGGACTTGCAGCGGGGCTCGCTACTCGCGCTGAAAGGGCCTCGTCTAATAAAAGCAAAAAGGAGTCCACGATGGCTCTGGGAGCCAGTGACCAACACACGAAATATTGCACTTGGTATGTAAATGATAACAATTGACAGGGAAGAATATGGTAAGTTTCATAAGGCGCGGTACGGGCCGCCGGGGGTAAGTTTTAACATAAATTTCATTATGCTTGTCATATGCTTGTCTGAAATTCATTAGGATGGTTAGAAACATTCATACTCTAAGTCATATAAACTCTTCAACCAAATGAGAGCGTGGAGCTTAAATAGCCACGCACCAGTACGAAGTGTAATGTACTGATCCTCGCTCTCCACACAGGTTCCTCGGACTACGAGGGGCGTGCCACTTGAAAGCTTCAGGCGAAGTGAACCCTTTTGAAGCCTCGTCCGCGTGTAAAGGCTTGTTTTCTGGATTTCCTTTTGAAGAAGACCCGCACTCAGTCCAAAAGAAGATGACGACTCGACTCGCCTCGATAGCAGGTGGAAATGTGTAATAGTTTTTGCTTGTAAAAAGGGATGTAATGTATGGAACGACTATCTCATCGGCATTCATTTTGTAAGTCGAGTCATGTTGTAGCCCGCGCGGCAATGATTGTAAAGGAGTCCATGTAAAAGTTTTATTATCATCGATAAAAAAGTCTATTTCTATTTCAAATGTGTCATTCAATTTCTCTGCGTACTCTAACTTGATGTTGTGTTTCGGATAACCTTATGACTATGCCTTGTGCGATCGCAACTTAGGTTCGCACGGCATCACGCCCGGGGGACGACTATCGATTCTACGGAATCGGGGCGTGACACCCCTGCCCCAAGCCCGCCGTCCAGCCCCCGACGCCCCCCGCCCCAAGCCCGCCGCCCAGCCCCCGACGCCCCCGCTCCAAGCCCGCCGCCCAGCCCCTGACGCCCCCGCCCTAAGCCCGCCGCCCAGCCCCCGACGCCCCCCGCCCCAAGCCCGCCGCCCAGCCCCCGATACCCCCGCCCTAAGCCAGCCGCCCAGCCCCCGACGCCCCCGTCCCAAGCCCGCCGCCTAACCCCCGATGCCCCCCGCCCCAAGCCCGCCGCCTAACCCCCGATGCCCCCGCCCCAAGCCCGCCGCCCCCGCTGCCCCTACGACACCGCGAGAGAGAAAGAGAGAGAGAGAGAGAGAGGGGGGATTACCTTCGGGAGAGAGAGAGGAGAGTACGCCGACGCCGATCACCGAAGCCGTAGGAGAGAGAGAGAGAGAGAGAGAGAGGAGAGAGTGAATTTGGGGGGAATGCGAAAAGTTTCCTCCTCCGTTTTAATTTAAGTCTGGAACGTATATGTAGCGACGGACTAGCGACAGATTTTAATCCATCGTCCGTTAGTCACTATTTTTGATACTTGTCGACTGAATATCCGTCGCTACGTAGTCGAAGAATTGTCCCGCCAATTCTCCACACAATTTTTGCCAAATAATCGACTGCATAGCGACGGCTGACTATCCGTCGCTATATCTCCGACGCCCTAGCGACGGATGTGCAACCTTTCCTCCTCCTAAAAATAAAATAAAAAATGTAACGACTTGTCGTCGGTAATCCGTCGGCTAGTTGCCACAAAGCCGTCGCTAACGCCGACGAAAAATTTTCGTCCCTAATTTTCGATCGCTAATTTACTGTATTTTGGTAGTGGGGATGGGGTTAAGCCCATAAGTAAGTCACCAGCAGTGGCAACCCAACCGAGTCTGACTGGAGATTCCCAGAAGTCGGTTCAATGGGTAGAAACAAGCTTGACTTAGGTGACTTTATGGAACACTGATCCGAGATTAAAATCAAATAATGTCCAAGTGGCAGTACATGTGTACAATGATTTTCCATCCCTATGGTGACAGTGTTCCGGTGTGATTTGGTTAGGATGAGTTTTTTAAAACTCTTAAAAGTCCAAGCATGACTATGCAGGGTTGACTCCAATCACCAACCATTTGAGGACTTACCTATGTGAGAGGTCGTGACGGCCGCGACTATGGGACAGGGTAATCCCAGACAACTATCATGAATAAGAAAAAAGTGCTCATGGCCAATCAAAAGCCATCCCGATAGACCCAAGAACCTCTAGCATACTATGTGTGCTATTTTCTGAATCTGGTTCAAGAAGTCTGATTCAAGGTATAGTCCATCAAGCACTTCTTCATATAAAGGTAATAGTTACTAAATGAGATTCAAGGTTGTAGTCCATCTCATCTATGCATCGTATATAATTGTCCAGAAATTTTTTACTCATTTCGAAGATTATTTTCAAAAACTTGATTTTTTTTTTTTTTGTGGGGGGGGGGGGGGGGGGGGGGGGGGGGGGGGGGGGGGGGGGGGGGGATTGTTGTTTATATTAGAAAAATCAAGTTCCCTTACCTTATTATTCATTCATATTGGCCTTATTATCAACCTATTAATTCTTATTTACCACACCTTTCAACACCATTCAAAGTTGTCATTTTATGGCCCTTAATGGCTCATTAAACCTTTTAATATCATGGAATGGCTCATGGCTCTATATATTCTATTCGCTCTTCTATTTCAAAGTGTACAAAAAATATATACAAGAAAATGATCAAATTGATCATATTTTTCTCTTCTCATTACCCTCAGAAAACTATCATTCTTCTCCTATCCTCTCAAATTGTTTCTCCTTTAATTTTCTGGAAAAAGCTAAGTTTGGGTCGTTCTTCCGAAACTGTGTGCGGTGACGGGAAGCCGGTAGCAAGGGGTTTTACCACTAGGAGAATTCGAAAGGATGTCTGCACATAGATCTCGAATATTCTTTTAGGGCAATGCGTCGTGCATGACTTTTCCGTAGACCGATATTTCTAAATTTTTTTTTTTTTTTGCTACTCTATTTTCAGGATGATAAAGGTAAATTTTTCCAACAATAACTAGTGCAACCAGACGAACATGATTGATTGATAGATACAAACAAGTCGAGGAGTATAATAGTAAGGCCAATTGGCTTCGATATCTCCGCATTGAATGACCAATTGATCACAAGAAGTCATAAATATTCGTTGCGCCAAGTCTAGTAGCTGTCTCATATATATATATATATATATATATATATATATAAACAAATGACTGAAGCACAGACTGAGAGACAGAGAAAAAAATGATTAAAGCAAAGAATATCAAAACGAAAATTAGAATAATAGAAGTTAAGAGTGTCAGCAACGGAGGACACTTGGTTGGCCACACATTACTATGGTCCATCTACAAAGTATCGATGCCATAAAAAATGAAGATACGAATCATGTAAATTGTAGTTAATTATGTGGAACTATAAAACTAAGGAATCGTATTATTTCACAATAACAGCAGAAAAACTAGTTGAGCTGATGTCAGAAGATGGATCCACCGAAGAATAAATCGCGGTAAAAGTAAAGTTTCATCACAGAAAATCTGATGGCAGTAATGTACACATACACAGGAGCATTGTTCAGACCATTACTACTATCTAATAAATACACGTATTTTGTACGTATAATAACGTATAATAACGTATAATAAAAATATTATCCAATTATAGTCAAATATTTTTTTCAAACCCATGTTGTTAAGATGGAAGGTATTCTTCTCGTTTGGTTCATCAGTTCAATTCTCCATGTTGAAAATATATAACAAATTTAATTTTTTTAATAATTTTTTACATAATTTTCTTTTAATAAAATGGATCATGATATAATACGGTTTAGACGGCTCACTTTTGAGTCGTTTTTAATCCTCAGTATATAGTAGAAGATGAGTATCGGGATCGTCAGTACCAACACTATCAACAGTTTTCGGATTGAAATATCATATTTTTTTGACATAATTTTAAGTATTTTCAGTGTTATTTCTTAGTAGTTTTGAAGCTGAATGAGATAGTAGTCATCATCGCTGATTGGTTTATATGCGGTAGATAAATTTTCTTCTTTTACATATTTTTGCGGCCTTATTATGCATTTACACCATTGTTGATTGGTATTTTCGTTCAATTTTATTTGACGAAGAGACCACCCCCAATGTCAATGTCGATATTGGTATCGGATCGGGACATATTTCAAAATCGTATCGATATTGACAGTATTGGATCGGTATCGATCGATACTGCAAACTATGATTATGAGTTGATCAACGAAAAGTAAGTGTGCAGTAGAAACAGTTAGCAACCTACTTTTAATCCTTAAATTCAAGACTAATATTGGATGCAGGTCTCAGTACCACTGGCTGCTCGACTATTAGGCACATAAAGAAGAACATCATGCTAGGCACATAAAGAATGACAATGATAGTGTTGCTTTGCTGAAAGAGAGCGCTCGGGAAAGTTGGCTAATGAGAAGCAAAGTGAGGTTGGATTTATGCAATTATCCACTCAAAGGAATGTTGGTGACGAGCTGATGTAATGTAAAGTTTTTCTTACAAGTCTCCATTGCTTCCGAGAAGCCAAGTAAGAGAGAGAGAGAGAGAGAGAGAGAGAGGAGATAAGAACGCAGACCAAAGTGGCTACCACCACAATCATGCATAAAAACCATGTGGCTAAATTTACTGTCAACCATCTGACAGAAACTTTAGATACTGGAACAGTAAGCCCTCAATACTCACAGAAGACAAATTTTCAACAAAAATAATATTGGAAACACGGTGTGATTCGAATCGGAGTTGGCCTATAAAGTACGATATTGAATTGGGCTCATATATCTTAAAAGAAAATTCTCATATAAGACCTGAATCAATTCCAATTATCTATACTTCATGATCCCACCTCCTACCTGATGTAAGACTAAATTAGCAACACCATTGTCACCTTCTTTTGAGCGCTCAATTGGAAATGAGCTACAATCCAACAGTAGGGTCTGCTTGACAATAATATTTTTATCGGTTTTGAGAGTTGTTTGAACCGACCGTTTAAAAAAAAAATCTTGTTCGGTAAATTTTTTAAATTACTAGTTTGAGTCGGTTCAAAAAATCTCCAAAACCAATGCAATATAATTTTTGGTGTCTTTATAAACACCCTAAATCTAGGTGTTTGAGGATTTCTAATTTTTTTATATATATTATTATCAAAAAAATATAACTACAACTACTAACCTCCTACCATATTTCTTGTTTCTTATCTTTTTTTTTTTCTTTTGAGCTCCCATCTGACAGCTACTTCCTCCAAAATGTAATTTTTTTTAAATTTTGCGATCAATTATATGTCATAGTAAATGCTTTGTTTTCAACATTTATGATTTACCATTTGTCAAACTATTCTATGTTTGCAAGTTATATGAGTGTATAAGATATTGTTTGGGAGAACAATAATATAAGCTTTATTCAGAAGAACTTTTGTTAATATATAGACATATAAGTAATTTTATTGTTTTGAAAAACTTTCAGAACTTTTCGTTCATGAGTTACCAAGTATGAATTAACTTAATTTAAAAAACGCAAGCTGCTCAAAATCATCTCTCTTATAACCGCTCATAATCGGTATTACAACAATTGACAAGCAGACCCTTACGAAAAAAGACTCAAACTTTTATAGAGCTTCTTCACAATTGGGGGGGGGGGGGGGGGGGGGGGGGGGGGGGCGGGGAGCTTCTTCACAATTGTGTGTGTGTGTGTGTGTGTGTGGGGGGGGGGGGGGGGGGAGGGGGGGTCTCTCCCCCATGATTTTCTTCTCAAGCGTCACCACGTACATGCTAGCCACCATGGAGATTCACCAGTAGGCTTTCTAACAAGAAATAGGCACATGATAAAGAACTCAATGCCCCACAGATTCCCATCTCTATAGAGGAGATAATGTGTTTAGTCACCAGTTAAAGAAGCCCTAGCCTCGAAGAAAACACATGAACTCGTGGTGTGCCTGGTCTATTGAGGATAAAGGGTTATGTTAGGTATGCACTGTTGGTATTTTATTCTTTATGTTGTGTGTTCACAACACTCTATTGTTAAAAGATAGTCCCACATCGGAAAATCACACCAATATGTATCTCTATATATTACTTATGAAGGAATAGAGAGATGCACATGGGTTGAGGCCCAATGGAGGGTGCCATGTGGGAGGATTTTACATAGAGGTGAGAATAAGAAACCAACTTTTGGCCAAAATGAAAATAGATTGGAGCTCGGGGCTTAGCGACTCGGACTCGGGCTTGGGCTAATGGGCTAATGGGCTTTTGAGGCTTATTGTGACTTTTTGATGGCACTTTGCACTTAGCACGACGAGACGTACGGGACGTACGGGTCGAGCGGGTCGAGCGGGTTGAGCGGGTCGAGCGGGCCGTTCAAATTATGTAACGTCCGCGGGTCTTGTGGGCTCAGATCCGGAAATGGCTCAGATCCAGAAAATCCGGATCTGGTATTAAACCAAGGCGTGCGTTCATAATTTGAAAAGCCCACCTCGTGCCTATAATATCAGTAGCATCTCCTCTCTCCAGGGTTACAGAAAATAATCAGAGAATTTCCAGAGAGAGAGAGAAGTGCTGCTGCTATTCCGAAGAGTCGTCGACATTTTTGGCCAGCGTTCTAAAGTTCTCTTCGAACTTGCTGGTTCCTGGAGGCTTGTCCGTAAGGCGGATATAGCTTTGAGCGCCGGTGATCTTTCACCCCAGCAGGCTTTCTTCTTCCTCTGTTGCCTTCGAGAATACCGTCGCTTCTCTTTAGAAGTTATACGGTTCTGTTGCCTTCGAGAACACCGTCGCTTCTCTTTAGAAGTTATACGGTTCTGTTGCCTTCGAGAAATATTACGAAATAATCTTTTTAGATTCTCGTAATACAACATCACCTTCTTTAGGGTGTTGTTGCTGGAAACATTGTCTTTACAATTATTTCTGAACTCGTGTTTTTCCATCGATTGTTCGCCAAGGGACTAACAATCTCAAAGCTATATCGAAAAGATGGATAACTCACGTGCATCGCTCGTCAATACCGACTTTAACAAGTTGGAGAAATTCGACGGCGAACATTTCCAAATCTGGAAACGGAAAGTAACCTTAAACATTCAACTCGTGGAAGTTGATCGCGTGCTGAATGAGGAAGAACCGGTCGTTCCAACAACCGGAACCGCAGAAGTTATTGCCGCTGCTAAGTCCAAGCAGGCAAAATGGATTAGAGAAAACAGTATCTGTAAACTGTTAATTCTCAATAGCATGGAAGACTCTCTGGCAGAGTCCTATTCAAAGAAGAATTCTGCCAAAGAGATTTGGGACTCCTTGGGGAAATTGTACGAAGATGACGAGAATCGGTCCAAGATCTTCTTGGTTGAAAGATACCACAAGTGGACCTTCGAAGATGAGAAGGCTATGCTGCCCCAAGTAAAGGAGTTTCTGAAGCTGCGCCAAAAGTTGGATGACGAGAAGATGCCTCTTGTCGACAAGTTTATCGTTGGAGGAATCGTCTCTAAACTTCCTGCAGGTTGGAGCAACTTCTATGCAAGGATGCACCGCAAGAAGCTGGACATATATATGGAAGATCTCCTGCAAGAGATCCATGTTGAGGACGAGATGCGCTCTCAACAGAAGATGGATTCTCTGTCCAAACAACTGGCGAAAGCAAATCTGGTCCAAACCAGAGAGTACAAGGGGAAGCAGGCGGCTTCTCCTCATAAGAAGAAGAAGGACTTCACTAATCTGAAAGTGAAGAGTCCTTCATTCAAGAATCAGAAGTCCAAGTCCCATGTGACGTTACAAATGTGGCAAGAAGGGCCACTACAAAAGTGACTGCAAGGAACCAGAAAAAGGTGAGCCTAGTAAGGTTTCTTTGGTTACTAATCTGGTTGCAATGATAGCACAGGTTGCAAATGTGGGGGTTGACTCGGACTGGTGGATAGACACTGGTGCAACATGTCATGTCTGCTCAGACAAGGAATGGTTCGACTCATATGAGCCAACTTCCGAGAAAGTCATAATGGCAAACCAGGCACAAGCTGAAGTACTGGAGATCGGGACGGTGGAGCTGAAACTCACATCGGGGAACACTCTGACGCTTCAAGGAGTGAAGCATGTTCCTGCAATTGCTAAGAACCTGATCTCTGGGAGCCTGCTTTGTAACGCAGGCTTGAGGATGGACATCAATGCTGGCCAGATGGTGATGTCCAAGAAGGGTACATTCTTCGGAAAAGCTTTCCAGACTGAAGGAATGTACAAAATTCAGCTTGTTGTAACCCAAAAAAATGATATTAATGCTATTTCCACTTTGAACTATTCTTTTGAGTTGTGGCATAATAGGCTAGGACATGTTCATTATAAAAAAATTAACAAGATGTCTAGCCTAGGACTTATCTCCAAGTGTGGGGGTAAGGTAGAGAAATGTGAAGTGTGTGCTCAGACGAAGATCACAAGGAAACCCTTTCACACGGTCCATCGAAGCACAGATCTTCTGGAGTTGGTTCACTCAGATATCTGTGATTTCAAGCAATTCTCTACAAAAGCCGGGATGAAGTATTTTATTACTTTCATCGATGACTTCTCAAAGTATGCTTTTGTCTACCTGCTCAAGTCTAAAGACGAAGCATTCGAGAAGTTCAAGGAGTTCAGGGCCGAGGCTGAACAGCAAACAGGACAACAACTCAAAAGGCTAAGGAGTGATCGAGGCGGGGAGTATCGGTCTCATGATTTCTCATCATTCTGTAAAGAACATAGAATCATAAATGAGACGACGGCTCCGTACTCTCCTCAATCCAACGGAGTAGCAGAAAGGAAGAACAGAACGTTGACAGAGATGATGAACTCTATGCTGTTGACTGCGGGTCTTCCAAAGAGCTTCTGGGGAGAAGCTGCATTAACGGCTACTTTCTTTCTCAATAGAGTACCGTATGCAACTTCGGATATAACTCCTCATGAACTCTGGTTCAAAGTCAGACCTAACTTGAATGTCATTCGAGTGTGGGGGTGTCTGGCTTATGTGAAGCTCCCAGATCTGAAGATTCAGAAGCTGGGGACTAGGACTACTAAGGCTATCTTCTTGGGCTATGCCGAGAAGAGTGACGCTCGGAGATTCCTTGATATAGAATAAAATCATATCATTGAATCTCGCGATGCTGAATATTTTGAAGATAAGTTTGCAAGGCACAAAAATATTGTTCTCGCGGATCTTCCGGAGAATGATGAGAGTGCAAAGCAGACAGAAGCCCTTAAAGAACCAGTAGTCCAAGAAGAAGCTATTGTCGAAGAGACACCAGTTGAACCAGAACTCGCTGAGCCGTCAACTAAGCGAGTAAGGAGGCCGAAAGACTTCGGAGATGACTTCGTCACCTATCATGTGGAAGCAGATCAGCTTACCTATGATGAGGCGATGAAGACCAGAGATGCTGTATTCTGGAAGGAGGCGATAGACAACGAGATTGACTCAATCACCTCCAACAACACATGAATGTTAGTTGACCTGCCAGAAGGAGCAAGACCCATCGGATGCAAATGGATATTCAAGAAGAAGATGAAAGCAGATGGAACCATTGACAAGTTCAAGGCCAGGCTAGTGGCCAAGGGGTTTGCTCAGAAGCAGGGGATCGACTACTTTGACACTTATGCTCTAGTAGCTCGGATGACAACCATCAGATTGTTAATTGCTCTAGCAGTAATACACAAGCTGATGATACATCAGATGGATGTGAAAACGGCATTCCTTAATGGCGAGCTGACCGAAGAGATCTACATGCAACAACCAGAAGGTTTTGTCGTCAGAGGTCTGGAAGACAAAGTCTGCAAGTTGATGAAGTCTCTGTATGGTTTGAAACAAGCTCCCAAAATATGGCATGAGAAGTTTGACAAGGTGATAAGGTCAAATGGCTACAGGGTCAGTGAAACAGACAAGTGTGTCTATACGAAGTTTGCTGACAGAAGAGGAGTAATCGTTTGTATTTACGTGGACGACATGCTAATCCTAGGTACGGATTTAGGCTGCGTCACAGAGACAAAGAAATTCCTCTCGACCAAGTTCAGTATGAAGGACTTGGGGGATGCCGACGTAATCTTGGGGCTCAAGATCATCCGGACAGGTACTGGAATAGCGCTGTCACAATCTCATTATATTGAGAAGATGCTCACTCGCTACGGGTATCAAGATCTTCCTATAATTGATACACCGTACCGGAGTGATCAGAAGCTGGAGCCAAATTCGAGAGAAAGTGTCAGGCAGTTGGAGTACGCTAGCGTCATCGGAAGCTTGATGTACGCTACTACTGCCACAAGGCCTGACATAGCTTTTGCGGTGGGAATGCTGAGTCGGTTCACTAGCAACCCAGGCGTTGAACACTGGAACGCTGTGAAGCGTGTTATGAGATATCTTAAAAAGACTCAGACATTTGCACTATACTACAGCGGAGATCCGTCAGTAGTGGAAGGCTTCAGTGATGCTAGCTGGTGTTCAGAGGTGGAGAGCGAGTATTCTACAGGTGGATTCATATTCGCTTTGGGCGGAGCCGCTATATCGTGGAAATCGAAGAAGCAGACAATGTTATCTCGCTCCTCCATGGAATCTAAATTCTTTGCATTGGATGCTGCTGCAGATGAAGCAAAGTGGCTTCGGGAGCTCATGTATGATCTTCCAGTGGTTGGAGCTCAGATACCGGCAATCCCGATATACTGTGACAACCAGGCGGCAGCAGTAGTAGCATCAAATGAACTCTTTAACGGGAAGAAGAGGACTGTGCGGTTAAAGCACAGAGCAGTGAACGATCTCATCAAACGAGGCGTCATTGCAGTGATCGATGTTCGGAGTCAGGAGAACCTGGCGGATCCGTTCACAAAAGGCCTCAAACGACAGCTGGTCGAGGACACAGTAAGGAAGATGGGTTTGAAGGCATTCTAATATTGTGTCATTATAATCCTATCAATAAATTTTATGTTATTGCTTCAAAGAGAAATCTACCAGATATCTAATTTTTTGATTCAAGTGAGGACTATTGACTGGAAAAATATTAGTTAACAGTGGGTACTTGTTCTGCGGAACATGAAAGGGTTTCGGACCCAGAACCACTGTTGTCTACTATGAATTTTCTACGAAAAATTGATCCTGTGGGAAGGATGGCATAATGCCTTAATGAGTTCTCAGACTGAGTGAAGGTCTGTTATGCTTTACAGGAAGCATGGTAGCACAGCACTACAAGGAGTGTGACTCCATGCTATTTATGGCGGTGACTCCACCATGAGGTTCTCGAAAGAGGTAAATCCTTGGCTATGTTAGCCAAGTCACAGCGGCGTAGCACCGCAAATAGGCAGTTGGCCTAATGCTGTATATTGAATTAAAGAGGGATGTAGTCAGCACTACAAAGAGGAGGTGTTCCTCATGTTACGGGTGGCACGACACCACAATGAGGTAAACCCGGCTAGGGATAAAGCCTCGGCCTTGCAAGCCATGTCGTAGCGGCGTAACACCGCACAGAAGCGTAAGGCTTCATGCTGGGTAGTTTGGCACTACAAAGGGGCTAGACCTCATGCTACGGGTAGTATGACACTACGATGAGGTTCCCGGTGATTCGGGGTAAGGTCCTCGGCTTAAGGCCATGTCATAGCGGCGTAGCACCGCAAAGGAAGCGTTGGACGCTTCATGCCATGTCTCTTTAATAAAGAACTCACCTATAATGTATGGACAGAGAAATAGGCCGTCTCTTGAGGGTAAATTTGTAGACGTCCAAAATACATACACTGAAATCCAGGCTGGCACAAGGCCTTTAATGTGCAGCCAGAAGTACAGATAACTACATTATGTGAGTGGGAAAAATTACAGTTGTGGTATAGAATTCAAGGCGTAGTCCATTCTTGTATCATACTGTTGTTCAACCCATGCGGGAAGATTCAAGTCGTCAGCGACATATATCCTAATGCATAATGGACAGTTATTATGTGGAACGCTTAACTCATATATATAGAGATATGTGGGGGATTGTTGGTGTTTTATTCTTTATGTTGTGTGTTCACAACACTCTATTGTTAAAAGATAGTCCCACATCGGAAAATCACACCAATATGTATCTCTATATATTACTTATGAAGGAATAGAGAGATGCACATGGGTTGAGGTCCAATGGAGGGTGCCATGTTGGAGGATTTTACATAGAGGTGAGAATAAGAAACCAACTTTTGGCCAAAATGAAAATAGATTGGAGCTAAGTCCCGAAGGGGCTTAGCGACTCGGACTCGGACTCGGACTCGGGCTCGGGCTCGGACTTGGGCTTGGGCTAATGGGCTTTTGAGGCTTATTGTGGCTTTTTGATGGCACTTTGCACTTAGCACGACAGCTCGTCGTTAGGCGCATTGTGCGCTTTAGTTGCGCTCGTGCGCGAGCCTCTGCGCGGCCTGCGTGGCGTACGGGGCGTACGGAGAGTACTGAGCGTACTGAGCGTACGGGACGTACGGGACGTACGGGTCGAGCGGGTCGAGCGGGCCGTTCAAATTATGTAACGTCCGCGGGTCTTGTGGGCTCAGATCTGGAAATGGCTCAGATCCAGAAAATTCGGATCTGGCATTAAACCAGGGCGTGCGTTCATAATTTGAAAAGCCCACCTCGTGCCTATAATATCAGTAGCATCTCCTCTCTCCAGGGTTACAGAAAATAATCAGAGAATTTCCAGAGAGAGAGAGAAGTGCTGCTGCTATTCCGAAGAGTCGTCGACATTTTGGCCAGCGTTCTAAAGTTCTCTTCGAACTTACTGGTTCCTGGAGGCTTGTCCGTAAGGCGGATATAGCTTTGAGCGCCGGTGATCTTTCACCCCAGCAGGCTTTCTTCTTCCTCTGTTGCCTTCGAGAATACCGTCGCTTCTCTTTAGAAGTTATACGGTTCTGTTGCCTTCGAGAACACCGTCGCTTCTCTTTAGAAGTTATACGGTTCTGTTGCCTTCGAGAAATATTACGAAATAATCTTTTTAGATTCTCGTAATACAACATCACCTTCTTTAGGGTGTTGTTGCTGGAAACATTGTCTTTACAATTGTTTCTGAACTCGTGTTTTTCCATCGATTGTTCGCCAAGGGACTAACATGCACAACTTGCATGGGGGTAGGCAAGTACAGTCACTCAAGCTTTATGAATGTTAAGGCAGTTGCTAATCCCTTTAGGATAGTTTTTCATGCCATCTGGCATGTAAATGAGTGCATGCAGAACAATTCTCTTTATCTCTATGCCCTTAAGTTGATGGCATGAAAGGTGCACGGTAAGTCCGGCATGCTGAATAATTTCTCGTAATATCAAGATGTATATATGATTTTTTTTTCTTCAAGTGCACGGATGCCAAGTTATGGGAACGGGGACATTAAAATTTGGCTCTTAGGTTTATTGTGCCTAGATGATGGATGCAAGGAAACCTTTTAGAAAACTCCTCATCCCTTTCCATCTGAACTTTTTTGTAGCAACCAAAATCTGGGTTGCTGGGTTATTGGGAAGTCAGTAAACAATTAGGTCAGCCTTCTAGTAGTAGTCCAAAAGAATGACGGTCATTAGTTACTAGTTACTGATCTCTTCTACACATCAGGTGACATCTTTACACTAATAATATATGGTTAACATACTAAGGCTAGTTTGGTTCTCTTTGAAATCAATAATTGTTGTTTCCTTTGGCATATTGGCTAACATGACAAATGAAATATGTTTCGTTCCTAACGTTTGCCTACCATTTTGGCCATACAAAATGGTGTTTTATTGACACTCCTAAAATGTCATCATGTACTACTTTTTAATTTTCTATCATTCAAATTCCAAATCTACTTATGTATTAAATCTGACATTAATTTGTGCATGAATGGAGGGAGAAGTGCAGGATGACATTTTAGGAGTGCCAATAATGTTAAGCAGGGACATATTTAGATTTGAATGATATCAAATTAAAGAGGAGTGCAGGATGGCATTTTAGGAGTGCCAATAATGATATCCTAAAACAAAGGGTCAAAACAGTAAACACAAAACCCTGGTAGAGGCACCAGTTGAAGTTCTGTTCCCTTTCAGATGGGTCCTAGTACATAAGGAATAAATATTTGAACTGTTTTATAATTACAAACTTAATTAGTATTGTAAATGATAATTAATACAAACAATTAAATAATTAAAATATGCCGATTGCCACCAGTATGCTATAACATTGCCATTTCATAAGCTTTTTCTATTGCAAATAGATGCTTTAATAAACTAATTACAGCGGCTAGGGGTTGGCATAAAATCGAGAACAACTCTAAAAAGTAATTTAGCCTTTGAGGTGTCCGAGCTCTCTAGTCAAGTGGTATTAAGCAGACATTCGAAAAGATCGAAAAGGTTCGAATCTCCCAATTGTGCATGTGCGTGTGGGATTTCAAAGAGAATTTAGCCTTTGAGGCTCAACACAATATGGTCCATACTAGTTGGGCACACTGAAGGAGAAAGGCCAGAATAGTGGACACATGAGAGAACCAACAAACCACTTCGATGAGAAGCGCTTATAATGATGGTGAAATCAGAGAACAGTGTATAGTTATATAACTTGAAGGAGTATATGTATAATAACACAACGGATTTTGTTAACATGTGGTCTAAGAACACAAATTGATAAATGTGTATTTTATATGGATATTCCACCAGCACATTAATCAATACATATTTCTGTTGGCCCATTGACTAAATGTCACACCTGATTTTGATAATCAGCGACAACTTAAGTTGATACGCAAAATATACGATATGCTACAGGTGTTACAGGTTACTGAAATCAATATCAAAGAACGTACCACGTCTACATCTTGCTTCTACAAAGAGCAATCAAATCATCATCCAAAAGGAATTGCACTAGAATCCAGATCGAGTCTTTTTATATTTTCTTCTGTAACTTTTATTTTATTGATTCTATGAAATATAAAATGTGAGATCGATCAGAATATTACTGGTTCAGGTTTTATAAGCCCACAAAATCCAAAAAGCCTACCCAATTCCACAAATTCTACATATTCATTTAACCAAAAATCCTATGCAATTTGGACCCCAAAATTCCTATTCTGCCTAGACAGAATTCGGCTAGAACTCTGACCGAGTTCCTGTCCGAGTTCGGACAGAGTTCGATCATGGGATTTCGAAATTCTGTTCCCTCCAAATATGCAGGCAACGTTCGTTTGCGAGATCTTAGCATCCGAACTCAGCCCGAACTCTACCTGAGGTCGGTCAGGAAAAACACTATAAATAGATAAAGATTTTCACATTTCTAATCACCCATTTACTCATCTATCTATCTCTTCCTAAGTGTTTTTCATCGTTCTAAATCTTTCATATTTCACCTATACCTCTCTTAGCCAAAGCCAGTAATATTCTGTTCGATTTAGAGTATTTAGTTTACAGAATTGTAAAGAGATCGCAAGTCAGAAAACTTCTCAATTTTCGTACTCAAGTTTGTTGGAGTTGGTCGTGCGCTTGTCACTAAGCACGGTGTTGTGAAGGTCGTGCACTTGTCGCCAAACATGGTATTGTAAAGAGACAGTAAGCACTCATTTAGCTTGCAAATAGTGGATTAACAATGGACAAGTGTACTCGCGATTGGATTAGTCCTCTCAGAGGAAAACCAGTATATATCCGGGTGTTCACTGAGTCTGATCTTCTATCTCTTGATTAATGCTTTTAATTTACTGCCTCTTATATCTGTCGTAGTTCATAATCTGTTAATTTTTTAAGTGATGATTATTTCTGCTGCACACGTACACACTCAATTCACCCCCCTCTAGAAATATTCAACGGTCACTACCAAAATAAGTCATATCAGCGACGCAATTAGCGACGCTTAATCAACACATCGCTAAAATTGTGCAACTTAGCGGCGTAAAAAGTTTACGTCACTATTAGTGACTATCAGCGACATATTGCCACTACATTTTGTATAGCAAAATTTATCGTCGCAGAAAAGTCGGTGGACGTCGCTATGATTTTATTATCAGCAACAATTAGCGACGTCAATGTAAGATGTCGCTAATTTTTTAGAATATAGCGACGTTTAGCAACGTCTTACTCTGACGTCGCAAATTTATTTCTAATATACCAATCGGGTTTTCCTTTTCCCCATTCTCACTCGAAATTTCACAAAAATATTTCGTTCCTCCCCCACGCTGATGACCCCCTGTGCTACTTCGCTGCCTCCTCCTCCTCCTCTACCGCTCATCTACCTCCACCGAGCTCCTCCTCCTACTCCTTCTCTGTCGGTCGCTCGCCTCCACTACCGACCGCCCTCCTCCTCCTTTTTTTTCGTTACTGCGTGCTCCTCCTCCTCTCTGGGCTACTCCTCCACCGACCCCCTCCTCCTCAATCGCCTACACGCGCCGACCTCCTCCTCCTCTCGGCCATCCCCTTCCTTAGTCACCCCCAAAATTAGGTAAACCCTAACCATTTCTTTACTAGCCATTTGACATGGACACGACACAGACACGAATACGACACAAACACATATACTGACATGACACAAACTTAATTCTGACAGAAAATAAAGATTTGATGTAAAACAAATAAGTAAAAAATTCTAACTAGTAAAAAAATATTGGAAAATCAAGATTATTATTAAATAAAGTTATATGGTTTTACAATGTTTGGTGTCATTATTAAAAAAATTTACAAGTCACAGCCTTTTCCGACACTGACCCAATTCGGACAAGGTTTGGTGTAAGCATCATGAGAGTATCGGAGAAAGTCCCAATGTGACAGTAATGTGTGGTAGATCATCTTGTGCATGTGGTGTCACATGTTCCTGTGAAAGTCCCAATGTGATAGTAATGTGTGGTGTAGTGTGTAGTGCATGAGTGTGGGTATATGTGAGTGAGTGATGGGGGTTAGGTAATGTATGCATACATACTTATATAATGTGTGTATGCATAGAGTGTGTTAGGATGTGACAATTGAATGTCTTCCTGTGATCGTATATCCTATAGTGTGTGTGTCTTACCTATGAGTGTATGTTTGCCACCCATATAATGGAGTTTAAAATTGGAGTTGTCCACATGTCTTTAAGTTTGAAATCATGTCTTCATGCTATTACTTTTGTAAGCCTTTGAACAATGGGCATGTATCTATCTTACAAAAGTATCTAAAAATGGATATGGATTACTATCTGTGGCATCGTTCGTAGATGTAAAACCATTATCATAATGACATGTGCAGTGTGCGGGATAAATTCATTGAGGGTGTACAGCATTTCCTGCAGTTCGTCAAGGCGTTCCCTCAGTACATGGACGGTACCAAAATTAAGTATCCGTGTGTGAGATGTCGCAACTTGAAATATCATCCAGAAGTGGAAGTCATATATCATTTATACTTGAAGGGTTTCACGCCAAATTACTATAAGTGGACCACACACGGAGAACTTGTATCTTTAGCATCGGAGTCGAAGCCTTATGTGGATGTCCACAACCACGCTGCTTACGACGATGGATGGGTGAACATGGTTTTTTATGTGGCGGGACCTAGTTTCGATCCAGACAATCATGATGCAGCCGAGGAGGCACCGAACGCCGATGCTGCAAAGTTTATGGAGTTGATGGAGAATGCAAGGACTCCATTATATCATGGTTGTGAGGATCATTCACCGTTGGAGGTGGTTACAAGATTGTTGAGCATCAAGTCTAATTTTAACATGTCGCAAGATTGCTACAACCGACTGATGGAGTTGATTACCGACTGATGGAGTTGATTATAGAGATCTTGCCTGAGGGTGCTAAGTTGCCTAAAGACTTCTACCGATCTAAGAGGATGGTAAGATCGCTCTGGATGGGATACGAAAAAATTGATGCATGTCGCAACGGGTGCATGTTGTACTACAAAGATGACAAGGATGAAGACGCCTACAGATTTTGTGGTGCTGATCGCTACAAGGGCAGTATTAGAGGAAGGTCTGTCAGTGCAATGAAGCCTACCGATTCGATGCACTACTTGCTGTTGATGTCGCGGTTGCAGCGGTTGTTTATGGTGAAGGAGACTACAAAAAACATGAGTTCGCATAGGCGAGAACAGATCAAAGGAGTGTTGGATCACCCATCTGATGGAGAAGCATGGAATCACTTTGATCGAGAGTATCCATATTTTGTTTCAGATCCGCGTATTGTCAAATTGGGGCTCTGCTCCGATGGTTTTATCCCATTCGAACTTTCGGGCTCCCAGTATTCGTGTTGGCCTGCGATCGTCACTCCGTACAATCTACCGCCTTGGATGTGCATGAAGACTCCGTATATGTTCCTCATCGTTATTATCCCAGGTTCGAACAATCCGAAGAGGAACGTCGATGTGTATTTACATCCATTGATAGATGAGTTAAATCAGTTGTAGGAAGTAGGTTCCAACACGTACGATGTTTCTAGAAAGCAGAATTTTCATATGCGGGCAGCACTTATCTGGACCATCAATGACTTTCCGACCTATGGAATGTCGTTGGGATGGAATACGCATGGCCGTCTTTCATGTCCATATTGCATGGACCGCACTAAGGCTTTCTGTTTGAAACACGGAGGCAAACCGTGCTTCTTCAATTATCTTTGACAATTTCTGCCGAAGGATCATCCGTACCGGAGGAACAAGAATGCTTTTCGTACCGGCATTGTGGAGAAGGCTAATCCACTGCCAAGGTGGCCCGAATACACTATATGAAAAGAGGTAAAATATTTACCAAGAGCTATTGAAGAGCCTGCTAAGGGCTATAAGTGTGACGGATTTGGTCGCACTTATAATATATTCTGGGTTCTGCCATATTGGAGCACCAATCTGATCAGACATAACCTTAATGTCATGCATATCGAGAAGAATGTGTTTGACAACATAATTAATACTGTAATGGACGTAAAGGAGGAGACAAAAGACAATCCAAAGGCCAGATTGAACTTGGAAGAAATATGTAGATGTCCTGCGTTGCATTTGATAGAGGTGGGGAATGGGAAGTTCAAGCAGCCTAAGGCAATTTTTTTCACTGGAGAAGGAGGATAAAGTGAGACTTTGTAGGTGGATTCAATGCCTAAAATTTCTAGACGGATACGTTTCGAACTTGAGAAGATGCGTCGACCTCAAGGAGAACAAACTGATGGGTATAAAGAGCCATGATTGTCATGTATTCATGGAGAGGTTAATTCGATTGCATTTTAGGAATTCTTACCCCAGGTTGTTTGGGATCCATTGACTGAGCTTAGCATATTCTTCAGAGATCTTTGTTCTACTAAGTTGCTCGTCGATCATCTAGAAAAGCAAGAGAACGATATTACGGTAACACTGTGCAAGCTTGAGAAGGTATTTCCTCCTAGATTCTTCGACTCCATGGAGCATTTGCTAATTCATCTTTCATACGAGACACGTGTTGGTGGGCCCATCGATTATCGGTGGATGTACCCGTTTGAGCAGCATTTGAACCACCTAAAGAGAAAGGTAAAAAATAAGGCTCGGGTCGAGGGTTCTATTTGTGAAGCATATGTTCTCGAGAAGATTACAAACTTCTACTCGACGTATTTTAAACCTCATGTTGTGTAATGACCATGGTTCGTATTACGTATTTTGGAATACGTGTACGTATTTTGTCTCGTATTATATGCCTCCTTGCATGGTTTATTTGGACATTTCATTGCATGGTTCATCTTGGTTCGGTTCGGCTTGTTTGGCTTGGTTCAGTTTTATTGTGAACCAACCCCTACCTACTACCACCATCACCATTTATTAACCCCAACCCTTTCTCTCTCCTTATTTACTCATCTTCTTTCTCACTATTACTCTTCACCTACCTGAGAAAAAGGGAGAGCTTAGGCAAGTGCATCTTGCTTCATGAAGGAACTCAGATTTTTTGTTGTTCCATTATCTTCCTTACAACATCCTGAGACACTTTAGTACTTAGCATTTTTAATTTCCATAGCTAATTTTATGTAGATCTAAATTTATTTTATTTTCGGATTTCTTGGGTTTTGATCTACTTAACCTTGTTATTTCCAAGTTTTGATGATTTCAAGTTGTGGAGAATTTTATTCTGCCCTAGTTTGACCTATGGAAGTTCAGATTCTAACCTCGGATGAAGGATTTATGGAGCTTGGAAGCATGGCCTTCATGGTTCTTCTCCTCGGAAATTTGAGAAGAAGAACAGTGCTTGACCGTATGGCAATTCATGTGACAAGTTTTCCCGTGGCCGCATGAAACTTTTCCTGAGCCGTATGAACTCTTAGTCCTAGCCGCATGAGACACTCTTCCCTCCGAGCCGCATAAGACCCCCCTTACTTCTCAGTCGCATGAGTTAACTTTCTCTGAGCCGCATAAGACTCAGCCCTTTCCAGTCGCATGACATTGCTCGGGTTCCTGGCCGCATAAGCTCTGATTGGTTCCTAGCCGCATGGACTTCTTCCCCTGAGCCGCATGTGCCCCCCTCTTTTCTTGGCCGCGTAAGACCCTGTCTTCCCCGAACCGCATGGACTTCTGATCCCGAGCCGCATAAGACCCGATTTTCTGGCCGCATGAACCCAGTCTTCCCGAGCCGCATGTGCCCTTGAACCCCGACCGCATGAACCCGACTCGCATGAGCCTGCTGATTCTTGGCCGCATGGCCTTAGCCTGGCCGCATGACTCCTTCTCCCCCACAACTTTATTATTTTAATTATTTTATTATGCTCATGCCTTATGATCCACTGTGTAACTTGGGTCTCTTGATAGAATGCTTGTATTATGTTATCCTGTACATGTATCCTGAACACGGCAGTGACCCGTAGTGGTGCACTCTTGACAAGTAACGTGACATGATAGTGGCCCGTCGTGGCACACTCTTGACAAGTAAACCTGACATGATATACCTTGATATGCTGTTGCAACGGCTAACATGACATGACAAGTATGAATGACCTGGACACCATGGACGATTGTGCTTGTACAAATAAACCAGTCTTGTCTTGCATCATGTCTAGAACAGGGACCCCTGAGTACCACGGTCAGGGGTACCTATTAAAATTGACTAAGGCTAATAACTAGAATAATCCAGTAGTCATAAAGAGATTTTCCCAGCTACAGGCAATCCCGTTATCTGGGCGCCCCACCTGGAATCTGTAGCCTGCCGTCGAGTAGGACACATTTCCAGCACACAATCATGTGGTGCACCCTTCAAGCTACTTAAGGGTACATGTGTTTCTTGGACGATGTACCCACCTGAACTCAACCCCTAATTGCGTCCGGATAGCCTGGATGGTCTGCAGGGCTTGTGGTTGTGGAATAATCTCACTTTATCTTGCTAGTAACTAAGCCTGTGATAACCCTAGTTAGTTAAAGTATCAAGCCATACTTATTGTTTGGCCGCGATTGTTGGATGCGGTATAATCAGTCTAGTCTTGTCTTGATCCTGTACAAGATTGTTACATGACCTGATTTCTTATACTTATTTTGCTGATAAATGGTGGGAAACCAAGTTCCGTTCAGACGAAGGGTTACAATCTCGGTTTTTGTTTGGTTTACGAATTGTAACCTGGCTATCTGAATAGTCCTATGGTTATAACCTGGTTATCTGAATAGTCCTATGGTTATCTTATCTTATATCATCGTAAATTTCTGTATTTCCAGTTCTTATTATTTATTTTATTCTTGTGCTAATTGCTGGGTTTTAGTTCTTAAGTGAAGCCTCTTTTGTGGCACTTGCTCTTTCTGGGATCTAATCCAGTTGGTTTTGTATGGCTAGATTTCGGAGCAGCTCCAGAGGATCTACCGACCTTCCAGCCAGATGGTGACTACTAGAAGGAATCCTGGCAACGAGTGGATTTATTTTGGCTCTCCCACTCTATTGTAAAAATATTCTTTTGTGGCGTTTAGCCGACGAGCACGTGTTAGCTCGATTGCACTTTATTTACTGTCCGCCTACGGGCTGTAACATGATTGACAATTCCTAGGGTTGATCATGTATGACTAAAACTCTTGCTAGTTTTCACATTTTGTAATGACTAGCTTCATGATCATCCAAATATGTAATATATGGGAAGCCTTACTATTGTATATTTGACGCTCTAACATCTTGGGACTGTTATTACTTGCTTGAGATTGAGACACTAGGCTTGTTCATGACCTTAAAAGACTGATGGATTGTAGTTAAACCCTCATATATCTAGACAGCCGTGACCTTATAGTGAGATGGATTACATTTCAATATACGTAGACGGCTATGTATGTCCCAGCTCTCTAGTATTCTGGTTCTGGGGCGTTACATGGTTTAAGTGGTGGCCCATACAGGTCTTGAAAATCAAGATATGTGAGGGTTTACCCAATAGAAGTCTCAATCAGCACTCGCCCTTGATCTCTGCTCGTAACCTCTAAATCCTTGGATTCTTGACCTGATCACATGCTTGTATCTTTGATCTGTCCTGGTCCTTCCTTATTGTTCCCTATGCCGTCTTCTTTAGCAGTATTATTTCTGGACCTGCCGATCAGAAAGACGGAGCACCTCCCGTAGACCAGCAACAATCCGGAGATCAAGCCCAGCATTCAGGAGTAGCCTCCAGAGTCATGCCTACTGGGGGTCAAGAGCCACCAGTTCAGCCCGTCCAGCCTGCAGAGCCTAATGATGGTACCTTGGTGGGTCTCATCAGGACATTGTTAGCTTCTCAAGATCATCGAGGTGACGCATTGCACCAGGCAGTACAAGATGCTCTGACCAGAGACGGTCATCAAGGTAACAATACAGCCAATAGTTTCAAGCGCCTGAACCCTCCCATCTTCGATGGCAGCGAAGATGCTAATGCTGCTGATGCAAGGCTTCAGGATACTGAGGTCGATCTAGAGGCAACTAGGACTCCAGATAATGAGAAGGTAGCCGTGGTACGCCTACAGTTATTGGATTTGGCCCGCAGCTGGTGGACGGCGCAGGCCATTGGATTAGTGGCACCTATTGCCTGGGCAGTATTCTGAGAGAGATTCCAGACCAAGTATTTTGATGCTGTAGCTCGGTACGATCTACAGACGAAGTTTACCAATCTGAAGCAGATGGACAGGACGGTCGATGGATATGCGGCCGAGTTCTCCAGGCTAAGTCGGTTTGCTCCCACCTTGGTGGCGACCGAGTTTGATAGAGCCCAGCGGTTCCAACAGGGGCTCCATCTAGAGATTTTATTGGCAGTAGAGCAGTTCGAACATCAGACCTTCGATGCAGTATTGAGAGCAGCTATGAGGTATGAGTATACCTCCCAGAGGATCGTGGACCGGACCGAAGGTCGAAAGAGATCTCAGACCAGATGAATCAGTCTTCAGCACCAGCCCGGTAGCTAGGACTTTGACCATTGGAACTCCGAGGCGGGCGACCTCAATGACATCGATTCAGCATTCGACCCCACTATTTCCCCAGCAGCAGAAGCAGACTTCCGCAATAGGATGCCCTCATTGCGGGAAGCCAGGATATGTGGTATCAGAATGCCGCAGGGCACAGGGATTGTGCCTGGCTTGTGTAGCACCGAACCACAGGGTTGGAAACTGTCCGAATAGGGGTAGTTCATCATCGTCCAACTTTTCTAGTCCTTCGGTGAGGGGACCAGCCCCAGTACCAATCCAGCAGCAGTAGCAGTACCCATTGCCGAGGCCCTTGCCGCCTCAGACCCAAGTATTTCAGCAGCAGAACCCCCAGCAGTATGCACAAGTCCAAGCCCAGATCCAGAATAGGCAGAGAGGTTTCCAGCAGAGGGGACCCACACCCAGAGGACATGGTCAGGCGATGGCGATGACCGTGGAAGAAGGATTGGCACTAGGTGAGGTAGTGGCAGGTACTATTCTCGTCAACTCCTTTCCAGCGTCAATGTTATTTAATTCTGGTGCATCGCATTCATTTATGTCTGCACGATTTGCGACACGAATAGGAATGGAGGCCGAGTCTTTATCAGTAAGGCTTAATATACTTACTGGTAACGGTCTTGTTGAAGTAGATAGAGTATTTTCTTCGTGTCGGATCGTAGTTAGCGGTAGAGAGTTCCCCGCTAGATTGATAGAATTTCCGATGGCCGATTATGATGTGGTCTTAGGGATGGATTGGTTGAGGAACCAGTATGCTATGATAGACTGCCATATTGGAAGGGTTATTTTTAGCATTCCAGGCGAGCCAGAGTTTTCTTTTTCCCGAGGCGAAGTTGAACCTTCTCCTCCAGTATTGCGGATGGCCGTAGCAGCAATACAGTTACCTCGGATAGTCGAGGAGTTTTCAGATATTTTTCCAGAAGAGCTTCCAGGAATGCTGCCAGAGCGAGAGATCGAGTTTACTATCGACTTGATCCCAGGGACAGGCCCAGTGTCAGAGAGAGTCTACAGGATGGCGCCGTCAGAGTTAGAGATATTGTACAAGATGATTGAAGAACTCAGGACCAAGGGATTCATTCGTGTAAGTGGATCGCCTTGGGGAGCCCCGATGCTTCTTGTGAAAAAGAAGGATGGTACGTCCAGATTATGTGTTGACTATCGTACCTTGAACTCAATGACAATCAAGAACAGATATCCACTCCCGAGGATAGATGACTTATTTGATCAACACAAGGGGGCAGCAGTATTCTCGAAGATTGATTTACGGTCAGGATATCATCAGATCAGAGTCAGAGAGCAGAACATCCCGAAGACAGCTTTTATATCTAGATATGGGCATTGGGAGTTCCTTGTTATGCCATTTGGAGCATCCAATGTGCCGGCTGTATTCATGAACCTCATGAATCACATTTTCATGCCTTATTTGGATCAGTTTATGATTGTGTTCCTAGACGACGTCTTGGTCTACAGTAAGAGTGAAGCAGAGCATGAGCAGCATCTCAGAATTATCCTTCAGATTCTCAGGGAGCACCAGTTGTACATGAAGTTCTGTAAATGCGAGTTTTGGCTCGATCGCATTTCGTACTTGGGTTATATCATCACAAGAGGAGGAGTAGAAGTGGATCCCCAGAAGATCGTGGCTATTGAGACATAGCCAGTACCCAGCACAGTTGTAGAAGTTCGTAGTTTTTTTGGCTTGACCGGCTACTATTGGCAATTTGTTTCAGATTTTGCTCGAATTTCAGTTCCATTGACCCAGTAGACCCGCATAGATGCCCAATTTGCTTGTACAGCAGAATGTCAGGATTCTTTTGAAAAGTTGAAGCGAGGTTTGATCACGGCACCCATTCTCACTCTTTCAGATGGAACCGGGGGATTCTCAGTGTATTGTGACACTTCAGGCAGAGGTTTGGGATGTATTTTGATGCAGCATGGGAAGGTAATAGCTTATGCGTCATGTCAACTTTATGGTCATGAGAGGAATTACCCAACCCATGACTTGGAGCTGGCAGCAGTAGTATTTGTACTTAAGTTATGGAGGCACTACTTGTATGGAGATAGGGTGGAGATTTTCACCGACCACAAGAGTTTGAAGTATGTATTCACTCAGAAGGATCTTAACATGCGTCAGAGAAGGTGGCTAGAGCTACTGGTGGATTATGATGTTAACCTGCAGTGTCATCCTGGAAAGGCCAACGTTGTTGCAGATGCGTTGAGCAGGAGAGCTGGAGTTTATCTCCTCACAACGCAGCCAGAGTTGTTAGCAGATCTTCAGAAGATGGGTATTGAAGTTACCCTTCCTACCAGTGTGGCATTGATGGCCAGCATGCAAGTTCAGTCCAGTATAGTTGAGAGGATCCGGATGGCATAGTCAACGGACTCCAAGCTTCAGCGACTCAGAGCAGAGTGTGAGGCAGAACGACGACCAGAGTTATGTATTCATAAAGATGGTACACTTTGACAGGGTAAGCGTCTTTGTGTACCCAGTAGAGATATCAGACAGGAGATCATGGCAGAAGCTCACAGTTTGCAGTATTCCATTCATCCAGGCGGTACGAAAATGTACCGTGATATCCATCAGCACTTTTGGTAGAATGGCATAAAGAGGGAGATAGTCCGATTTGTCTTTCGGTGTTTGGTTTGCCAACAGGTTAAGGCTGAACATCAAAGGCCAGCTGGACTTCTTCAGCGCTTGCCGATTCCAGAATAAAAATGGGAGCATATAACCCTGAATTTTGTTACTGGATTTCTTAGGTCCCCAGCCGGTAGAGATGCTATCTGGGTTATAGTCGACAGGCTCACCAAGGTGGCTCACCTTCATCCATTCAGAGATGGTCAGTCGACAGCTCAGCTAGCAGAGATGTACCTCAGACAGATCATCAGACTTCATGGAGTACCAGTCAGTATCACCTCGGACAGAGATTCAAGGTTTACGTCACACTTTTGGAGTAGTCTGCAAGAGAGTTTGGGAACTCACCTCCAGTTCAGCTCAGCTTATCATCCGCAGACAGATGGTCAGTCAGAGCGTACCATACGGACCTTGGAAGATATATTGAGATCTTGTACACTCAATTTTGGTGGTTCGTAGGAAGATCACCTGTACCTAGTGGAGTTCTCGTACAACAACAGTTTCCAAGCCAGTATCCAGATGGTACCGTTCGAGGTACTGTATGGTAGGAAGTGCAGATCTTCGCTAGCATGGGATGATGTTGGAGAGAGGCAGATGCTCGATCCGGAAATGATTACTCAGACGGTTGAAGTAGTCAGAAGAGTTAGGGATCATATTCGAGTTGTGCAAGATCGCCAGCGCCATTGGACCGATTCTCATCGGCGACCCCTTGAATTTTCTGTCGGCGACCATGTATTCTTGAGGATTTCGCATAACCGTGGCATCATTCGTTTCGACGTACGGGGAAGCTTAGTCCTAGGTATATAGGGCCGTTCGATATCTTAGAGCGAGTAGGTGATGTATCCTATCGTCTCACTCTCTCGCCGTCGTTATGTGAGGTGCATGATGTCTTCCATGTATCCCAACTACGACGGTATATCCCGGATCCGAGTCATATTCTTGATCATTCAGAATTGGTTGTTGGTACCAACCTTTCGTATGAGGAGAGACCCGTATCCATATTGGACCGAAGAGAGAAGGTCCTCAAGAACAAGACAATCAGCTTAGTCCATGTTGCTTGGGGTCATCACTCTTTGAGTGAGTCAACATGGGAGCATGAGGATGATATCCGATCGAGATATCTTGACCTGTTTGACTCGTAAGATATAATATCTTCTTATGCCTTATACTCTCGATTCCTTGCTTGAATGAACGATTGCATGGTAGACTGCTTAGTATAGCTTGTCTGTGATTAGTGTAGCTTGTCCTTGCCTCTCTAACTTCTTAATTAAATTTCGAGGATGGAATTCTTTTAAGGTGTGTAGAGTTATAATGACCATGGTTCGTAGTATTTTACAATACGTGTACATATTTTATCTCGTATTGCATGCCTTCTTGCATGGTTTATTTGGGCATTTCATTACTTGGTTCATCTTGGTTCGGTTCGGCTTGTTTGGCTTGGTTCGGTTTTGTTGTGAACCAACCCCTACCTACCACCACCATCACCATTTATTAACCCCAACCTTTTCTCTCTCCTCATTTACTCATCTTCTTCCTTACCATTACTCTTCACCTACCTGAGAGAGAGGGAGAGCTTAGGCAAGTGCATCTTGCTTCATAAAGGAACTCAACTTTTTTTGTTCCATTCTCTTTCTTATAACATCCTGAGACACTTTAGTACTTAGCATTTTTTATTTCCATGGCTAAATTCATATAGTTAAAAATTTATTTTATTTTTGGATTTATTGGGTTTTGATCTACTTAACCTTGTTATTTCCAAGTTTTGATGGTTTCAAGTTGTAGAGAATTTCATTCTGCCCCAGTTTGACCTATGAAAGTTCAGATTATGACCTCGGATAAAGGATTTATGGAGCTTGGAAGCATGGCCTTCATGGTTCTTCTCCTCGAAAATTTGAGAAGAAGAACAGTGCTTGACCGTATGGCAATTCATGCGGCAAGTTTTCCTCTGGCTGCATGGCCTTAGCCGGCCGCATAAAACTTTTCCTGAGCCGCATGAACTCTTAATCCTAGCCGCATGAGTCACTCTTCCCTCCGAGCCGCATAAGACCCCCCTTACTTCTCAGTCGCATGAGTTAACTTTCTCTGAGCCGCATAAGACTCAGCCCTTTCCAACCGCATGACATTGCTTGGGTCCTGGCTGCATGAGCTCTGATTGGTTCCTAGCCGCAAGGACTTCTTTCCCTGAGCCGCATGTACTCCCCCCCCCCCACTTTTCCTGGCCGCATAAGACCTTGTCTTCCCCCAACCGTAAGGACTTCTGATCCCGAGCCGCATAAGACCCGATCTCCTGGCCGCATGAACCCAGTCTCCCCGAGCCGCATGTGCCCTTGAACCCCTACCGTATGAACCCGAGTCGCATGAGCCTGCTGATTCTTGGCCGCATGGCCTTAGCCTGGCCGCATGACTCCTTCTCCCTCCCAGCCTTGTTATTTTAATTATTTTATTATGCTCATGCCTTATGACCCACTGTGTAACTTGGGTCTCTTGATAGAATGCTTGTACTATGTTATCCTGTACATGTATCCTGAACACGACATGACCCGTAGTGGAGTACTCTTGACAAGTAACATGACATGATAGTGGCCCATCGTGGCGCACACTTGACAAGTAAACCTGACATGATATACCTTGATATGTTGTTGCGACGGCTAATATGACATGACAAGTATGAATGACCTGGACACTGTGGACAATTGTGCTTGTACAAATGAACCAGTCTTGTCTTGCATCATGTCTAGGACAGGGACCCCTGAGTACTACGGTCAGGGGTACCTATTAAAATTGACTAAGGCTAATAACTAGAATAATCCAGTAGTCATGAAGAGATTTTTCCAGTTATAGGTAATCCCGTTATCTGGGCGCCCTACCTGGAATCGGTAGCCTGCCGTCGAGTAGGACACATTTCCAGAACACAGTCATGTGGTGCACCCTTCAAGCTACTTAAGGGTACATGCATTTCTTGGACGATGTACCCACCTGAACTCAACCCCTAATTGCGTCCGGAAAGCCTGGATGGTCTGCAGGGCATGTGGCTGTGGAATAATCTCACTGCATCTTGCTAGTAACTAGGCCTATAATAACCCTAGTTAGTTAAAGTATCAAGCCGTACTTATTGCTTGGCCGTGATTATTGGATGCGGTATAATCAGTCTAGTCTTGTCTTGATCCTGTACAAGATTATTATATGACCTGATTTCTTATGCTTATCTTGCCGATAAATGGTGGGAAACCAAGTTCCGTTCAGACGAAGGGTTACAACCCCGGTCCTTGTTTGGTTTACGGGTTGTAACCTGGTTATCTGAATAGTCCTATGGTTATCTCATCGTATATCATCGTGAATTTTCGTATTTCCAGTTCTTATTATTTATTTTTTTCTTGTGCTAATTGCTGGGTTTTAGTTCTTAAGTGAAGCCTCCTTTGTGGCACTTGCTCTTTCTGGGATCTAACCCAGCTGGTTTTGCATGGCCAGATTTCGGAGCAGCTCCAGAGGATCTACCGACCTTCCAGCCAGATGGTGACCACTAGAAGGAATCTTGGCAATGAGTGGGTTTATTTTGGCTCTCCCACTCTATTGTAAAAATATTCTTTTAAGGCGTTTAGCCGACGAGCACGTGTTAGCTCGATTGTACTTTATTTACTGTCCGCCTACGGGCTGTAACATGATTGACAATTCCTAGGGTTGATCATGTTTGACTAAAACTCTTGCTAGTTAAACCCTCATATATCTAGACAGCCGTGACCGTATAGTGAGATGGATTCCATTTCAATATACGTAGTTGGCTGTGTATGCCTCCGCTCTCCAGCATTCTGGTTCTGGGACGTTACATGGTTTAAGTGGTGGCCCATGCAGGTCTTAAAAATCAAGATATGTGAGGGTTTACCGAATAGATGTCTCAATCAGCACTCGCCCTTGATCTCTGCTCGTACCCTCTAAATCCCTAGATTCTTGACCTAATAACATGCTTGTATCTTTGATCTGTCCTGGTCCTTCCTTATTGTTCCCTATGTCGTCTTCTTCAGCGACATTGTTCCTGGACCTACCGATCATC
Source organism: Iris pallida (assembly GCA_029216955.1). NCBI lineage: Eukaryota > Viridiplantae > Streptophyta > Magnoliopsida > Asparagales > Iridaceae > Iris > Iris pallida. The sequence continues at coordinate 10,727,287 of JANAVB010005397.1, forward strand.
ATGGTAGAGCATCTCCTATGGACCAGCAACAATCCGAAAATCAAGCCCAGTATTCAGGAGTAGCCTTCAGAGTCATGCCTACTGGGGTCAAGAGCCACCAGTTCAGCCCGTCCAGCCTGCAGAGCCTGATGATGGCACCTTGGTGGGTCTCATCGGGACATTGTTAGCTTCTCAAGATCGTCGAGGTGACGTATTGCACCAAGCAGTACATGACGCTCTGACTAGAGGCGGTCATCAAGGTAACAATACAGCCAATAGTTTCAAGCGCCTGAACCCTCCCTTCTTCGATGGCAGCGAAGATGCTATTGCTGCTGATGCATGGCTTCAGGATACTGAGGTCATTCTAGAGGCTACCAGGACTCCAGAAGATGAGAAGGTGGCCGTGGTGCGCCTACAGTTATTGGATTTGGCCCGCAGCTGGTGGACGGCGCAGGCCGTTAGATTAGTGGCACCTATTACCTTGGCAGTATTTCGAGAGAGATTCCAGACCAAATATTTTGATGCTGTAGCTTGGTACGATCTACAGATGAAGTTTACTAATCTGAAGCAGATGGGCAGGACGGCCGATGGATATGCGGCCGAGTTCTCCAGGCTCAGTCGGCTTGCTCCCACCTTGGTGGCGACCGAGTTTGATAGAGCCCGGCGGTTCCAACATGGGCTCCATCTATAGATTTTATTAGCAGTAGAGCTGTTCGAGCATTAGACCTTCGATGCAGTATTGAAAGCAGCTATGAGGCATGAGTATACCTTCCAGAGGATCATGGACCGGACAGAAGGTCGAAAGAGATCTTACGGCCAGATGAATCAGTCTTCAGCACCAGCCCCGGTAGCTAGGGCTTTGACCATTGGAACTCTGAAGCAGGCGACCTCAGTGACGTCAATTCAGCATTCGACCCCAGCATTTCCCCAGCAGCAGAAGCAGAAGCAGACTTCCGTAATGGGTTGCACTCATTACGAGAAGCCAAGACATGTGGTATCAGAAAGCCGCAGGGCACAGGGATTGTGCCTGGCTTGTGGAGCACCAGACCACAGGGTTGGAAACTGCCCAAATAGGGGTAGTTCATCATTGTCCAACTTTTTTATTCCTTCGATGAGGGGACCAGCCCCAGTACCAGTCCAGCAGCAGCAGCAGTACCCATTGCCGAGGCCCTTGCCGCCTCAGACCCAAGTATTTCAGCAGCAGAACCCCCAACAGTATGCACAAGTCCAAGCCTAAATCCAGAATAGGCAGAGAGGTTTCCAGCAGAGGGGACCCGTACCCAGAGGACAAGGTCAGACGATGGCAATGACCGTAGAAGAAGGATTGGCACCAGGTGAGGTAGTGACAGTTACTATTCTCGTCAACTCCTTCCCAGCGTCGGTGTTATTTGATTCTGGTGCATCGCATTCATTTATGTCTGCACGATTCACGACACGGATAGGAATGGAGCCCGAATCCTTATCAGTAAGGCTTAATATACTTACTGGTAACAGTCTTGTGTGAGTAGATTGAGTATTTTCTTCGTGTCGGATCGTAGTTAGCGGTAGAGAGTTCTCCGCTAGATTGATTGAATTTTCGATGGCCGATTATGATGTGGTCCTGGGGATGGATTGGTTGAGGAACCAGTATACTAGGATAGACTGCCATATTGGCAGGGTTGTTTTTAGCATTCCAGGCGAGCCAGAGTTTTTCTTTTCTCGAGGCGAAGTTGAACCTTCTCCTCCAGTATTGCGGATGGCCGTAGCAGCAATACAGTTACTTCGGATAGTCGAGGAGTTTCCAGATGTTTTTCCAGAAGAGCTTCCAGGAATATCGTCAGAGCGAGAGATCGAGTTTACTATCGACTTAATCCCAGGGACAGCCTCAATGTCGGATAGAGTCTACAGGATGGCACCGTCAGAGTTAGAGATATTGTACAAGATGATATAAGAACTAAGGACCAAGGGATTCATTCGTGTAAGTGGATCGCCTTGGGGAGCCTCGACGCTTCTTGTGAAAAAGAAGGATGGTACGTCCAAATTATGTGTTGACTATCGTACCTTGAACTCAGTGACAATCAAGAACAGATATCCACTCCCGAGGATAGATGACTTGTTTGATCAACACAAGGGGGTAGCAGTATTCTCGAAGATTGATTTGCGGTCAGGATATCATCAGATCAAAGTCAGAGAGCAGGACATCCCGAAGACAGCTTTTAGATCTAGTTATGGGCATTGGAAGTTTCTTGTTATGCCATTTGGAGCAACCAATGCGTCGGCTGTATTCATGGACCTCATGAATCGTATTTTTATGCCTTATTTGGATCAGTTCGTGATTGTGTTCCTAGACGACATCTTGGTCTACAGTAAAAGTGAAGCAGAGCATGAGCAACATCTCAGAATTGTCCTTCAAATTCTCAGGGAGCACCAGTTGTACACGAAGTTCAGTAAATGCGAGTTCTGGCTCGATCGCATTTTGTACTTGGGTCATATCATCACCAGAGAAGGAGTAGAAGTGGATCCCCAGAAGATCGTGGCTATTGAGACATGGCCATTACCCAGCACAGTTGCAGAAGTTCGTAGTTTTCTTGGCTTGATCGGCTACTACCGACGATTTGTTTCAGATTTTGCTCAGATTTTAGCGCCATTGACCCAGTAGACCCGCAAGGATGTCCAGTTTGCTTGGACAGTAGAATATCAGAATTCTTTTGAGAAGTTAAAGCGAGGTTTGATCATGGCACCCATTCTCACTCTTCCAGATGGAATCGGGGGATTCTCAGTGTATTGGGACCCTTCAGGCAGAGATTTGGGATGTGTTTTAATGCAGCATGGGAAGGTAATAGCTTATGCGTCACGTTAACTTCGTGATCATGAGAGGAATTATCCAACCCATGACTTGGAGCTGGCAGCAGTAGTGTTTGCACTTAAGTTGTGGAGGCACTACTTGTATGGAGATATGATAGAGATTTTCACCGACCACAAGAGTCTGAAGTATGTATTCACTCAGAAGGATCTTAACATGCGTCAGAGAAGGTGGCTAGAGCTACTGGTGGATTATGATGTCAACCTGCAGTATCATCCTGGAAACGCCAACGTTGTTGCAGATGCGTTGAGCAGGAGAGCTGGAGTTTATCTCCTCACGACGCAGCCAAAGTTGTTAGCAGATCTTCAGAAGATGGGTATTGAAGTTGTCCTTCCTACCAGTGTGGCGTTGATGGCCAGCATATAAGTTCAGTCCAGTATAGTTGAGAGGATCCGGATGGCACAATTAACGGACTCCAAGCTTCAGCACCTCAGAACAGAGTGTGAGGCAGGACGACGACCAGAGCTATGTATTCATAAAGATGGTACACTTCGACAGGATAAGCGTCTTTGTGTACCCAGTGGAGATATCAGATAGGAGATCATGGCAGAAGCTCACAGTTCGCAGTATTCTATTCATCCGGACGGTACGAAAATGTACCGTGATATCCGTCAGCACTTTTGGTGGAATGGCATAAAGAGGGAGATAGCCCGATTTGTCTCTCGGTGTTTGGTTTGCCAACATGTTAAGGCTGAACATCAGAGGCCAGCTGGACTTCTTCAGCCCTTGCCGATTCCAGAATAGAAATGGGAGCATATAACCATGGGTTTCGTGACTGGATTTTCTAGGTCCCCAGCCGGTAGAGATGCTATCTGGGTTATAGTCGACATGCTCACCAAGGTGGCTCACCTTCTTCCATTCGGAGATGGTCAGTAGATAGCTCAGCTAGCAGAGATGTACCTCAAGCAGATCATCAGACTTCATAGAGTACCAGTCAGTATCATCTCGGACAGAGATTTAAGGTTTATGTCGCACTTTTGGCGTAGTCTACAGGAGAGTTTGGGAACTCATCTCCAGTTCAGCTCAGCTTATCATCCGCAGACAGATGATCAGTCAGAGCGTACCATACGGAACTTGGAAGATATATTGATATCTTGTACACTCGACTTCGATGGTTCATGGGAAGATTACCTGTACCTGGTGGAGTTCTCGTACAACAACAGGTTCTAAGCCAGTATCCAGATGGCACCGTTCGAGGCACTGTATGGTAGGAAGTGCAGATCGCCGCTAGCATGGGATGATATTGGAGAGAGGTCGATGCTCGGTCCGAAAATAATTACTCAGACGGTTGAAGTAGTCAGAAGAGTCAGGGATCATCTTCGAGTTGCACAAGTTCGCCAGCGCCATTGGGCCGATTCTCATCGACGATCCCTTGAATTTTCTGTCGACGACCATGTATTCCTGAGGATTTCGCCTAACCGTGGCGTCATTCATTTCGGCGTACGGGAAAAGCTTAGTCCTAGGTATATAGGGCCGTTCGATATCTTGGAGCGAGTAGGTGATGTATCCTATCGTCTCGCTCTCCCGTCGTCGTTACGTGAGGTGCATGATGTCTTCCATATATCCCAACTACGACAGTATATCCCGGATCTGAGTCATATCCTTGATCATTCAGAATTGGTTGTTGGTACCAACCTTTCGTATGAGAAGAGACCCGTATCCATATTGGACCGAAGAGAGAAGGTCCTCAAGAATAAGACAATCAGCTTAGTCCGTATTGCTTGGAGTCATCACTCTTTGGGTGAGTCAACATGGGAGCGTGAGGACGATATCCGATCGTGATATCCCGACCTGTTTGACTCGTAAGGTATAATATCTTCTTATGCCTTATGCTCTCGATTTCTTGTTTGAATGAATGATTGCATGGTAGACTGCTTAGTATAGCTTGTATGTGATTAGTGTAGCTTGTCCTTGCCTCTCTAACTTCTTAATTGAATTCTGAGGACAGAATTCTTTTAAGGTGGGTAGAGTTGTAATGACCAAGGTTCGTATTATGTATTTTAGAATACGTGTACATATTTTATCTCTTATTGTATGCCGCCTTGCATGATTTATTTGGGCATTTCATTGCTTGGTTCATCTTGGTTCGGTTCGGCTTGTTTGGCTTGGTTTGGTTTTGTTGTGAACAAACCCCTACCTACCACCACCATCACCATTTATTAACCCTAACCCTTTATCTCTCCTCATTTACTCATCTTCTTTCTCACCATTACTCTTCACCTACCTGAGAGAGATGGAGAGCTTAGGCAAGTGCATTTTGCTTCATGAAGGAACTCAACTTTTGTTGTTCCATTCTCTTCCTTACAACATCCTGAGACACTTTAGTACTTAGCATTTTTAATTTCCATGGCTAAATTTATGTAGATCTAAATTTATTTCATTTTCAGATTTCTTGGGTTTTGATCTACTTAACCTTGTTATTTCCAAGTTTTGATGGTTTCAAATTATAGAGAATTTTATTCTGCCCCAGTTTGACCTATTGAAGTTCAGATTCTGACCTCGGATGAAGGATTTATGGAGCTTGGAAGCATGGCCTTCATGGTTCTTCTCCTCGAAAATTTGAGACGAAGAACAGTGCTTGACCGCATGGCAATTCATGCGGCAAGTTTTCCCCTGGCCGCATGGCCTTAGCCGGCCGTATGAAACTTTTTCTGAGCCGCATGAGACACTCTTTCCTCCGAGCCGCATAAGACCCCCCTTACTTCTCAGCCGCATGAGTTAACTTTCTTTAAGTCGCATAAGACTCAGCCCTTTCCGACCGTATGACATTGCTTGGGTTCCTGGCCGCATGAGCTCTGATTGGTTCCTAGCCGTATGGACTTCTTCCCCTGAGCCGTATGCACCCCCTCTTTTTCTGGCCGCATAAGACCCTGTCTTCGTCCAGCCGCATGGACTTCTGATCCCGAGCCGCATAAGACCCGATCTCCTGGCCGCATGAACCCAGTCTTCCCGAGTTGTATGTGCCCTTGAACCCCGACCGCATGAACCCGAGTCGCATGAGCCTGCTGATTCTTGGTCGCATGGCCTTAGCCTGGCCGCATGACTCCTTCTCTCCCCCAGCCTTGTTATTTTAATTATTTTATTATGCTCATGTCTTATGACCCACTGTGTAACTTGGGTCTCTTGATATAATGCTTGTACTATGTTATCCTGTACATGTATCCTGAACACGACAGTGATCCGTAGTGGTGCACTCTTGACAAGTAACATGACATGATAGTAGCCCGTCGTGGCGCACTCTTGACAAGTAAACCTGACATGATATACCTTGATATGCTGTTGCGACGGCTAACATGACATGACAAGTATGAATGACCTGAACACCGTGGACGATTGTGCATGTCCAAATGAACCAGTTTTGTCTTACATCATGTCTAGGACAGGGACTCCTGAGTACCATGGTCAGGGGTACCTATTGAAATTGTGTCACGCCCCAGAACCAGAATACTGGAGAGCGGGGGCAGACACAGCCAGCTACGTATATTGAAATAGAATACATCTCAACTATACGGTCACGGCTGTCTAGATATGAGGGTTTACTACAAGCCAGCAGTCTCTTAAGGTCAAGCCTATTGTCTCAATCTCAAGCAATTAACAGAGTTACAAGATGTTAGAGCATCAAATATATATATATAAGGCGTCCCAAATATTATATATTGGATGATCATGAAGCTAGTCGTACAAAATGATAGGACTAGCAAGAGTTCAGTCATACATGATCAACCCTAGGATTTGTTAATCATGTTTACAGCCCGTAGGCAGACAGTAAGTAAATGTGCATCGAGCTAACAGGTGCTCGTCGGCTAAACGCCTCAAAAGAATAAATTTACATATAAGTGGGTGAAACAAAAAAGGAAAACCCACTCGTAGCCCGGGTTCCGTCTAGTGTTCACCATTGGGCTGGAAGCTGGGTAGATCCTCGGGAGCTGCTCCGAAATCTGGCCACACAAAACCAGCTGGGTCAAACCCCAGAAAGAGCAAGTGCCACAAAGGAGGCCACAAATAAGAACAAAAGCCAGCATATTAGAACATAAAGAATAAAAGTACAAGTAGTAAGGTACACAGGGCGATAAACGACTAGGGACGTGGAACCATTTCGGGAGCCAGGTTACAATCCTTAAACCAAACAAGGACCGGGATTGTATCCCTTCGCCTGAATAGCTCACTGTCTCTACCCATTTATCGTTAGAGATAAGTAAAACAATCATGATCAAGAGTTCCAGGTACAGGGGCTAGACAAGACTTAGACAGAGCTGGACACCATTCATTCACAATCGGCCAAGCAAGTACTACGGCTTACTACTTTAACTAACTAGGGTTATCACAAGCCTAATTACTAACAAGATGCAAGTGAGAAACTCCCAGTCCCAAGCCCTGCAGACCATCCAGTTATCCTTCCGCGGGTTGAGAGATATAGTTGGGTACATCGCCCGGAAGACAAATGTACCCTTAGGTGACTTAGAGGGTACAATACATGACAGTGTGCTGGAAATGTGCTCTACTCGTCGGCAAGCTACAAGTCCATTAAAGCGTCCAGATAACGAGATTGCCTGTGACTGGGAATTCTCCATGTTCTAGTTTGATCTAATAATTAGCCTAATCCAATTTAGCGCGAGTCCCTGGCCGTGGTACCCAGGAAGTCACGTCCTAGACATGATGCAAGACAAGACAAGTGGATTATACAAACAAGCAAGCAGGAACACCCACAGTGTCAAGGCAAGTCAAGTCAAGTTATCAAGTCAAGTCAAGTCAAGAGTGCGCCGCCACGGGCCACTATCAAGTTATCAAGGTAAATCATGTCAGGGTACTTGTCAGGGGTGCGCCACGACGGGCCACTATCAAGTCAGGTTGGTCGTGTCAGGAGTGCACTAATACGGGTCACTGTCATGTTATACTAGTTCTTTGTCATACCATGCTGTGTACAATAGTTATTCTAAACATATTAAGCAAAATCAAGTTCATGCCAAAAGGCCTAAGGATATAAAATGGGCATAAAATACCTAATAAAATACTAATATAAAATAGGACTATAGAAGAGCCAAGATCAAGAAATAACAAATTCATCATAGACAAGTAGGTTGTGCAAGGGGGTCAGGGATAGGTCTGCGCAGGGTGTGTACTGCGCATGGAAGAGCTGCGCAAGAGTCGTCTTGCGCAAGGGTTACCTTTCGCAAGGGTAGACTGCGCAGGGGTTACCTTGCGCAAGGGTGGTTTGCGCAAGGGTGGGTTGCGCAGAAGTGAATTGCGCAGGAGCGGTTTGCGCAGAAGTGAATTGCGCAGGGGTTACTTTGCGCATGGCTGGATTGCGCATGGCTAGCTTGCGCCAGCGGAGCGCAAAGCGCTGGCTAAGTGACTGCGCAAACGGCCATGCGCTAAAGAGCACAGGCCAGGGGTGCGCAATCGGCCATGCGCTAAAAAGCGCAAGGCAGGGGGCTGTTCTTCCTGGCCGAGAGCAAGTCCAAAAATACCAAGAACTTCAATTCTTCATATTTTTGTCAAATCAAAACCAAATCTAGATTTTCAAAGTTCTAACTTGAGTAAAATTGAATTCTCTTCCACATGGAAGCATCAAAACAAGCAAAAATCAAAGTTTAATAGATCAAAACCAAGGATTTCCGAAAATGGTTAAAACCTAGATCTAGAAGAATGAAAGCTCCAAATCACAAAATTCCAAGTTCTAATGTTGATCTACATGTCCTAATCTATCAAATGGACAAATAAAATTGGGTGCTTATTTGTTGGCAAGGTGCACTTGCCTATTGGTTGGGGAGTTGTGTGGAAGAAGGAAGAAGAAGAAGTTTGTAAGAAATAAATGAGAGAATAAAGAGGAGAGAGAAAGGTAGGTGGTGTTATAAAGTGGGGGAGTTGTGGTATGTTGAGGGAGGAGTGTAGGTTAAGGTGTTCCATTCATGATGAACCAAACTAAACCAACTTTCACAAAATAAAACCAAGCCATGGTCCAAAATCCATTTACGAGAAACCAAAATCCGCAAGTCGAGAAAATAAAATACGTGCCAAAAATCAAATACGAGCATAAATACGAAATACAGGAAATGGGGGTGACAAATTGACTAAGGCTAATAACTAGAATAATCCAGTAGTCATGAAGAGATTTTTCCAGCTACAGGCAATCCCGTTATCTGGGCGCCCTACCTGGGATCTGTAGCCTGCCGTCGAGTAGGGCACATTTCCAGCACACAGTCATCTGGTGCACCCTTCAATCTACTTAAGGGTACATACGTTTCTTGGACGATATACCCACCTGAACTAAACCCCTAATTGCGTCCGAATAGCCTGGATGGTCTACAGGGCTTATGGCTGTAGAAAAATATTACTGCATCTTGCTAGTAACTAGGCCTGTGATAACCCTAGTTAGTTAAAGTATCAAGCCATACTTATTGCTTGGCCATGATTGTTGGATGCGGTATAATCAGCTAGTCTTGTCTTGATCCTGTACAAGATTGTTACATGACCTGATTTCTTATACTTATCTTGCCGATAAATGGTGGAAAACCAAGTTCCGTTCAGACGAAGGGTTACAACCCCGGTCCTTGTTTGGTTTACAGGTTGTAACCTGGTTATCTGAATAGTCATATGGTTATCTCATCGTATATCATCGTGAATTTCTATATTTCTAGTTCTTATTATTTATTTTATTCTTGTGCTAATTGCTGGATTTTAGTTCTTAAGTGAAGCCTCCTTTGTGGCACTTGCGCTTTCTGGGATCTAACCAAGCTGGTTTTGTATGGCCAGATTTTAGAGCAGCTCCAAAGGATCTACCGACCTTCCAGCCAGATGGTGACCACTAGAAAGAATCCTGGCAATGAGTGGATTTATTTTGGCTCTTCCACTCTATTGTAAAAATATTCTTTTGAGGCGTTTAGCCGACAGAACGTGTTAGCTCGATTGCACTTTATTTACTGTTCGTCTACGGGCTGTAACATGATTGACAATTCTTAGGATTGATCATGTATGACTAAAACTCTTGCTAGTTTTCATATTTTGTAATGACCAGCTTCATGATCATCCAAATATGTAATGTATGGGACGCCTTACTATTGTATATTTGATGCTCTAACATCTTGGGACTGTTATTACTTGCTTGAGTTTGAGACACTAGGCTTGTTCATGACCTTAAGAGACTGATGGCTTGTAGTTAAACCCTCATATATCTAGACAGCCATGATCGTATAGTGAGATGGATTCCATTTCAATATACGTAGCTGGCTATGTATGCCCCCGCTCTCCAGTATTCTGGTTCTGGGGCGTTACATGTTGCTACTGAAAGTATTCAATGCGTCCGAAAAGCCTTCGGGGAAAATGAAGAAAAAATATTTGAATGATGAAGAGCTAAGGGCTACTCAATTGTATATATTACTCAATTGCGATGAGAATGAAGTGGAGAAGCTAGAGGGATAAGTAATTAGATGAGCTGGTTTACGTCATCTCAATATAATAGTATAAGCTAATATTATAGTACTAATCAACGGTTGCTTCGTTGTTTTTCAGCACATATAATGATGAGTTGAGGTCGATTAGACCCTACATAACAGACGAAACATTAGAACAAGAAATAAGACGTCATTTTCCTTCCTGGTTGAGCGCATATGTAAGCAACTCTGTAATTACTCTCTTCTAATGCAACTGTACAATAAATAACTTACTATCGCTTCTTTGGTATTCAGATCGATCGTCTAATTTCACCTGGGACTGAATCAATTAGAACTCTTGCCAAGGTACCAATTACTGCCGTAAAAATATAGCCAAGTTACTGTGTGAATGGTTTTAGGTTCAAGTCGACAAATGCTCCGATCAGAGACAGCTTCCTGGATCTTGATTCCACGAAAAATAGTTGTTTGTGTATCAAATCTTCAAACAACAAAGACGTCAACCCAGGCAATAATTTCTTTGGCATCTTGTGAGAGATTGTGGAGTTGACATATAATTATGGCAGAGAACCTGCTAAGATCGTATTGTTCAAGTGTGAATGGTTCGATCCGATTAAAAATTAAGGTTGGAAAATTGCCAAGCATGGTCTTGTGGATATAAACTACAAGTGTAGATATCAAGGCTACGAACAATTTGTCCTATCAAGTCAGGCTTAGCTTGTGTACTTCACAGCTTATCCGAGACGGGGAACAACGAGGTCTGACTGGTGGGCAGTATGCAAGACTAAAGCTAGAGATACCTTTGACGTTGACGAAAAAGCTTATTAGTAGGACGAGCTACCTCTTGTAACAAATATTATAGATGTGGACTCCATGGAAGTTACTCATTACATGACTAATAATGTAGAAGAGGCAAAATTATTTGAAAAGAAATGCGAAGATGAAAGTGAAGATAAAGAGGAAGAGGAAGAGGAGGTCGAGGAAGACGAACAAGATGAATATTCGGAAGATGATTGAGAGAGATGTACTTTCATTTTCTTATTATGTAGACTTGGTTATTCTGTAGACTCAGTTATTATCTAGTTTTGGTTATTATCTGGACTTCGATGTTTTTGTAGAATGTACTATCTGGACTTAGATATTTTTTGTAGAATGTACTTTCATATTTTTGATTGTAGAATGTACTATATATATGTTATTTATTGTATCATTATATGTTGTTATCAGGTATAACAGGAGGACGCGGATCGTTCGGCAGGTCCCGACATGGAGGACGGGGGTACTTCCTACTGGTACAGGTTCTAGATCCTCGATGCCGAATACTCCAGTGTATCGACCAGCCATACCTTCGACTACCACGACGTTACATGGCAGCACTCCTGGGACGAGTAGTTCCAGGCCTGACACAACTCCCTCTTCTAGCGTTCCTCCTACTGATACAATGATGGAGACAGATGATCTCACACCCCAGAACCAGAATACCGGAGAGCGGAGGAGTGACTCAGCCAGCTACGTATTACGGGTAGATGAATACCGTATAATACGATCAATGATGTCTAAAAGACGAGGGGTGCATACTACATGAGAGTCTCACTATGGTCACTCAACATCTATTGTCTCAATCATTCAAACAAGAAGCAATAATAGAGAACATGTAAGATAAAGCAGTAAGGCATCCCAAACGCTCAGTCAAAATGTTCTTGAGATCTGGCTGTACAAAACATAGCCAGATGATATGGCAAGTTATACACAATTGTTATCAGCTGCAGTCTGACTTAGTTACAATTATGTAAAAGTAACTGTAAGACTATTAACATGTCAGTGCCAAGCGTCAAAATATAAAGTAAGTAGCAAAACGAGTAGGGAAGAAAGAAATTCACTCGTGTCCTCCTGCGATCATCCCTCTAGTATTGACCATCTTGGAGGTAGAAGTAAGCTGAGTCCTCGGGAACTGGCTCTAAATCTGGCCATGCAAAACCAGAGAGGTTAGACCTCTAATAGCAAGTACCGTAAGGAAGCACGATATGAAGAATAAAACCAGTGATAAGAGTTCAGAATATGATAAATAAGTCTCCGCTTGCTACTGGGATTCACACAACATCACGACACTTCAAACCAACTTTCCAACCAAACAAGGACAGAAGTTGACCCGTCATGTCCAGACATTCTGATCATCACAGCTAGTTAACGAAGTAGGTACAGTATACAAACAAATCAATTTAAACGACAATACAACTACTACGGCTTGCTAACTGTAAGTTCGAAGTTATCCTGGAAGTATGCAATAAGGGATTCCTCAGTTCTTACTATGTACAAACAAGGCTAGTCTATCCAATAATCAATTGCACTAATCACGAATTAGACGAGTCCCAGCGGGACGCCCGTCATCAATATATGTGACAGTATAAGCTGATACCACTTCCTGCCCGTGTGGCAGATTTGCAGTATATGTGGGAACCAGCCGGCATGTTGGGGTACTAATTATCCCGAGATGGCCGCCATGTAAGAACTCGGGAATCTATTCTCTCCATGCAATCACTATTTTTATTTAACTTAATAGTTCCTATGTTGATTGAAATCTCATGCCGTAGATCATGGTCATTCAGAATGAGTACTTTCGTACAGAGTACGATATACACAACTCTACAACGATGCCCGTGCGATTAGGTTGTAGGTCTTACATAGCATAATGCAACAATCAAACCTAGTCACGGAATAATCCTGCCTTGACTGTAAGATACACATGCTGCTTTTGCAGAAGAAAAAATTGAAGTCAACATGTGTCCATATGCCAATGTTCGGATCGGCTACTCGATCGCTATGGTTCATGGTTCATACCTGAACGTGTCTCATTCAATTCAATAAGACGACTAGCCAGTCTTTTAGTTCCAACTAGGAACGCATGATCAATTATCAGTCGAGGTAACAATCAATGTCAATTCGGGACAAGAAACAGCCCCAAAAGGCGGTAGTAGATGGATGTCCATCTATGCGGCAGGGTAAGAGGTACCCATCTATGCGGCCAGAGTAAGTCAGGATCCCATACGGCTAGAGTAAGTCAGGATCCCATTTGGCCAGAGTAAGTCAGGATCCCATACGGCCAGAGTAAGTCAGGATCCCATACGTCCAAAGTAAGTTAGGATCCCATGCGGCCAGAGTAAGTCAGGATCCCATACGGCCAGAGTAAGTCATGCGGCTAAGGAGAACAGGGGCCATACGGCAAGCTCAACCAAAGTCATACGACTAAAGGGGGACAGGGGCCATGCGACAAGCTCAACCAAAGTCATACGGCTAAAAGGGGAACCACATAAAGACTGGAGTGCCTTATGCGACCAAAAAGTAGCAGCATGAAGATTGGAGTGCCTTATGCGGCCAAAAGTAGCCATATGAAGACTGGAGTGCCTTATGCGGCCAATGCGGCAAGGCACTGTTCTTCTTCTCCAACTTTTTCGAGAAGAAGAACCTGGGAAGTTGGGAGTTCCCAGACAAGCCCAAATCTGGACTTCCATAGGTCAAAATAGGGTAGAATGAAGTTCTCTACAACATAGAACAACTAGATTTTGAAAACAAAAAAGCTTGATAGGTCAAAACTAAGAAAAACCGAAAGTAACATAAACTTAAATCTACAAACATACACCCATGAAAACCAAAAACTCCAAGTTCTAAAGAGACTTGAAATTAAGTAAGGAAGAGAATGGAACAATAATATTTGAGATCCATCATGAAGCAAGTTGTACTTGTCTAAGCTCTCTAGGTTGGTAGCAAAGTAATGGAGGATGAAGAAGAAGTAAATGAGAGTAATGAAGAGAGAGAAAAAGTAAAGGGGTATAAATATCAAGCCAAGTCCAAATTTCCACCACCCATTCCTTCCTACAAGATCTAGGCCCTCCACCCCTGATCATGATGAACCAAGCTAAACCAAGTTGGTTCAACATGAACAAAATAAACCAAGAGCTTAGGCAAAAGCAGAAAATAAAATACAGACAAATTAATTAGCATGAATTACAAAATTAATGTATGATAAGCATTCAATAAATACCTTCAAGCAGTACATGTATAAAAATACGTATTCTGGGAACGGAGAGTGACATCTCTACCCTCCTTATAAAAATTTCTTCCTCGAAATTTTAAATCCAAGCAGGATAGAAATATCAGAACTAAACTAATCCAAGTACAAGCAATTTTAGCGAGCAAGCAGTCATCTTTCAATGTCAATAGCAAGTAATATATCTATATTTATCAATCTACGACATCAAGTAATTTATACTCATAGGGTGATAAGCATGAGGAGTTAAGATAATTAAGGTACATGGAAAGAAATATACCTTGTGAGTCAAATAGGTGCAGATACCGTGATCGGATATCATCCTCACGTTTCCACGTTAACTCTCCTAAGGAGTGATGACCCCAATCAACACGGACAAGACTAATTGTTCGGTTCTTGAGTATCTTCTCCCTTCGGTCCAAAATAGACACAGGCTGTTCCTCGTAAGATAGGTTGGTACCAACAACCAGCTCAGAATGATCGAGGATATGGCTTGGGTCCGATACGTACCTACGCAACTGAGACACATGAAACACATCATGCACATCTTGTAATGAAGGTGGAAGGGATAAACGATAAGCAACATCACCTACCCTATCAAGGATAGCAAATGGGCCTATGTATCGCGGACTCAACTTTACGCGAACGCCAAATCTAATGACTCCACGAGTAGGTGAGATCCGCAAGAAGACATGATCCCCAACAGAAAATTTTAGCGACCTACGTTGCTAGTCTGCCCAATGACGATGCCGGTTTTGTGCAACTCAAAGTCGCTCTCTAATCCCCTTAACCACTTCAACTGTCTGAACAATCATTTCTGGGCCTAACATCTTCCTCTCCCCGATATCATCCCATGCAAGTGGCGACCTGCACTTCTTACCATATAGTGCTTCGAATGGCGCCATCTGGATACTGGCTTGATAACTGTTATTGTATTAAAATTCGACTAAGTACAGATGACTCTCCCAAGATCCTCCAAAATCTAGGGTACAAGCTCGTAACATATCTTCTAAAGTCTGAATTATTCTTTCTGATTGTCCGTCCATCTGTGGATGGTACGCCGTACTAAATCTTAACTTGGTACCCAAACTATGATGTAAACTCTTCCAGAAATGTGATGTAAAATGGGTATCTCTATCTGACACAATACTGACAGGGACCCCATACTGTCTGACTATTTGTTGTATATATAACTCTGCCAACTTTTTTGTAGATTGCCCTACTCTGAAAGGAAGAAAATGTGCCACCTTCGTAAGACGATCCACTATCACCCAAATAGCATCTTTACCACTTGGGGATCGCGGTAAACCGGTCACAAAGTCCATTGTGATGTGCTCCCACTTCCATTCCAGGATAGGAGGCAGTTGTAATAATCCAGCTGGCCTCTATTGTTCTGCCTTCACTTGCTGACATATTAAGCATCGAGAAACGAATCTAGCTATCTCTCTCTTTATTCCGTTCCACTAGAAGTGCTGCTTGATATCTTTGTACATTTTGGTCCCTCCGGGGTGTATAGAATACTGATAACTGTGAGCTTCTGCCATAACCTCCTGTCTGATATCTCTACATGGCACACATAGACATGATCCGAATCTAAGTGTACCATCTTCGTAAATTTTTATCTCCTTCCTGGGTCCTGACTCACATTCTGTCCTAAGCTTCTGAATCCTTGGGTCCCGTGCCTGAGCTGCCTTGATCATGTCTACTAAATCGGATTGAACTCGTAGACTTGCCAAAATTCCTACATCACTAGGAAGTATAATCTCGATGCCCATCTCCTGAAGATCTTCTAAAATATGTTTTTATGATGTCAACATAAATGTGCCGTCTCTTATGCTAAGAGCATCTGCTACCACGTTAGCCTTGCCTGGATGATATTGAAGCTCCACGTCGTAATCCTTGATCAACTCTAACCATCTTCTCTGTCTCATGTTCGGTTCCTTCTGAGTAAAGATGTACTTCAGACTTTTGTGGTCTGTGTACATGTCTACTCGATTATCGTATAAGTAATGCCTCCATAGCTTCAAAGCAAATACTGCTGCTGCCAACTCCAAGTCATGAGTCGAATAATTTTTCTTGTGGTCTCGAAGTTGCCTAGATGCATACGCTATCACCCTCCCATGTTGCATTAGGACACACCTAAGTCCCTTTCCTGATGCATCATAATATACAGTAAAACCTCCGGGTCCAACTGGTAATGTAAGAATATGTGCCGATATCAACTTCTGCTTCAAATTCTCAAATGATGCCTGGCTTTCTACCGACCAGACGAATGGCACATCCTTTCGTGTCAAGCGTGTCATGGGTGGTGAGAGTCTTACAAAGTCTGATACAAACCTTCTGTAATACCCTGCCAATCCCTAGAAACTACGCACATCTGCTACGGTCTTAGGTATTGTCCAACTCTCTACTGCTTCTACCTTCTTGGGATCCACTGCTACTCCAGCCCCTGATATGATGTGCCCTAAGAATGAAATATGATCTATCCAAAACTCACACTTGTTGAGCTTGGCGTACAACTGGTTCTCTCTCAGAACCTGTAACACTTTCCTGTGGTGATCTTCATGCTCTTCTTCACTAGCTGAGTATACAAGAATCTCATCGAGGAACACAATGACAAAATAATCTAAGTACGGCATAAAGATGCGATTCATCAAATCCATAAATATTGTTGGAGCATTGGTCAAACCAAACGGCATAACTAGAAATTCGTAATGCCCGTACTTCGACCTGAATGCTGTCTTAGGAATATCCTCTTTTCGAACTCTCACTTGATGATACCCTGACCGAAGATCTATCTTGGAGAAAACCCTTGCTCTGCTCAACTGATCAAACAAGTCGTCGATCCCTTAGTAGTGGAACTTGTTCTTTACTGTTGCTGCGTTGAGCTTTCTGTAGTCAATACACAATCTTGATAACCCATCCTTCTTCCCTAGAAGTACCACTGGTATTGCCCATGGTGATTTACTAACTCGAATGAACTTTTTCTCCTTCAGTTCCTCTATGTGTTGATACACCTTGGCCTGCTCTGAATACGCCATTCTGTAAACTTGATCTAATATCGGTTTAGTTCCAGGTGTCAATTCCATATTGAACTCAATATCTCTAATAGGTGCTAGACTTGGAAGTTCCTTGAGAAACACGTCAATAAACTCTTCAACTATCTGCGGGACTTGAACTTTTTCTATTGCCGCTACTATTCCTTCTTCTTGTTGAGTTGCTACTGATCAGACTAAGGTAAATTGCTCCATGCCTGAAATATTAATAGATACATTCCCTCTAAGGCAATCTATTATGGCACAACTGTCTTTCAGCCAGTCTATGCCTAGAATAACGTCGAAATTTCTCATAGAAAATTCTATCAACCTGGCGGGTTAGGAACGCCCGTACACTACAACTCTACAAGCTAGAATAACTCTACTAACTCTTACGAGCCAATTACTAGTGAGTATATTCAACCTTCCTGGTAATGCTTTAAATTCTATTCCTAGTCGTGTCGCAAATTGTGCATATATAAATGAGTGTGATGCTCCCGAATCAAACAATGCTACTGCGAGATATGAGGCGACGAGAATCTTATATGCCATAACATCTTCCGATGCTGATGCCTCTTCCAAGGACAGATTGAATGCCTGCCCTCGGCCTCCTTATTGGTTCCTATGTTGTGGCCTAGCCTGGTGTTACTACTGGCCCCTGCCTTGGTGATGGTGGGGTAGTCTTTGCTGTTGCTGCTGCATCGGCGGTCCCTGCTGCCGAAATATCTGAGCCTGTGACATCAACAGACGTTGTGCCAACGGTCTCACTGCTACCGCTGGTCCTCCCGACCTCAAACTCATAGGACAGGTGGAAACCCGATGATCTGGACTTCCATATACCTAACACTGTCCGTTAAATGCCCGACACACATCTCTATTATGCCCTATCTTCCCACAATAAGTACAGCCCGTTGGGGGTTGCTGGTTCTTCCTCTGTTACTGTTGTTGCCTTATTGGTGGTGCTGGCCCTCATATTGCCACATCGTGAATGTGAATGCCATGGGTTGCTGTAACTCGGGGTGCTGCTCCCCCTCCTCCTTCAATCTGATTGTGAGATCTCTTCTGACCTCCAGTCCTAGATGTGATCCTATGGATAGTGATCTCATGCCTACGGGTTACCGTAAATATCTCATCGAAAGTCTGGTAGTTGAGCCCCTCTATCAATTGCAAGAGTTTAAGATGAAACCCTTGCTGAAACCTCATAGCCCTCTGGCTCTCCGTTGCTACCATCTCCGGGGCGAACCTACTTAGTCTGCAGAACTCTGCTGCATAAGAATCCACTTTCTTGCCAGCCTGCTTGAGGTTGATAAACTTCTGTTGTAGCTCAAACTGTGCCACAACTCTATAGTACTTTGTCTTGAACCTTGCAGTAAAATTGTTCCAAGCAACAGGACGTCTGATGCCCACTTCTTCTGATTCCCACCAATCACGTACGACGTCCTGAAGTAACATCTTCACTTGATCCACACATTCTTCCGTCGGAACCTTAGCCGCGGTCAGAATAGCCTCGATGTCCTTAAGCCATGCATCTGCTGAAATGGCATCTTCCGTGCCCTCGAAACGACGGGGGTTGTTGTCACCTCCGTTTTTTGTTTTACGTATTTCAGTATACGTGTACAGAATTCTGAACCATATTGTGACTTGTCGTAACTAGCAAATCTTAGTTTAATCTTACATTGGTTTAATATTGGCATGGCTTGGTTTTGGTTTGCCTTGGTTGGTTTTGTTCAACATGTGACCCCTCCCTTTAAAAGTTACCAACCCCTCTCTCTCTCTCCTCATTTACTTCTCCTTCTTCATTTATTTTTTCATCTTCGTCCTCTTAACTTCTCCACCTACCAAGAGAGGCTTAGGTAAGTGCAACTTGCTTTATGGAGGAACTCTATTTTTATTGTTCCATTGTCTTCCTTTCGAGATTCTAAGACACTTTAGTACTTAGCATTTTTAATTTCCATGGTTTATTTCTTGTAGATCTAAGCTTATTGCATTTTTAGATTTCTTAGATTTTGATCTATCAAATTTTATTATTTTTAAGTTTTGATTGTTCCATGTTGTAGAGAACTTCATTCTACCCTATTTTAACCTATGGAAGTCCAAATTTGGACTTACGGTGAAGGTTTTATGGAGCTTGGAAGCTATGGATTCCATGGCCATCCTTCTTAGATTTTCAGAGATGGATGGGTCCCCATCGACCCCAGCCGCATGGATGGGTCCCCATCGACCCTAGCCGCATGGATGGGTCCCCATCGACCCTAGCCGCATGGATGGGTCCCCATCGACTCAGCCGCATGAATGGGTCCCCATCGACCGAGCCGCATGGATGGGTCCCCATCGACCCCAGCCGCATGGATGGGTCCCCATCGACTCAGCCGCATGGATGGGTCGCCACCGACCCAGCAGCATGGATGGGTCCCTATCGACCCCAGCCGCATGGATGGGTCCCCATCGACCCCAGCCGCATGGATGGGTCCCCATCGACCCAGCCGCATGGACGGGTCCCCATCGACCCCAGCCGCATGGATGGGTCCCCATCGACCCCAGCCGCATGGATGGGTACCCATCTACTGCCGCATGAGACCCCATCCACCCTTGGCCGTATAATGCCTATTTTGGGCTATTTTCTTGTCCTATTTGGCTGATTTGTGGTCAGAATCTCTTCCAACTTTCAATATAGAAGTTGTAGATCTTTTCCTTGGCTTCAAGAATATGTTACTAGCTATTTTATGCATGTTTCTCTCAATCTTGAGAGTGGTGAGTCCCTATCGACTCAGCCGCATGGATGGGTCTCCATCGACCGAGCAGCATGGATGGGTCCCCATCGACCCCAGCCGCATGGATGGGTCTCCATCGACCCCAGCCGCATGGATGGGTACCCATCTACTGCCGCATGAGACCCCATCCACTCTTGGCCGCATAATGCCTATTTTGGGCTGTTTTTTTGTCCTATTTGGCTGATTTGTGGTCAGAATCTCTCCCAACTTCCAACATAGAAGTTGTAGATCTTTTTCTTGGCTTCAAGAATATGTTACTAGCTATTTTATGCATGTTTCTCTTAATCTTGATAGTGTCCTGTTAAGGCATACTCTTGACAAGTAACAAGTAGCATGACACGATAATGGCCTGTTAAGGCACACTCTTAATAATAACTTGACATGATAACTCTGAATTAGTGACCCGTCGTGGTGCGCTCTTGACAAGCAACCTTGACATAATAATTCTTGATAGTGGTCCGTCGTGACGCACTCTTGACATGATAAGTAATCTTGACAGTAGCCCGTCGTGGCACACTCTTGACATACAATCTCGATAAGTAAGTCTAACATGTAATCTTGAATGCTGTTGCGACGACTATCTCGACATGCTAGTAAACTCTCATGACACCGTGGGTGATTGTATTGAATGCGCTTGTATAAGCTACCAGTCTTATCTCGCATCATGTCTAGGACTTGTATTCCTGGTTACCACGGTCAGGGATTCATGCTGAATCTGACTAGGTTAATGACTAGATTGATCAAGTAGTTCATATAGAGAGATATTTCGGCTACAAGCAAACCCGTTATCTGGGCGCCTTTCAGATGGACTTGTAGCATGCCGACGAGTAGGGCACATTTTTAGCTCACTGTTATGTGGGGCACTACATGAAACGATTACTATGCACACTGTCATGTGTTGCATCCAAGTCACCTAACAAGCCAAGATAACTCTTAACATGAACCTTGCGTTTGGATAACCTGGATAGTCTAGAGGGCTTGTGGCCGTAGGAATATCGTATTACATCTTGCTAGTAACTAGGCTTGTGATAACCCTAGCTAGTTAACTATCAAGTCGTACTCTTGCTTGGCCGTGAATGTTGGATGGAGTCCCATCTTGTCTAGTCTTATCTAGACCCAGTATATGGCTATCTCTGGACATGCTTGTATATGCTTTACTCTATCAATAATTGGTTAGAGACTAAAGTTCCGTTCAGGTGAAGGGTTACAACCCCGGTCCTTGTTTGGCTCACGGGTTGTAATTTGGTTACCAAAATAGTCCTTTAGTCTTCTTATCCTTTATCATTCTATTTTCTTTAACCTATGTCCTATGTTATCTCATCTATGACTTATGTGCTAATATGCTGGTTTTAGTTCTTAAGTGAAGCCTCCTTTGTGGCACTTGCTCTTTCTGGGGTCTGACCCAGCTGGCTTTGTATGGCCAGATTTCGGGGCAGCTTTCGAGGATCTTCCAGCCTTTCTGCCAGATGGTGACCACTAGAAGAAACCCTGGCAACGAGTGGATTTTATTTTTCTCTCCCACTCTATTGTAGAATTATTCTTTTGAGGCGTTTAGCCACCGAACAAGTGTTTGCTCGTGTTGTATTTACATTCCTGTCTGCCTACGGGCTGTAACATGATTGATAAATCCTAGGGTTGATCATGTATGACTTAAACTCTTGCTAGTCTTCGCATTTTGTATGACTAGCTTCATGATCATCTGAATATGTAATGTTTGGGACGCCTTACTTTGTATGTCTGATGATCTACCATCTGGTTACATTTACTTGTTTGCTTGAGATTGAGACACTAGGCTTGTTCTTGACCCTAAGAGACTAATGGCTTGTAGTAAACCCTCATGTATCTAGACAGCCGTGACCGTATTGCGAGGTGGGATTCACTTCAATGTACGTAGCTGGCTGTGTCTGTCCCCCGCTCTCCAGCAATCTGGTTCTGGGGCGTGACAGTTGTACTTCCATAATCTGGTCGATGCTCCTGAATCTGTCCTCACCCCTCTTTTTAAAGCCGTCTGCAATCCTTGGTTGAGTAATACATTCTGTTCTTGTAGCTGAGTGTGCATGCGTTGCTGGGCCAACATCTGATGTTGCTGCATAGCCATCATCCCTCTCATGATCTTCAGAAGGGCTGGTGTGTCTACGTCCATGGGGGTAGGTGGAACTGTTGGTGGCGTTGGGACCTCCGAATATTGTGGTCCAGCTGCTGGTTCCACTATCACCTCTTCTTGGGTGGTCTCTTGAGGTAGTACTGGCCCTTGTTGCTGATCAACAGGGTCTTGCTGTTCATGTTGCCCTTGTTGTTGCCGTCCAGCTCTGACAGATGCGAACGAAGTGCCCAAAAGAAAAGGGACAAGAGGACAATCAAACGTCCGGACATGAAGGATCAATGAAGTCAAAGGATACTGGAATGTCAAGCTAGGGTCGAGAACAACGAATCATGAGATCAAGGGAAAACATGTGTGATTGAGACATCCTATAAATTAAAATACCCCACAAGTCTGAAATCTGACCTGCATGGGCCACTACTAAAACCTTGTCACGCCCCAGAACCAGAATACCGGAGAGCGGAGTAGTGACTCAGCCAGCTACGTATTACGGGTAGATGAATACTGTATAATACGATCAATGTTGTCTAAAAGACGAGGGGGTGCATACTATATAAGAGTCTCACTATGGTCACTCAACATCTATTGTCTCAATCATTCAAACAAGAAGCAATAATAGAGAACATATAAGATAAAGCAGTAAGGCGTCCCAAACGCTCAGTCAAAATGTTCTTGAGATCTGGCTGTATAAAACATAGTCAGATGATATGGCAATGTATACACAATTGTTATCAGCTGCAGTCTGACTTAGTTACAATTATGTAAAAGTAACTGTAAGACTATCCGACTGATATGTCGGTGCCAAGCGAAAAAATGTAAAGTAAGTAGCAAAATGAGCAGGGAAGTAAGAAACTCACTCGTGTCCTCCTGCGATCATCCCTCTAGTATGGACCATCTTGGAGATAGAAGTAAGCTGAGTCCTCGGGAACTGGCTCTAAATCTGGCCATACAAAACCAGAGAGGTTAGACCTCTAATAGCATGTACCGCAAGGAAGCACGATATGAAGAATAAAACCAGTGATAAGAGTTCAGAATATGATAAATAAGTCTCCGCTTGCTACTGGGATTCACACAACATCACGACACTTCAAACCAACTTTCCAACCAAACGAAGACAGAAGTTGACCCGTCATGTCCTGATATTCTGATCATCTCAGCTAGTTAACGAAGTAGGTATAGTACACAAACAAATCAATTTAAACGGCAATACAACTACTACGACTTGCTAACTGTAAGTTCCAAGTTGTCCTGGAAGTATGCAATAAGGGACTCCTCAGTTCTTACTATGTACAAGCAAGGCTAGTCTATCCAATAATCAATTGCGCCAATCACGAATTAGACGAGTCCCAGCGGGACGCCCGTCATCAATATATGTAACAGTATAAGCAGATACCACTCCCTGCCCGTGTGGCAGATCTACAGTATCTATGGGAACCAGCCGGCATGTCGGGGCACTAATTGTCCCGGGATGGCCGCCATGTAAGAACTCGGGAATCCATTCTCTCCATGCAATCTCTATTTTTATTTAGAGAAATTTTGAGTGGCACCCCACTTTTGTTTACATATTTATAGTGCACCCCACAAGTTTACAACAATGTAAGATATCCCCTACTTTTGATGTTTTTCGTCCAATATGGACAGTCAACTGGGTTGACCCAAATTTTTTGACAAAAATATTCCCGACCTGTTGTCTTCTTCACCGTGTCTCTCGCCCCCCTCGCCACTGCCGCCCCCCTCCCCGACCTCGCCGACATCGTCGTCCCCGTCCCCGACCTCACCGACCTTGCTGTCCCCCTCCCCGACCTCGCCGACCTCGCCGCCCCCTCCCCGACCTTGCTGCCCCCCCTCGCCGACCCCCTCCCCAACCTTTGCCGCCCCCTCTCTCCGACCTCGCCGACCTCGCCGCCCCCTTCCCCGACCTCCCCGACCTCGCCGTCCCCCTCTCCGACCTCGCCGACCTCGACGCCTCCCCATCCCCGACCTCGCCGTCCCCTCCTCCTCCCCAGTAGAACTCGAGGCCGCCGGCGAACGAAGCTGAGGGCGAACGAAGCGGAGGAGCACGGCGGAGGACTTCGGGGACCCGCGGGGACACGCAGCGGACGAAGTCGAGGAAGAGGCGGACGCCGACCGCACGCGCGAAGTCGTGCAGGTTCTCGACGAGGTCGGGGAGGGAGGCGGCGCTAGGGCCCAGCGAGGTATGGGAGGTCGGGGAGGGGGGCGACGAGGTCGGGGAGGGGGCCGGCGAGGTCGGAAAGGGGGGCGACGAGGTCGGCGAGGGGGGGCAGCACTAGGGCCCGGTGAAGGGGGGCGGCGAAGGCACGTCGACGGCGGGGAGGGGGCAGACAATGAAAACATAGGGGGATACGGGAAAGAGGACAGGGGTATTTTGGTCCAAAAAATGGTCAAAGGGGTTGACCGTAAGTTGGGGATGGAAACCGTCAAAAGTGGAGGTACCTTACATTGTTGTAAACTTGTGGGATGCACTGTAAATATGGTAAACAAAAGTGGGGTGCCACTCAAAATTTCTCTTTTATTTAACTTAATAGTCCCTATGTTGATTGAAATCTCATGTCGTGGATCATGGTCATTAAGAATGAGTACTTTCGTATAGAGTACGATATGCACAACTCTACAACGATGTCCGTGTGGTTAGGTTGTAGGTCCTACATAGCGTAATGCAACAATCAAACCTAGCCACGGAATAATCATGCCTTGACTGTAAGATACACATGATGCTTTTGCAGAAAAAAAAAATAGAAGTCAATATGTGTCCATATGCCAATGTTCGGATCGGCTAGTCGATCGCAATGGTTTACGGTTCATACCTGAACGTGTCTCATTCAATTCAATAAGACGACTAGCCAGTCTCTTAGTTCCAACTAGGAACGCATGATCAATTATCAGTCGAGGTAACAATCAATGTTAATTCGGGACAAGAAACAGCCCCAAAAGGCGACAGTAGATGGATGCCCATCCATGAGGCAGGGTAAGGGGTACCCATCTATGCGGCCAGAGTAAGTCAGGATCCTATGCGGCCAGAGTAAGCCAGGATCCCGTGCGGCCAGAGTAAGTCGGGATCCCATGCAGCCAGAGTAAGTCAGGATCCCATGCGACCAGAGTAAGTCAGGATCCCATACGGCCAGAGTAAGTCATACGCTAAGGGGGACAGGGGCCATGCGACAAGCTCAACCAAAGTCATGCGGCTAAAGGGGGACAGGGTCCATACGGCAAGCTCAACCAAAGTCATGCGGCTAAAGGGGGAGCCGCATGAAGACTGGAATGCCTATGCGGCCAAAAAGTAGCCACAAGAAGATTGGAGTGCCTTATACGGCCAAAAAGTAGCCGCATGAAGACTGGAGTGCCTTATGCGGCCAAAAGTAGCCGTATGAAGACTGGAGTGCCTTATGCGGCCAATGCGGCAAGGCACTGTTCTTCTTCTCCAACTTTTCCGAGGAGAAGAACCTGGGAAGTTAGGGGTTCCCAGACAAGCCCAAATCTGGACTTCCATAGGTCAAAATAGGGTAGAATAAAGTTCTCTACAACATAGAACAACCAGATTTTGAAAACAAAAAAGCTTGATAGGTCAAAACCAAGAAAAATCGAAAGTAACATAAACTTAGATCTACAAACATACACCCATGAAAACCAAAAGCTCCAAGTTCTAAAGAGACTTGAAATTAAGTAAGGAAGAGAATGGAACAATAATACTTGAGATCCATCATGAAGCAAGTTGTACTTGCCAAAGCTCTCTAGGTTGGTGGAAGAGTAATGGAGGATGAAGAAGAAGTAAATGAGAGTAATGAAGAGAGAGAAAAAGTAAAGGGGTATAAATATCAAGCCAAGTCCAAATCTCTACCACCCA
This sequence comes from Iris pallida, assembly GCA_029216955.1. Lineage (NCBI taxonomy): Eukaryota > Viridiplantae > Streptophyta > Magnoliopsida > Asparagales > Iridaceae > Iris > Iris pallida. Next base: position 10,753,310 of record JANAVB010005397.1, read on the forward strand.
TTCCTTCCTACAAGATCTAGGCCCTCCACCCCTGATCATGATGAACCAAGCAAAACCAAGTTGGTTCAACATGAACAAAATAAACCAAGAGCTTAGGCAAAAGTAGAAAATAAAATACTGACAAATTAATTAGCATGAATTACAAAATAAATGTATGATAAGCATTCAATAAATACCTTCAAATAGTACATGTATAAAAATATGTATTTTGGGAACAGAGAGTGACAGATGAGCATATGGAGTAGGCTGAACCGATGTCGGATCATTATTAACGAGATCCTGCTTGCACACCTACGAAGGAGACGAGGACAGAGATCTGGGCCGACGGTACAAAGTAAATGTTTTGGTTTATCATATATATCATTTTTCTTTATTCATAATAAATCATTTTTTCATAAATATAATTATTTTTGTATAGATATCGTCCCTTGTCGGTACAGAGACGCCTGGGCCATTTTTTGAGGTACAATTATGGTGGCCCTTCGATAAAATACTCTGATGCACCGGACGATAGAGAAAACTTCTGTTTTACGCAGTTCAAGGTAAAAGTATATATGGTTATAATTTGATTTGAATTATCTTATTTTTGTATATTATATAACCGACTAAATTGTTTCTTCTAGCAAACATATTTCTGTCTACCGTACCGGGCCGAGTTGATCGAGGGGATATTTTATGTCGTCGCCGCCAAGCTGATCTGTGATGCTATTAATGACCAGAAAGCTCGTGATCGTGCCGGAAAGCCGATCCAAGGTTGGATCACCCCTGATCAGTGGACTGTGATAAAGGCTAGGTTCAATGCACCTCGATACAAGGAAAGGTCTGAGAAGGCCAGGACGGCTAGGCAGAAGGCATCAAAGTGGTACGGTGGGTGATCCCGATGACGGAACATTTCCGTCATTTGATATATTTTTTTTATTTCAGAAATATTATATATTTTTAACCGGTACTAAATAATATATTTTTAAATAAATAGTACTAAATAATATATTTTTAACAGGTAAAGAGGGGTGATGACGCCAACATGGTGACCGTCTTCCTGGCCACCCATCGGAAGGGCGGAAAGCTTATTGACGAGAGGGCCGAGCAGACCTATGTAAGTATTACAATACTTACAGTTAATTTTAATACTTTATGTTAATTTTAATATAACTTAATAAATATACAAATAAATATTCATGTAGTTAGTAATAATAAGTACATTAGACATTAGAAATTATAGAGTATCCATACTTTCTAGGCCGAGTATCTTAAGCTTCACGAGCGGGCGGCTGCTAGTTCACCTACAGTGGGAGAGGCCGGTAGTTTTTCGTAGCCCGCTCCAGCTCCGTCAGAGGACGAGCTGCGGGTGACCGCTTCTGGTGGTCTCCATAGGTGTACGTACTACGGTACGGTATCCTATGGCGTCCTAGTTGCGAAACAGTCCTCTAGGGCCTCCGCTGCTAGTGTGTATGGCCCACAGCCCTCGCAGGAGTCTGCCCGAGTCCAGGAGATGGTTGACCGTCAGATTCAGTCTCTCCGTGACGAGATGCTACGACGGATCCAGGAGCAGTCCCAGTCTCAGCCACATACGGACGATGCCATACTCCTCGCACGATTTGATACGCTCGAGCGCAGCATCATGAAGCTCAGGAATGTGACTGAGAGGACAGAGCATGGTGTTACTGATCTTAGAGCGTTGACACAGCATAGCATGACGGAGCTGTAGGTATCACAGCTGTCCATGGGCCAGAGGCTGACAATGATACAGGATTCGATGGTTGATAGCAGTACGAGGCTGTTATCTACCATGGATTCATACAATCAGCGACTAGCAGTGTTGGAGCAGATACGTCCTCCGGGTGCGCCTTCATCGTCACCGACTCCACCGATGTCACTGCCTTCTTCATCGTCACCGACTCCACCTTCATCGTTATCGATTTCACGGGAGCATTATGAGCTTTTCTTATCCTTGATGCGCGATGGTGTCCCTCCTGCTCCAGATCCACAGTACCCCTAGTTAGGACTGTTTGTTGATTGTTTGTATAGTATTTGTTTGTATGTAGACCCATGATATTGGGTTTAAATATTATATATTTGATTGGTTGTGTAGACTTATTTGCATGGATATTTATATGTAGACATTGGATATTGGTTGTGTAGTCATTTGATATTGGTTGTGTGTAGACTTTGAGACTAATGTGCTATTTTTATCATATTTTATTTTATTATTCATTTCAACAGTATGTGCATTTACCGGTGTTGAGTGTTCCACCGAAGGGGTCGGCGAACCCAGAGAATTCAACGGAGGGTTGCTCCAGGTCTATTCATATTAATTATTTATTATTAAACTGCAGGGATACCATACTAGCAGAATATGTCATTATGTTTTCTATTTTTTATTTTTTTTGCAGATTTAACGACGTTTAGCGACGCTATATAGCGACTAGTACAACGTCGCTAATCGTCGCTAAACGTTGCTAAATCTGCAAAATATCACCTACAATACAAATAAGCGGTCGATATACGTCGGTAGCCGTAACCAAAACGTTGCTAAATCCTGCAACTTCTACCGACGTTTAACGACTATGTATACGTCACTAAATTTCTGACTTGTTGTCCGTAAACGTTGCCAAATTGGCGACGTGTAAACATCGCTGGTAAACCGCGCAGCAACGACATTTGGCGACGTATTCTTTGTCAGCGACTTGATGAAATGCGACAAGCGTGAAAACGTCACAGAATACGTCGCTGACAAGGATTAGCGACATTTTTCTACATTTTAGCGACGTTTTTAGGCATCGCTACTACGTGATATTCTGGTAGTGGGTCCTATAATTAGTATCAGAGCAGATTATATTTCTATATAATACTCTAGAGAGTATATATAGCAGCCGTGAAATTAATATTCAACGGTGAAGGGCAATTCATAAATAGACCCCCACTATTTGATGAAACAAACTACACATATTAGAAAAAACGGATGAGTTTCTTTCTAAAGTCTCTTGACTTTGATCTTTGGTCTATAGTAGTTGACGGTTATAAGTAACTGACACCTATAGTGATTGAGGGTGTACTTGTAGACAAGCCACACGACAAATACACAGACAAAGAAAAGATATAGGCTAGTTTAGATGCACATGCCATCAATGCACTATTTTGTGTAATTGACAAAATAGAGTTTAATCGTATTTTTACCTGTTCTATGTCTCATGATATTTGGAAACTTCTTAAGGTAACTCATGAGGGTACCTCCCAAGTAAAGGAATCCAAAATTAGCAAACTAACACAGGAATATAAATCATTTAAGATGAAACCTAACGAGTCAATTACACAAATGTTTACTCGTTTCCTAGATATTACTAATCCTTTGCAATCTCTTGGTAAAGATTACAGTAACCATGAGAAGATCAGAAAGGTGCTACGGGCTCTAACCAAGAATTGGAACCCAAAGGCAACTGCGATTATTGAAGGAAACGATCTCACCACAATGACTCTGGAGACGCTTATGGGTAAGCTGATGACCCATGAGTTGGACTTGCAAGAATTTGAAGAAGCAACCCCCAAGGAAAAATCTATCGCCTTCAAAGCACAAACCAAAGAGTTGCATATAATAATTATGACGAAGAATCATCCAGTGGTGGTGAGCAAGTCCTGCTAGTAAAGAACTTCAAAAAATTCTTAAAGTTTGAGAGATCAAGCCGAAGGAAGAAAGACATCCATGAAAGCAATAAAGAAGAAACTATATGCTTTGGATGCAAGAAGTCAGGGCATGCATATGAAGAAGGACTGTCCACAGACAAAGAAAAGCAATCCATATGATAGATCAAGATCAAACAGAAAAGCTATAATAGGTCGAAAGTATGCAAACACAAGCATCTGGCACAAAAAAGTGATGCCAGTGAATCAGAGGAAGAAGACAGACCCTTCAGCAGTGCCAATGTTTGTTTTATGACATTTGATAAGGTATATTCTAACCCTCCGTATGATGACTTTACTTTCGATGAATTAGAGACAGCCTTTAGCAAACTGCTTGAAGAACACAGAATTGTATACAAGTACAAGCAATCTCGCAAAGAGGTTAAGGCATGCACAACCGAACTAACAAGATTGTCTAATCTTCTTGAAGACATTAAAGAGACATCTACTATCGGTACCACGAATGAGATAGCCAAGCTCAAAGTAGACAATCATGAGACTATCCTCACTATCGAAAAGAAGGAAAGAGACTATATCAAAATACAATAGCTTTATGATATAGAGAAGAAGAAACACTTAGTCACAGAACAAAAACTTATTGATATGACTGCCAAATATGAAGAGTCTTGTGTGATTTCTAAAAAGTTAGAAATTAAGTTAGGCAAACAGGTCATCCCCGTGACACAGCCTAAGGTTAGTCCTAATGCTAAGCATACAACTAAGAGGACTAAATAAAAGAAAGCACGCAAGCAAAACGTCAATCATAATTATGCTTTCACATATATATAGGTTTTCAAAGAAGACACAAATGCATGTCAACACAAACAAAGAGCACTTTTTTAAAACTTACTAGCATGTACTGTAGTACTCACAGGCACATATCACAGTATTGTCTAGTAAGAAAGCTTATTGACAATCAAACACTTGTTTGGATACCTAAGACTAATCAAAATGGACCCTCGAAGAAATGGGTACAAAAAGTTTTATCTACTTGTTTTGTGGGTGGATACTCAACCCTCTCATGCTAGAAGAAAGTGGATTCTCGATAGCGGATATTCGCGACACATGACTGGTGATACATCTTTGTTCTCTACGCTATCGATGAAGAAAGAAGGATACGTTTCCTTTGGAAATAACTTAAGAGGTGATACAATTGAAAATGGCACTGTTAATTTGTCTCGTTACCCAGTAATAAAAAATGTTTGTCTAGTTACGGAGTTGAAACATAACCTATTGAACATAAGTCACTTGGCAGATAATGGTTATGGTATGAACTTTGTAAAAGACAAATATTATATATATATATATATATATATATATATATATATATATATATATATATATATATATATATATATATATATATATATATATATATATATATATATATTTATTTATTTTATATATATATATATATTTTTTTTTTTATGAAATGTCATTTGGTAATATATATATATATATATATATTTTTTTTTTGGTAATATATATTTTATGAAATATCATTTGGTAATATATATTTTGTTGGTAATATATATATATATATATATATATATTTTTTTTTTTTTTTTTTTTTTTATATATATATTTTATGAAATGTCATTTGGTAATCATGTATATGAAGGGATTAGGGAAGACAACATCTATGTTTTCTTTTTAGAAAGTCTAACAATGCAGGAAGGTGCCTAGTAGCAAACCAAGATGAAAGCTGGATATGGCACATGAGGCTAGGACATGCCAATATGGATACTATCTCACGGCTATGCACCAAAAAGTTGGTAAAAGGACTCCCCGAAATCATATTTAAGAGAGACATGGTATGTGTTAACTGTAAAAAGAAGAACAAGGCAACTAGGTCTACTTTTAAATCCATTAATGCTGTAAGTACTTCTAGGCCCTTGCAGTTAATTTACATGGATTTGTTTGGTCCTAGTAGAGTCGCTAGTCTTGGCAGTAAGCTTTATGCCTTTGTGATTGTTGATGATTTCTCTTGTTATACATGGGTTTACTTTTTATTAAATAAAAGTGTGCTATTTTTGAATTTCAGATATTTTGTAAAAAGGTACAAAACAAAAAAGGCTTCATGATTACTCATATCCGAAGTAATCATGGTAATGAATTCGTAAATGCTGATTTTAAAAAGTTTTGTGATAATAGTAGATATTACCATGAGTTTTTTTTGTCCTAGAACTCTCCAACAGAATGATGTTATGGAGCGGAAGAATCGTACTCGAAGCGAGATGGCTAGAGTCATGCTGAATCAACATAATCTTCCTAAATATTTTTGGGCAGAATTTGATAATACAGCATATCATATTTTAAATAGAGTGTTAATTCGACCTATCTTGAAGAACATGCCATATGTGCTGTAGTTTAGAAGGATTCCAAATATTTCATACTTTAAAGTTTTTGGATGTCGCTATTTTATCCTGAACACCAAGGACAACTTGGGTAAGTTCGACTCTAAAGAAGATGAAGGAATATTTCTTGGATTGCTGCTAAGAGTATAGGATATAGAGTTTTTAATAAAAGATCTATGATTTTTGAAGAATCGATTAACGTTACCTTTGATGAGCTCAATAGTCACAGATCGAGCGATAGAGATGATAAAGATGTACAGATTAAATCCAAGTCATCTAAAGATACTGCTACCAAAGATTGCCATATGGAAGATCTAACAAAGATGTTCTAATCTTGGAAATTCTTGCCAGATCATCCAGAAACGCTTGCCATAGGTGATGTATCAAAAGTTGTAAGTACACGTTCTTCTATTAAAGACATTGATATAGCAGCTAATGTAGCTTTTATATCTCAAGTAGAACCTAAGACAGTAGCATATGCATTTAATGATGAATTTTGGATTGCAAGAGGAACTTAATCAATTTGAGAGAAACCAAGTTTGGAAACTTGTTCCTGAACCTATTGGTCAATCGATAATTGGTACCAAATAGATATTTTAAAATAAATTAAGTGAGGATGGACAAGTTCTATGCAACAAAGCACGTCTAGTGGCACAAGGTTATAATCAAGAAGAAGGTATTGATTATGACGAGACATATGTTCCTGTTGCTAGATTAGAAGATATCTGCATGTTTTATGTATTTGCATGTATTCACAATTTCAAACTATTTCAAATGGACATGTGTCACGACCTGCACCCGGATATACGGGTACGAATACGTAGACGACGTCCAGCCTACGCCGCAGTATCGGCGGTAGAATGCTGTCTAGTACCCAAAAATATACACTACGTCTAGAAGGCCTATAACTATAAATATACTCTAGTCACATCACAACAGCTAGGGATGATAAAACAAGAAAGATAACAAAAGCACAAGAACAACTAAAAACTACTAGAAGGAATCATAAGACAGGAAATAAAGAAGGAAAATAAGACAAACTAAGGATAACTAACAGGTAACTCACATAGAAGAATAGTGAGATCCACCTCAGCTAGCAACATCATGAAGTCCACTAATGGAACAACTACTCCTAAAATATTATCAACGGTATCCTGTCAGGAAAATGAGCAAGTACAAGCACTAACAGCAGTTCCATGTGAATTGACAAATTCTATAAGAGACAGTATAATGAACTATAAGACAAAGATATATGAAGACTTGGGAACCGTTCGGAAGCTGAGTTACAACCCTTAAACCAAATAAGGATCGGGATTGTAACTCTTCTCCCGAACAGAGCTTAGTCTCCAATCAAGGTACAATATAATGGCATGTAGAACATATGAGTAATCTGAATATTATAGCATGGTGAGAAAGTACTGAATGTAGAACAGAACAGGATATATGATAAGATAAAGTAAATATAAAAATGTGCCTTGAATTATTAGAGTGATATGTGATCGGCTTGGGATAAGTGACATGACAGGCTATCCAATTGGCCCGGCAATCCACGGTGACCTCAACGGAAAGTCATGCCAGCCAACCTGGATAACGAGCACAAGGCAAGAGGATCTCGCTACACCCTTCGTGAGGGAAGAGTGGCACGAGCACATGAATAGTGACAGGGTGGCTTGGATCACATAACCCCTAATAATTCTCCATACCCGAATAGTATAATGGACCTGGACCTGATACGTCATGACACGGGATTCCCTAAGAGGATAGCTACTCCCTCTCAGGAATCGGTGTCTATACAAGTACATGGAACAAGGCAGGAAATGTACATATATACCAAGAAAATCCAGGAACAACATCTCATGTCATGATCCAACATATACTAGTCCGTGAACTATCGTGACTGGAAATCAAGTAAGACACTACGACTGAATCGGATATAGCAGATATCAAGACAATGAAAACTATCAGTGAATGTACTCGCCTGCGGTCCTGAGCTGTCAAATGGGGTCGATGCTCAGAGTGATGCCACAGACCTAAAGATAAAATATAAATAAACTAATTAGGGTTCAACAGTGTTAGGCTTGATTCTATAGTATAAGCTACGCAATCTAGGTCAGACTCAGTCAACGAAGTCAAACTAGGTCACAAGAAGTCAAACCAAGTCAAACTAGGTTAAACTAGGTCAAATGTTGACTATACTTCGACGTTCAGTCAAAGCAGTCAACCATGGTCAAACAGGGTCAAGGCTAGTCTCTATAAATATCTACAAGGTCAACACATCAATTTCAGTGATTGTGAAATCACCGGAATCGATGGAACTCAAAATACCACAAAAGGAGAATGATTATAATAATAGGATGAAAATCTACAGATGTTGTCGGATGGTGAAACAACCATCACCAACGTGTCCAGAATGGTCAAATCAGCTAGGATAGCCTGTCCAAAAGTCCAATTTGGACACAGGGGCAAAACGGTAATTTCGGGCCAAAATGATGTCCGCCGTTGGACACACTTTGCACCGAAAAATGTGCCAAAATAAAAGTGCACAAAACCTAAAAAATTATATTTCCACGAATCCAGAATGACGATACGAACCCAACGGCATATCCAGAATTGGATTCCGTTGACCCGATCACAAATTGGTCCGTTGACCAGGACATTGGAAATCGATTTGCATGGAAAAGCGTGTCGGAGCTAATGTCCTTAAAACTCAGCAAATTATATGTCAACGAGTCCAGAATGACGATACGAACTCAACGGTATATCCGGAATTGGATTCCGATAAGCCGAACTCAAAATGACCCGCTGACCTGGATATTGGTATCCGACTTGCATCGAAATGCGTGTCAGGGTCCACGTTCTCCAAATCAAGCAAACTTTATATGAAAACATGCCAGAACGACACCACGAGTCTACTGGTGGTGTCAGAAATTGAATCCGGAATCCCGGGTTCAAAAATAGAATTTTACAAGTGCAACACTAAGAATTCGAACGGCCAACTTTGACGTCGAATTCGACCCACCTAATAAGCTCAAACTAAAATGAAATCTAAAGGGGGCAGGAAGAGGGTTATACCAGATTCGCACAGGAACTGGTATCACACCAACCGGAGCTGCGATGACGAAGATACGAACCCGCGAAGTTGGCATCACAAAACTGTCCAAAAATAGTACAAATTAAAACGTCAATTTGGTGGCCGGTTTTGATGTATCAAACGACGAAATTAACGGGTGAAATTTGAAAGGAGTGAAGGTGGATATATCGAGATTGAGACGGAGCAGGGAGTTCGCCGATCCAACGGTCGGATCTCCCAGAAAACACGTACGAAGTCGCCGCGACGGAGCATGAATTCTGGAATTTTCTCCACGCGCGCGTCGACGAAACTCCGAGAAAACGCTGAAATCGCCTAGACGGCGAGTCCCGGAGGACGTTGGCCACCACGGGAGGGTGCGCCCAGGTCGCCTGGCCAGGGGGTGGCCGGCCACGATGGTCGTGGCGCCGGCGGCGGCGCCTACGCGCGGCCGAAGTGCCGCTGCTGCCGCTGTAGCACGCTGCTACTGCTGCTGCGTGCATGCTGCTGCGCGCGGAAGGGGGGCACGGCACGGCGGCACGACGCGGCTGTGCGGCGGCGGTGCTGTACGGGTGGCGGCGCACGATGGTGGTTGGCCGGAGGAGGGGTGGTGAGTATGGTGATGATGGTGGTGTTGGTAGTGTGAGATGGTGGTGGTGGTAGTGTGAGAATAAGAAGAAGAAGGAGAAGGGAGGACGCTGGAGTGGCTGTGTCGGGGAGGAGCGCGGCCAGGAGGTGGTGGTCGGCCGAGCATGGAGGGGGTGGCTTGATGATGAGGGTGGTGGTGTTGGTGTTTGATAGTTTTAGGAAGAGAGAGAGAGAGAAATAAGTGTATATAAAATTTTAAAAGGAAGGAGAGGGAGGGTAAGATAGAGATGGGGGGGTTTGCTGCTCGTACAGGAGTAGGAGGGGGTGAGTGTAAGGAGAGGTGAGGGGTGAGTGAGGGTTATATGTGTGTGTGTGTATATAAATATATAAAAAGAGAGGGTGAGAATAGAGAGAGAGAGAGAAAGAGATATTTAGAGAGAGTGAGGAATAGAGAGAAAATATTTTAGTGAGAGAGAGGGGGAAGTGGTCGGCTGACATGGGGAGAGGGGGTGTTTGTGTGTGTAGGAGTTATTTTAGGAAGAGAGAGAAAGAGAGAGTTATATATATTATAAATATATATATAAGAGATAAAATGATATATTTAAATAAGTAGAGAGAGAAAAGAGATTTAAAATAGGGAAAAGAGAGAAATTATATGGGGGTGTTTGGGTAGTCATGATGGAGGGTAGCATGGAGCTGGGGTTGGGTTCAGTGGAGCCGGGTTGGGCCAAAATGGACAGGGTGCAATATTTGAATTAAAAACAGGTATTTATGATCATGGGCAAATAAGTAGCATGTGGGGGCTCAAATAAATGGGACACAAGTGTCAGGCGGATAGTAGGCTTCATGTGGGCAATGTCCATATTTGGGGTCGACTAGGTTTGGGTCGATGTCGGATCCCGAAATTAAATTGGAAGTCAGGTCACAAATTACGGTAGATAATTAATTGGCCTAATTTGACCCGAATGTAATACGAAGGAAATGAAGCACAAAATGGAGTGTCTGAATGGGACACGAAGGTCATGGGTAAATAGCGTCTCGAGTAGATTATTCATGAGAAGTTGGTTCTTAGAAAACGACTGGTCTGGTGCTCCTAAATTAAAAGTCACGGTAACGTGCAAACGATGATCAAGGAAAAGAGTGGGAAATCAATTATTAATTAAATGGTCTAAATTGACCCGAACTTGTGCGAAGCAAAAAGAGTACAAGGGAGCAAGTTCGAGTGGGACACGATATATCAACATGAAGATAATCTCGTCTACTACAAACTTCAAGAAGAAAGTTTCCAGAGACTGGCATCCCTGATGCTCTAGAAATCCAAGTCACGGTAAAGAGCATTAATGATCAAAAATTAATTATATAGAAATGAATTATTGAAAAATTAATTATTGAAAATATGTCATTAGAAAATTCAAAAAAAATAATTCGGGAAATTCAGGTGGCTTACATCCTACCCACCTTATAGAAATTTTGTCCTCGAAATTAAGGTTGTAGTAGGGGTAAAACAAGATAGAAAGTTTTAGGCAAAAACTTAGGCACGATCATAGAATGACAAGTTTGCACGATTAAGATAATCAATTCACAATTATTCAGGCACGATGAAAAATTTTCGCACGATAGAATCAAAATATGAACAGAATCATATAGGCACGATTATAGATAAGTTAAGTCATTGGGACACGATTCAGAAATGACTTAGGAGAACGAAAGTTATAGATGAAGTCCACGTACGAGGTGACGTGTAGCACTCGGGTTAACGGATAATCAGCCTGAAAGTCACACAGGCTTGATCAAGATGAGAGATAATCATGACCAAAACAAGGCTTGGCATGATTGAGCTGGAGTTTCAGACACAACAAAATCGAAGTCAAGGTCTTATAGACCTGATCAAGATTGAAGAGTATGATTAATAAAATCATGGAATACGCTCCAAGTTCGAACGTGATTAAAATCGGAAATAGTCTAAGTTCACTTGGCCCGATTTGAGGGTTAAGATTATCAAGATCATGAAAATCAAAGTTGGATAGTCATGATCTAAAACAGGGCTAAGAGAAGCAAATGGGGAGAAAATTTGAGTATAACACGATTGAGAGATAGAATTGGTAGAAATCAGATTATAGGTCACATAAGCACGATCAAAATCCAAGTTCAGTTGTGAATGACGAATAAATCATGAATTCAAAATCAAGGTCTTAAAAGCACAGTTTAGAAGCAAGACGATATGCATATTTATAATCGTTAAAATTACGATCAAGGAACTCCAAGTTGTCTTAGTCACGCTAGATCATCTAGGCATGATTAAGCACAATGAGTTCAGATATAATCCGAAAATTAAATCAGGGTCGAAAAGAGTTTAGGCACGAGTATTCAAAATCCAAACATGATCAGAATCAAAAGGCAATGCACGAGGGTTAATAGCATTGAAATCCAACCACGATAAAGAAATTTGTCTCAACACGATCTAAGTTGATCAACTTTTGAGTAAATCAGAATTTGGGCCAGATGGAGAATAAGATCAACGAAGGCTGGACACGAGAATCCAAGGACGAAAATCCAAGTCACAAGGGAATTGAAGTCATCTAGAGTCTAGTCAGCAACCAAGACTCTTTAGCACGATAAACAAGACGACAAAAATTGATTGGTCATGGACAGAAGGGAATCAAAATCTTAACAGTATCAAAATTTAAGAAACAATTGAGATATGAAAATTTCAAAATTTTTAGAGTTTTCAAGTGTAGATAACAGATGTAGATATGAGATAGGTGATTGGTGTAATCAAGACATAGCTAAACAAGGCAAAGGAAATGACGGCAAGATGAGGAAATTATCATACAATGAGAAAGAAATGAATGATAAGTCGAGAAATAAGGGTATGAATTGTCCTCATCATTTGGTCAAAAGAAGTGAATCAATTTAAGATACGACCTGATAACCATACACTTCTATCTAAAATCATGTTGCCAGAATTCTCGCCACGCTAGTATACATAGCGTTAACAAACAATAAAGTCCATAACTATGGTATACACCCTATAATCATGTCATCTAGATTCCTTACCACGCCAACCGGTATGGCTGCAAGAGAATCTAAATGACATAACTAGGATAGTATATCCAAATCAGGCTCCATGTCCTTGTCTCGCTAGCTAATATGACTGCGATGAATTCTAAACTCCATAAATAAAGTAGACACTTACCGTTCTCATCGTCCTCATCCAAAATATGTTTATCAGGATATCTTAACTCAATTCTTAAAAGAATTATCCAAAACAAAATCAAAGGTCAACAACGAATATTAAGATTTTTAAATTCAACAAGTCAAGGGTAAGTTAATAGAAACAACGAAAACAACTTCCGAGATAGGGTTCAGAGGAAAATCTCAGGGAAAGTCCCGAGGGTACTACCTAGGTCAAGATAGAAAATGGTGGAATATAATCTAAAACAAACCTCGACCATGATGCGAGGTTGGTAAATCATATTCTCTCCCCAACCTAGATGATATACAAGTCCAACTTATACCTTCCCTCTGGGATCCACAACTCATCCCAAGAAAGAATAAAGTTTGATACGGACAGATATTTCAGAAATCATGTCGAATGGAAACAAGTGGAAAAAGATTTGAAAGCCTTCGAAATAAGATTCCCAGGGGTCATTCCTGGAATCTACCAAGAGTTCCTAATATGTGACTGAGTACCAAATCCTAAAATATTCTATGACTCATCCTTAATCCTAGGGCAGGCTCGCAGTAGTACAGATAAACTCAAGTACTACCACGACTTCGCATTAATTGCAAAGACTGGCCTGCATGGGCCACCACTAAAAACGTGTCACGACCCGCACCCAGATATACGGGTACGAATACGTAGACGACGCCCAGCCTACGCCGCAGTATCGGTGGTAGAACGCTGTCTAGTACCCAAAAATATACACTACGTCTAGAAGGCCTATAACTATAAATATACTCTAGTCACATCACAACAGCTAGGGATGATAAGACAAGAAAGATAACTAAAATACAAGAACAACTAGAAACTATTAGAAGGAATCATAAGACAGGAAATAAAGAAGGAAAACAAGACAAACTAAGGGTAACTAACAGACAACTCACATAGAAGAATAGTGAGATCCACCTCAGCTAGCAACATCATGAAGTCCACTAATGGCACAACTACTCCTAAAATATTATCAACGGTATCCTGTCAGGAAAATGAGCAAGTACAAGCACTAACAGCAGTTCCATGTGAATTGACAAATTCTATAAGAGACAGTATAATGAACTACAAGACAAAGATATATGAAGACTTGGGAACCGTTCGGAAGCTGAGTTACAACCCTTAAACCAAACAAGGACTGGGGTTGTAACTCTTCTCCCGAACAGAACTTAGTCTCCAATTAAGGTACAATATAATGGCATGTAGAACATGTGAGTAATCTAAATATCATAGCATGGTAAAAAAGTACTGAATGTAGAACAGAACAGGATATATGATAAGATAAAGTAAATATAAAAATGTGCCTTGAATTATTAGAGCGATATGTGATCGGCTTGGGATAAGTGACAGGACAGGCTATGCACTTGGCCCGGCAATCCGCGATGACCTCAACGGAAAGTCATGCCGGCCAACCTGGATAACGAGCACAAGGCAAGAGGATCTCGCTACACCCTTCGTGAGGGAAGAGTGGCGCGAGCACATGAATAGTGACAGGGTGGCTTGGATCACATAACCCCTAATAATTTCCTATCCCCGAATAGTATAAAGGACCTGGACATGACACGTCATGACACAGGATTCCCTAAGAGGATAGCTACTCCCTCTCAGGAATCGATGTCTATACAAGTACATGGAACAAGGCAGAAAATGTACATATATACCAAGAAAATCCAGGAACAACATCTCATGTCATAATCCAACATATACTAGTCTGTGAACTATCATGACTGAGAATCAAGTAAGACACTACGACTGAATCGGATATAGCAGATATCAAGACAATAAAAACTATCAGTGAATGTACTCGCCTGCGGTCCTGAGCTGTCAAATGGGGTCGATGCTCAGAGTGATGCCACAGATCTAAAGATAAAATATATATAAACTAATTAGGGTTCAACAGTGTTAGGCTTGATTCTATAGAATAAGCTACGCAATCTAGGTCAGAATCAGTCAACGAAGTCAAACTAGGTCACAATATGTCAAACCAAGTCAAACTAGGTTAAACTAGGTCAAATGTTGACTATACTTCGACGTTCAGTCAAAGCAGTAAACCATGGTCAAACAGGGTCAAATCTAGTCTCTATAAACATCTATAAGGTCAACACATCAATTTCAGAGATTGTGAAATCACCGGAATCGATGGAACTCAAAATACCACAAAAGGAGAATGATTATAATAATAGGGTAAAAATCTACAGATGTTGTCGGATGGTGAAAAAACTATCACCAACGTGTCCAAAATGGTCAAATCAGCTAGGATAGCTTGTCCAAAAGTCCAATTCGGACACAGGGACAAAACGGTAATTTCGGGCCAAAATGATGTCCGCCGTTGGACACACTTTGCACCAAAAAATGTGCCAAAATAAAAGTGCACAAAACCTAACAAATTATATGTCCACGAATCCAGAATGACGATACGAACCCAACGGTATATCCAGAATTGGATTCTGTTGACCCGATCACAAATTGGTCCGTTGACTAGGACATTGGAAACTGATTTGCACGGAAAAACGTGTCGAAGCTAATGTCCTCAAAACTCAGCAAATTATATGTCAACGAGTCCAGAATGACGATACGAACTCAACGGTATATCCGAAATTGGATTTCGATGAGCCGAACTCAAAATGACCCGCTGACCCGGATATTGGTATCCGACTTACACCGAAATGCGTGCCGAAATCAATGTCCACTAAAACCTAGCAAATTATATGTCAACGAGTCTAGAATGACGATACGAACTCAGCGGTATATCCGGAATTGCATTTCGATGAGCCGAACTCAAAATGACCCGTTGACCCAGAAAGTGGGACCCGCTTTGCACCGAAATACGTGCCAGGGCCTACGTTCTCCAAATCAAGCAAACTTTATATAAAAACATGCCAGAACGACGCCACGAGTCTACTGGTGGTGTCAGAAATTGAATCCGGAATCCCGGGTTCAAAAATAGAATTTTACAAGTGCAACACTAAGAATTCGAACGGCCAAATTTGGCGTCGAATTCGACCGACCTAACAAGCTCAAACTGAAATAAAATCTAAAGGGGGCAGGAAGAGGGTTATACCAGCTTCGCACAGGAACTGGTAGCACGCCAACCGGAGCTGCGACGACGAAGATACGAACCCGCGAAGTTGGCGTCGTAAAACTGTCCAAAAATAGTACAAATTAAAACGTCAACTTGGTGGCCGGTTTTGATGTATCAAACGACGAAATTAACGGTGAAATTTGAGAGGAGTGAAGGTAGATATACCGAGATTGAGACGGAGCAAGGAGTTCGCCGATCCAACGGTCGGATCTCCCAGAAAATGCGTACGAAGTCGCCGCGATGGAGCACGAATTCTAGAATTTTCTCCGCGCGCGCGCCGACGGAACTCCGAGAAAATGCTGAAAACGTCTAGACGACGCGTCCCGGAGGATGTTGGCCGCCATGGGAGGGTGCGCCCAGGTCGTCTGGCCAGGGGGTAGCCGGTCACGACGGCCGTGGCGCCGGCGGCGGCGCCTACGCGCGGCCGAAGTGCCGCTGCTGCCGCTGTAGCACGCTGCTACTGCTGCTGCGCGCATGCTGCTGCACGCGGAGGGGGGCACGGCACGGCGGCACGATGCGGCCGCATGACGGCGGTGGTGTATGGGTGGCGACGTACGGTGGAGGTTGGCCGGAGGAGGTGTGGTGAGTATGGTGATGATGGTGGTGTTGGTAGTGTGAGATGGTTGTGGTGGTAGTGTGAGAATAAGAAGAAGAAGGAGATAGGAGGACGCTGGAGTGGCTGTGTCTGGGAGGAGCTCGGCCAGGAGGTGGTGGTCGGCCGAGCATGGAGGGGGTGGCTTAATGATGAGGGTGGTGGTGTTGGTGTTTGATAGTTTTAGGAAGAGAGAGAGAGAGAAAAATAAGTGTATATAAAATTTTAAAAGGAAGGAGAGAGAGAGTAAGATAGAGATGGGGGGTTTGATGCTCGTACAGGAGTAGGGGGTGAGTGTAAGGAGAGGTGAGGGGTGAGTGAGGATTATATGTGTGTGTGTGTGTATATAAATATATAAAAAGAGAGGGTGAGAATAGAGAGAGAGAGAAAGAGATATTTAGAGAGAGTGAGGAATAGAGAGAAAATATTTTAGTGAGAGAGAGGGGGAAGTGGTCGGCTGACATGGGGAGAGGGGGTGTTTGTATGTGTAGGAGTTATTTTAGGAAGAGAGAGAAAGAGAGAGTTATATATATATTATAAATATATATATAAGAGAGATAAAATTATATATTTAAATAAGTAGAGAGAGAAAAGAGATATTTAAAATAGGGAAAAGAGAGAAATTATATGGAGGTGTTTGGGTAGTCATGATGGAGGGTAACATGGAGCTGGGGTTGGGTTCAGTGGAGCCGGATTGGGCAAAAATGGATAGGGTGCAATATTTGAATTAAAAACATGTATTTATGATCATGGGCAAATAAGTAGCATGTGGGGGCTCAAATAAATGGGACACAAGTGTCAGGCGGGTAGTAGGCTTCATGTGGGCAATGTCCATATTTGGGGTCGACTAGGTTTGGGTCGATGTCGGGTCCCGAAATTAAATTGGAAGTCAGGTCACAAATTACGGTAGATAATTAATTGGCCTAATTTGACCCGAAAGTTGTGCGAAAGAAATAAAGCACAAAATGGAGTGTCTGAGTGGGACACGAAGGTCATAGGTAAATAGTGTCTCGAGTAGATTATTCATGAGAAGTTGGTTCTTAGAAAACGACTGGTCTGGTGCTCCTAAATTAAAAGTCACGGTAACGTGCAAACGATGATCAAGGAAAAGAGTGGGAAATCAATTATTAATTAAATGGTCTAAATTGACCTGAATTTGTGCGAAGCAAAAAGAGTACAAGGGAGCAAGTTCGAGTGGGACACGATATATCAACATGAAGATAATCTCGTCTACTACGAACTTCAAGAAGAAAGTTTCCAGAGACTGGCATCCCTGATGCTGTAGAAATCTAAGTCACGGTAAAGAGCATTAATGATCAAAAATTAATTATATAGAAATGAATTATTGAAAATAATTCATTAGAAAATTCGAAAAAAATAATTCGAGAAATTCAGGGGGCTTACAACATGAAAAATGGATTTTTAAATGGATTTTTTTTAAAGAAGAAGTTTTTGAGAAACAACCCCCTACATTTAAAGATTTTTAAAAATTCGATCACGTCTTCAAACTTAGAAAAGCAATTTATGGACTCAAACAAGCACCTCGTGTTTGGTATGAATGCCTAAGTATCTTTCTACTTAAAAATAAATTTTCAAAAGAAAGAGTTGATACTACTTTATTTATCAAGTCTTCAAATGATGATATTCTTCTTGTGCAATTTATGTAGACGACATCATTTTTTGTTCTACTAACGAAAAACTTTGTCAAAAATTTGCTAAGTGTATGCAGAGTGAGTTTGAGATGAGGATGATGGGAGAACTAAACTGCTTCCTAGGACTCTAGATCAAACAACACTCTAAGGGAACATTCATCAACCAAGCTAAGTATACGAAGGATTTACGGAAGAGACTTGGACAATGTAAAACCTATCAGAACTCCAATGGCTACATCAACTCGACTTGATATTGATGAAAGTGGCAAACCAGCCGACCAGCGTAAGTATCGAGGTATGATTGGTAGTTTATTATATTTAACTGCTAGTCGTTCTGATATCATGTTTAGTGTTTGCATCTGTGTTAGTATCAAGCTAATCCTAAGGAATCATACTTATGCGTCGTTAAGCGTATCTTTCAATACCTTAAGGAAACTTCTACAGTCAGCTTGTGGTATCCCAAAACTATATCTTTTGACCTAATCGGTTATTCGGATGCAGATTTTACAGGATGTAAAGTACATCATAAAAGTACCAGCGGTATGTGTCATTTTCGAGAAAAAGATTTAGTCTCCTGATTTAGCAAAAAGCAAAATTTTGTAATACTATCAACGATTGAGGCTGAGTATATCATCGCAAGACGCTGTTGTGCTCAAATTTTGTTGATGAAGCAAACCCTATAAGACTACAATCTGCACTACCCTAAGATTCTCATATATTGTGGTAACAGTAGCACGATTAATTTGATTAAGAACCCTGTTTGTCATTCACGTACGAAGCACATAGAGATTTGTCATCATTTTTTACGTGATCATCAACAACACGGGGATATTTGCTTAGAATTTATTGAAATAGATCATCAATTAGCAGATATTTTTACAAAACCACTGGCTGAAGACCGTTTCAATTATCTGCGACATGAACTAAACATACTTTAACTTTGAGATTCATAATGCATTATGTTTAATAAAAATTCTTACAACTTAAGATTTTGATATTTATTAATTAAAGTTATTTTGGGTACAACCCGAAAGGACCCTTCTGTCAAAAAAACATAAAAGTCTAAGCAACACGGTGCCAAGTGTTTTCAGACTACCGCTAGCTGAGATCCGGCCCCTACAGCTAACCCAAAGTAATGAATATTATTAAATTAAAGAATTAAAGGTTATTAAGTCTATTTATGATTTATTATGCATAAAATGAAATAAAAATACAAGTGGCTGAACTATGTGGAACTCGAATCGAGTTCGGTTGGCGTCGGTTCGAATATCCAGAACAGCACAGCCAGCCCTATCCACTTTATAAAACCCTTCTTTTTCCTCCTATTTCTTCCATCCGAGCACTAAAAACTCCACAATAACTCCATCCTTCATCTCCTCTAAGCTTCCTTCCTCCTTTCTCCTTAGGTCTATGAAGCTTAAGAAGGTGACATTCTCCACTTTTTTTCCATTCTCTTTAAGGTATATCTTCTTCCTTCTCTTTAATTTGTCAATTCTATGGCTCCTAAAATCTTCAAAAGAAACAAAATAGACTCTGCGGCGGGTTCATCTTCTACTTTTGAGTACGAACCCGAAAACGTGCTCAGTCCTACTCGCCCTACTGGCGAAGAGGAATATGACGAGACCTTATTTTCATGTTTGGAAATATCGGAGTCTTGGTTTGACGCGTTCCGCTATCGAGAAATTTGTCCTGGACGATACGTCAACTTTACTATTTTCTTGGAGTACGCGTCGACTTTTGAAAACTTAAGTCTCCGAGATTTCTTTGAAACTTCTGATAATATCTATGATAATGTCATTCGTATGTTTTAC
Organism: Iris pallida; assembly: GCA_029216955.1. Classification (NCBI taxonomy): domain Eukaryota; kingdom Viridiplantae; phylum Streptophyta; class Magnoliopsida; order Asparagales; family Iridaceae; genus Iris; species Iris pallida. The sequence continues at coordinate 10,773,348 of JANAVB010005397.1, forward strand.
CGCAACATGCAAATAAAATCCGACGATAGTATCTTTTCTTGCGTCGGCGGAAAAGAACTTGAATTCGACTCGACTGAAATTAGTAAATATTTTTATATGCCTGACGTCGGCAAAACTTTAGTTGAAATTCACAAAGTTCAATTTTTCGAAGACGTTACTCTTGATTCCATTAAGGCTGCAATATGTCATCCTAACCCAGTCCCTCGGGATGATAAGTTGTATACAAAACACCTAAATCAAAACTTTTATGAGTTGTATCGTTTTATTTATTCTGCTTTGCTTCCTAAAAAGGGATCTACCGACGAGATTACCTTTCTTAAGATGTCTGCTAAGTACCACATTCACTTCGGTGTTCCTTTCTCTGTCCTCAAGACATTCATGGCTTGGATGATTGGTTCTAGGAGAGTGGGGCACAACAGTCTGTACCCCATGCATCTAGTAGTTATCTTTAGGAGATTTAGAATCAACCTTGACTCTTGTCCTATCTTCCGGTCATCTTCTGAGCTAACAAGGTCAAGAAAATATCATTTACCTCCACCTCCACCCGGTGCTGCTCCTGCTGATACTCAGGCTGATTCAGACGCTCTTGCTCCTGCTCCAGGATTTGATCCTCAGTTCTATCAGCGCTTTGATGATTTTGTCACGCTCTCTGGACAACTTCATCTAAGTTATGTCGATGCTGAGTTCTTCCATACCTCACAGGCTCAGGTCTTGAGGAACAGTATTGCTGATCTGCACTGGAGTTTGGCGCATCACCCTTCAGCTCCTATACCAATGATCAATTATTATGGCTTCAACGGACCGAGGTTTGATGATTCGACCACTTTCGGATACTTTAATCCAACTACTGCTTACTTCGATCCTCAGCCGCCTGCTCCTCCAGTCGATGATGATGCTCAGATGTGGTATGGGCTTTCAGTTTAGAGTTTTGAGATTTTATTTTGCTATTGATGATCTATATAGTTGCACTTTGTTGCAGTCCAAACTTTCACAGTTGGACTTTTTATATAGTAGTTTTAGCAGTCATAAACTCTTCTAGTTATGACTTTATGGTTTAGTTGTATCTCCTTTATTTTCTGGTTGATGCTATCTGAGTTTTAGTTCATTTACACTGTTATTAGTTCTACTGTGTTATGACTTGTTTACTGTGGATATTACAATTTTTCTTTTCTTGTTTGTGTAAAATTGTTGACTTCACATATTGTCGGAGAGCTACTCATTTTAGGTACATGACAAAGGAGGAGAAGAGCTGTACACAAAATCACCAAATTCTATATTTCTACGACAAGTCAGGTATATTATTTCAAAGTTACATCTTAGTTATATTTTGGTATAGATTCAAGTTTGTCAATTATCAAAATGGAGGAGATTGTTGACCCATTGCCTAAATGGTCACACCTGATTTTGATAATTAACGGCAACTTAAGTCGATGCGCAAAATAAACGATATGCTACAGGTGTTACAGGTTACTGAAATCAATATCAAAGAACGTGCGTACTACGTCTACATCCTGCATCTACAAAGAGCAATCAAATCATCATCCAAAAGGAATTGTATTGGAATCCAGATCGAGTCTTATATTTTCTTCTGTAACTTTTATTTTATTGAGTCTAGGAAATATAAAGTGTTGGATCGATCGGGATATTACTGGCTTAGGTTTTTCAGTCCACAGAATCCAAAAAGCCTACCCAATTCCACAAATTCCACATATTTATTTAACCAAAAATCCTATGCAATTTGGACCCCAAAAATTCTATTCTGCCTAGACAGAATTCAGCTAGAACTCTGACCGAGTTCGGTCATAGAATTTTTGAAATTCTGTTCCCTCCAAATCTGCAGGCAACGTTCATTTGTGAGATCTAGTTAGCATCCGAATTTTGTCCGAGTTCGGTCAGAAAAAACACTATAAATAGAGAAAGATTTTCACATTTCTAATCACCCATTCACTCTTCTCTCTATCTCTTCCTAAGTGTTTTTTTATCGTTCTAAAGCTTTTATATTTCACCTGTACCTCTCTTAGCCAAAGCCAGTAACATTCTGTTCGATTTAGAGTATTTGGTTTACAGAGTTGTAAAGAGGTCGCAAGTCAGAAAACTTCTCAATTTTTGTACTCAAGTTTGTTGGAGTTGGTCGTGCGCTCGTCACCAAGCACGGTATTGTGAAGTCGGTCGTGCACTTGTCGCCTAGCACGGTGTTGTAAAGAGACGGCAAGCACTCATTTAGTTTGCAAATAGTGGATTAACAACGGATAAGAGTACAAGCTACTGGATTAGTCCTCTCAGAGGAAAACCAGTATATATCGCGGTGTTCACTGAGTTTGATCTTATATCTCTTGATTACTGCTTTTAATTTACTGTCTCTTATATCTGTCGTAGTTCATAATCTGTTAATTTTTTAAGTGGTGATTATTTTCGCTGTACACGCACACACTCTATTCACCCCCTCTCTCTAGAGGTGCTCAACGATCCTACAATTTCGTCTAAAATATGTTTAATAAAAATAAAATATTCTGGTGGGAGTATAATATAAAATATATATTTATCAATGTGTTAACATGTACCATTAGGACACATGTTAACAAAATCCATAACTATATGTGCATTGCTTCCAATAAAGCACTCTTATATAGTGATCATATAACCTACCAATTGTACAACTTTTGAGGCATTTTCATGAGCGTCATACTCATTCTCAGTCCTTCATAATTGTATGGTCGGTGGAAACAAGGATTGTAATTAGAATTCGGGCATGCTAAAAAACCTTTGAAAGAATTTTTGAATTAAAGGATCATACTTTCTGGTTAGTCGTCGGGTGTTCTCCAGAAGTCTAGTCACATTCTTGCATTGAAGTCACTACAAAAAAGTATCTTTTTGGGACGACATTATAAGGAGCACTAGTCTAAAAGTCCTAAAAGTATAGTTCTAGGGACAACTATATTTTTAGTAACAAAAAGTTATATTTTTTTGGACAGATTGTGAAAATGGATCACTATTTGGGACTAATGAAAATTTCTGTTCCAAATAATACACATTACCGTCCCAAATAGATCGGCGGGAATGTCACACATTTGGCGGCTAATTGCCAAATTTTATGGGGGGAACTTTACCTCCATATGTTTCCATCTCAACCGTTCGATCGGATGGATTAATCCAGACCATCCATCCCAAAATATTCAGAACTTAGTCAATGAAAACACACTTCTCAATATCAAAGTAACCTAAAAATCTTTCTCTCTAGCTCTCTCTTTCCGATCAAAAAATTGGGTGATGCTGCTCTCTCTCTCTCTTTCTTCGACTTAGGTGCTCCAGTACTGCTGCTCTTTCTCTCTTCTACCATTATTCCGACCTAGGTGTTCCAGTGCTACTATTCTATCTCTTCGACCATTGCTCTCTCTCTGTCCGACCTTTCAACCCTAGGTGCTCCATTGCTGCTGTTTGGTATATTTTCCCCAATCTTTAGAATTTTTTACCAAAATTTTTTAGTCTTTGCCCTAATTTTTGGATGCATGTTATTTTGTTCTAGATTATTTGCTTAAAATTTGAGTGTTTTACACTATTTACATGCATTCATGTAGGAATTACTATAATTATTCGTGAAAAATTGGATTTTTTGAGAAAAATTGGAACACATTTGCATGGATAGGAACATGAGTTTGAACCTGGCTATGTTCTTTGCAGATTTTACTTTGTCAAATTATTGTGATTATACGTTCATGTAGGAATTACTGTGATTATTTGTGAAAATTTGGATTTTTTTTGTGAAAAATTGGGACACATTTGCATGGATAGGAATATGTTTTTGTACGGACACGAATAAGACACAGAGTGTATTTCCGGAATGATTCTCGGACACAGACTCTGGTCCGAAATGGTTGAAGCCTATTGGTGGTTTCGGCCCGTACTTTAAACCTTGGGTAAACATGTGCCACTTTGGTGACATATACCTGTTGGATGGTTGATGAGTAGAGAGACACCTGAGTCTTGTGTTTATCTTATGAAAGGGATTGAAAGCAATGTTCTTAGTATCGTTATCGGACCCTTCCTATGAGAACCTGGATTGACGGTATCGGTAGTTTCGGATCAAATTTTTTGGTATTGTAAAACAAATAACTATTAGTAAATTATTAAAATTTTAGATTTTTTTGGTATATTTAGACATAAGCTTAAGTATTTTCTGTGTTGTATTTCTTAGTGGTTTCGAAATTGAATGAAATAGTAGTCACCTTTGCCGATTGGTTTACCTGCAATGTATAAGTTTTCTTCTTTACATGTTTTTAGTTTTTACAATCTTATTATGCTTTTACACCTTTCTTGATTAGTTATTTCCGTTCAATTTTCATTGTCGAGTTGACAAAAAAGCGACCCCCAATGTCGGTATCTGGTCGGTATCGGATCGGGACATGCCAAACATTTTTTGTGGCTTTGCGCTTGTGTGTGTATTTGTGTATAAATGTTTCTTCAGATAAATACTCGTAGGCTCACATATATATATATATATATATATATATATATATATATATATATATATATATATATATATATATATATATATATAAATATATATATATATTTTTTTATATATATATTAAAAATATATATATATTAAAAATATATATATATATATATATATATATATATATATATATATATATATATATATATATATATATATTGCTTTGTCCATATTTCTTTGCATGTGTCAGGGAGGATTTTGTTGAAAGAGACAACATAACATTGATGATGAACACATGAGTAAACTAAACAATATTTTATACTATTACAAATATTTTTTTCTTATCCTCTTATCTCACAATTCTTTACATTTTTTCAGGTGGAACTGATATTTTGTTTACTTGGTTTTGCTTTGTTCATTGTAAGCTGGAATCAGGTTTGTTTGGGAATTAACGGAGGCTACAATGTACTTTATTCAAATCATTTATGTTCTTCATTTCAGTGTTTAGCATTATGATATCGAACTTCCAGATGGTTTTGTCCATTTTAATTATATGTCCCACTTATCGATGGATATTAGTGATGATGGAATATAGTTTGTCAACTTGCCAGGTGTTTCAAATAAACCTCTTTACTTACATATGTGTCTGAGCACTTATAGTAACATCTCTACTTGAACCTTATAGGACATACCCTAAAACACACAATTCGTAACACATATTTCTTGTAATTAGTAACGATTATTACTATGACACTCTTGTAATGGTAATAACTGTTACGACAATTAAAAAATTGTTACTAAAATTCTGATTTTGTATTGTTTTTTATTATATAATCTTTGTGACAGTAAAAAACATCACAAAAGGAAAAATAAAATTTTTACTTCCCACACGATTTTGCACAGTTCTCGCATATTTTTCATGTTAGAGAGAGAAAAGTGTGACCATTCCCAGATCTCATTCCTTCTCATTCTTTTCCTCTAAACCCTCTCTCCTCGTCACTCATTCCTTCTCCCTTTCCTTCCAAGAACAATAAGATCCAACCCCTGAACTCTTTTTTTTCTTCTTCTCCCTCTTCCATTATCAAGACTCATGTTTTCACTGTCAAGGTGCCGTCTTTCCCATGCCAATGTCACAAATTTATGATCCATCATCGTTTCTGACATTCTCCCTCAGTTTCAGGAGTAGCTTGGTCGTCCACAACTACTACCGCCTTGCCGTTGCCGCCAACGCCTTTGAGCCTCGTGTTCTCGGGCTTTCCAACGAACAGATGCGGTGCTATTTCTTCTCGCTCTCAAGTGTGTTAGAAATGAGCAATTTTTATTAAGTACCATGTGTGGTTTAACAGAAACTATGATTTGTTCATATGAAAATATTTGATTTTTTTTCTTAGCAGTTGTGGTTTTTGGCTACAGAACATGTTATGTTCAACTTTTATTTGAAATTTGATCAATTAGTATGAAAAGGTTCAATTTTGATTGTTAACATTTGTTTTTTGGGTATAGAATTTGGGAAGGGTTGAGTAGGTTGTGACATGTTTGATATAGCCGATATTGGTTTCGTTAGAATTTGTTTGGCTAAGTAATCTGTACACTCCTATTTAGTATGAAATCAAAGAACAAAGCAGAATGATATTATCATAGAGTATAGAAGGGGCAATTCTACGTTTCTCTATTATGACCAAGGAAAGAAATGGTTATATATCTAAAATAAATAAATTTTATTTTACTGCTTGCAGGATAATTTTAGAATCTGTAATGGACCAAGGATAAAAAATATTACACGTTATTTGGAAAAAAAAATGCTCTATTTAACTCGTATTGGTCTGATCTTTCCCTCTCGTAACATTTTAGTTGTGCACAAAGACAGAATAATTTCACGTTTGTTTGAGCAAAGGGCAAACACTTTCTCATATACAAGCCTGTTATCACTTGCCTTCAGTTCCTTTGAACTTCTTATTAGTTGCATGGAAGCCAGAACATTTAACCTTTTATTTGTTATTTGCTAAGTAATTCTCTCTCTCTCTCTCTCTATCTCTCTCTCTCTCTCTCTCTTCATAGGCATTTATTATTGCCAGTAAGGCTACAAGGAGGCGGCCATGGATGAGACACCATGAAGTCCATGTATAACAATCATCGACTCAAACCCTTTTTAGTCAAGGAGAGGCTCAAATGCTAAGTATAAGATGAATTAAAATACTGATTATGTTTATGGTATGATTGCATTTGTAATGGTTAAATGCTAGGAAGTATGAAGCATAGACAATCCAAAATGGTTGCCCTTGTCATGCATGTGTCGAACATGTATTAGACAAGGCACACAAATAGTCCAAAATATAGTAGGATGCACCAAGAACTATGATGTATCTCTACCACTTTGACATTTCATGTAATATTGTTGCATATGCAACAAAGGTTAATTGTGTGCATTTTATTGATTTGTACTATGGACAAACAAACCAAAGTGGTTGCCATGTCTATGTTGTCTTCGTGTTGGAGTCTTGGACAAGTATTGGATTCAACACACCTCTAAGGGCCCCAACTTTTTGAGTGGAGTAGGCTCACACACTCCAAAATACACAACATGTGCCAAGAATGACTCCAGTTATTAAAGGGCTTGTATATCTTCCTTTCAGTATTAATTGTTTCATTAGAGTATATTTATTTTTCTTTAATCACTACTTTGTGAATAATTTGCTGGCACAGGCCCTGTTATAGTTTGTTGCTTCTTCCTTTTTCCAGGAACATATCAGAAATAGAGATAGATTTGTTGGTAACGGTAGGGTTTGAACATGGGGCAGGGAACATGCGGCTAGCATGGCACAGCTCAAAAATAGAGATATTTGTCATGTTAAAGTGTCTTTGAATCCAAAGCCAATTTTTGTGTGTAGTTGTAGTGGTTTGCCTTCCTTTTCAACTTATTCTCTTGGGGGTTTGTGTTATCTTTTACAGGTTTTTTTTTGTTCTCTTTCATGATTTATGCTTCTCTTTTTCAAATTCGTTTTAGGCTTTGTTTTAGTTTCTTCTGTCCTCACTTATTGTGAGGTAGTATATTTGTTCCTTGTGACTTTCTGTTTCACTTTGAGTAACTTCTTTTTCTTTCTTGGGTGCTCCTATATATCTTTATATTATTTTCCTGTATATACATAGCTCATATTCTTTCTCTTCCTATGCTTCTTTAAGTAAAGGTATTATTTTATATGATGACTTTTATTCTTCGGAAGGAGAAAAACATCAACAACATGGATTATGTGGTCTAGTTACGGCAATAACCTTTAATTTGATGGTTTCTGTAGGAATAATTATGACAAATAAAGTGGTTATTTATTTATGTATCACATACAAAACTTTCTCTTAGAGCTTCCTTTTATGTCTACTTTACTTTTTTCATGTGTAATTATGTTCTTATACTATGATAATACTTTTGTATGATAGGTGATGGGAAGGGCCAGGTTCAACTTACCAGCTGCTCTTTCACTAATGCATTATGTGACTGCTTGGCTTCTGATGGCCATCTTTAGTATACTTCTACTGCTTCTCCCTCACCGCCTTCTAAATCTACTCCATACTCTTCTTTGTTTGCCTTGGGTGTTGTTATGGCGTTCTCCACATGACTTGCTAACATCAGCTTATAGCATGATAGGTGAGTTATGGCCAAAAAAAAACCAGTGCTTGTATTATGGCTATCTTTGTTTCTTTTATCTATATTGTGTTGTTGTCATTGCAATCTTGGGTTTTATCATGTGGCAAAGAAAGCTGATACTCCAACCATCACTTTAGATGAGTTTATTCTCTTCAAAAAGTTGATTTCTTTCCATAAGCTTAGTTTGCTTTATTCTGCTTTTCCTTGTGATAATTCACCCAACGCATCAACAATTCTACACGTACACTTCAAAATTCAGACTTACATCACTTGACAGTTTGGATACTTCTCTTATACTTTAAGGAATCAACGTTAATGAATATATGATCATAGTTCCATATTTATGATGAAAATTCAATATGTATGTTAAGTTGGATTTTGGCAAAACAAATACCTAAATATAAGCATTCTTTGATGCAATTGGTTAATCTACAGCAAACTGGCAACTGGACTGCTCTTGTGTAAGTTACTTATTATAATATATAAATATGGTTACAACTTTATTAGGTCTAACTCCGTACCTCCAATCAGGATAATGTGGAGTACCCCAATTGCTATTTTCTTCTGCATAGAATTGATGCTGCTAGTGGATCCACCTTGTGTCATATCTTTCAGTTGGAGTTTTTACAATACGATTACCTTATTTATATCAACTCAACTTGGATTTCTCCTTCAGTGATCTAGAGCTCTGGCAGTCAGGTAAGGTTCAAATAATCTTTATATTGAATTGTTGATGCCATAATATTTCACTTTGAGTTTGACAAGTTTTTTATGGTTAAAGAAAAATTTCAACATATAGTCTTCCTTAATTCCCCCCCCCCCAAAAGAAAGGGGTTAAATTCTTTCTTGTTATTATTATTCCTCAATTTCTAAGTTGTTTGGTTCTTTGTGAAACTCGGGATATTTTAGGTAATAGAATAGTGCTAGTCGTCACTGCTAGGACCTTAAAAATCATTCCTTTACCACTAGCACTATTCTATTTACCACTATTCATTGATCAATGTGCAAGTCTAATTAAGAAGCATATTATGAGATGCATTAAAACATGTTGCACTTGCTAAATTGCATGACCAGAAAGGTAGGCCTACTGCCTACCAACTAGCATTGTAGGTTTTATAGTTGGCCTTATCTTGTTCATAATTACCTTGGTTAGGAAATTGGAACTCTGGTTGATAGCTAGTTGTAAAAGCTTCACAAAATCTCTATGGAGGTCTATTAGTTTCGGAGTATTGAAAAATTAGGATCTTATGTTGCACAACCTCCCAATTGTACAATGTATGAGATAAGGAGAGATGGAAGAGCTTAGTAAATACTGAGAAAAAAGTCCTTGAATAGTGATACTGGCACCTACTACCCAGTTGGTTGTCAGGTTGATAGTAGTAGATATCCTTTCCATGTGGAAGAGTTGTTTGGTTTTCTTAAATATATGTGAAAACAGAAAGAAAATTATGTCTGTTTTGGGTTTCTTAAATAAATACATTATATATTTATAGTTATACTAAACCTGTTTACGGTTTGGTGGTACACTGTTTGGGTTTCAAATATGCATCTTATCATATATACTTTCAATTTTAATCGGGTCCGAATGGTAAATCCTGAACCCAGATTCCATTAGGATCGGAATTTAGGTGCAGATTTAAAACCTGAACCGAAAACATCCTACAAAGTGAAGATGTGTTGTGACAAATAGATACTGAGAACACTACTATCTGAATACTAAACCAGGCACTATCTTCAATTCATTTGCTTCTCCTTTCATCCTCTTCTGTTTTAAACATTCACAAACTAATGTAGACTAGTCTGTATAGTTTGGAAAAATTTGTCTTTCTTTTCTGGTTGTTCGTGTACAGTTAGCAGGTTGCTAATATATTGGCATATCTTCATTTGCAGGTCCTTCAAAAGCATTCTGGATATGCTAAAATGATGGACGACGATCTTGTGATGGAAAAAAGTTTGGGTTAATTTTCTGGGTTCGTGTTGGATATACTAATGTTCAAAAATATGGTGTAGTGCTTAATGTTTTGGGTTCAGAATTTTGTATGTAATGGTGGAGACAATGGGTTCATTTTGTAACTAATGGTGTGGGTGATGTATTGTGTTTTGGATTTATTTTGAAAATGGTGGTTAAGGATGCTTAATGTTAAGCTTTTTGTTGTTTATCAATTGAACATATATAGTTATATATGGATTTTGTTGTCTTCTACTTAATGGTAAAGAATGCTTGATGTTGTTAAGCTTTTATTTGTATTGGAGCTCTGATACCTGGAGATAGATATGAGGACAAGCTTGACAACGGCCATGATCATATGAAATATGTTATGTGTATTTAAATTGTATGTTTTATAACTGAAAAATACAAACAATAATTTTATAAGTATTACTTTTGGGACGGTTATGCAATTGCCCTAGATATAAACAACATCCTTTTGTAACGCTGGCAAATTTGTTTATGACGGATGTTATTCGTCACAAACTCTTTTATTTTGGGACAGTTTTGTAAACCGTCGTAAACATATAATAATTCAAACTCTTTTGCTACGGTTAGCTTTTTCGACCCTAAAACCAAATTAGGACGGTATTTTTCGTCTTAAAACTTTTTGCCACGCCACCCTAATAGCACTGTCACTTATCGTCCTAAAATTCGTCCCAAATTACAATTTAGGACTGATTTGGGTCTTTTTAAGACGGAGTTTTGACGTCCCAGAAAGGCACTTTTTTTGTAGTGATACTCAGAGCCCCCTAGATTGTGGTAGAAAGATTTCAGGTCTGCATAGCCATTCGATCTGACGATCTGATTAGTGTTGTTGTATAATCTGACGTGAACTGTTGCTTTCTTGGAGCCAATTCATAGAGGTTCACTATTATTATAAACAAATAGAACAATTGTGTGGTCGATGGACTATATATCGTCAGCTTAAGCTTTGGTCCTAGAACTAACTTGGATGCAGAAATTCATTGTTAACTGTCCTCAAACTTTGTGAAGCATGAGTAGAGGAAGTAGGTGTAGCTATCTAGAGCGAGTGGCTAATCAGAGGAATGAACGACGTCCAGAAGGAACCTGACCCATCTCAAAACGAAGAGGCTATAGACCTAGCGCATTTGTCTCAAACTTTGTGAAGAACTCCATTCTATTTTTGTCCAACAAAAAATAGGGCTGAGCCCCAGTTGTACACTCCCTTAGTACGCCTATGAAAATGTAGTGTGAAGATAGATCAATTCACCATTCCGAGTTGCGGAACGTAGCTAAGCAAGTCTCCTTAGTTAAGCTTAAAAGTATCTTCGCCTCAACTATTCCCTTGCAGCCATGTCCAGTTCACCAGATATATCTTGGATGGTTGTAGGATTTATCTTCTAGATTTTTAGTTGTATTTGAGTATGATAATTTATAGTAGGTACTATCTGCTTAATAGCATATTATGAATAAGAATAATTTCTAGTAGGTACTATCTGCTTAATAACATATTATGAATAAGAATAATTTCTAATATGCTTGATTTTTAGTTGTATTTGAGTATGTACCGCAATTATGTTTGGCTTGATAAATCACTTTCTAAGTATGTTTTGGATATCCCTTTAGAACCTAGACATGGACGAGTGATATCCGACATGAAGGTCAAAAAAGTATCGTCTTTAATATGTGTCAGATACAGACACCAGACAAATTCCTAACTTTAACATGGAATTACTTTCTGCAACCTCACATCCATTGGTGAGTCTTAGTTTCCTTAGAAAAAGTAGTGTAACTTGTATCAAATCCCAAATAGATTATAAAATTAAAAAAAAATTCAAGAATTGGCACCTTTAGAACCCTATTTCATAATCAAAAGCAAAAGGTTGCCTTACCAAACCTTTTAATTTATAGTTGATGAAAAGCAACACCTGTTAAGGTTTTATTGGCCTCTAACAACTTTCTTTAAAGATTAGCACCTTAATTGATTAACCTACATATATGTGCAAAGTTAGCTACACATGTTACGTGCGTGCACTTGAATTGTAGGGTCCTTAGCGCCATGCATGTACACTCCACCTATTCCTAAAGCTGGGTAGATCTACCACTTTTTTTGTTGACGCTGGTCAAAATCACATCATCCGGACAATACGCCAGACAACACTTCAATCGTCGAAAAGATATTAAGAGAAATAGATATCAAAAGTAATACTATAGTCTATAGAGATGACTTTCAATTAAGCTTCTTCTTCTTCTTTCCCACTATATATAGTCCAAAGATTGCTTAATCTGCTCTTTTATTTACTTTGTTCAGGAAAAATAAAAACATGAGTGGAGAGTATAAGCTGTTACAGGATTAATCTTCCAAATACTACTCGTTGCAAGCTCACTTTGGTTCAATACTAGTTACATTCTGGAGTGTGATGGATAAGATAATTCATATTTACACTCAAAGTTGATAAACTACAAATAGTTAGTTTGTATGGTTTAGTGAAAGTAATGTTAGGTTGTGTGGAGCCTAATATGGTTCCAACCCTCCCCCTTACCCCCTTGGTCGCGGATCGGCCTAATATCCTATGCATACAAAAGGAGAATTAGGGCACAGCTTGTAAACAATCTTCAGAATGTAAGTGAAAATTTTGCCTGCAGTGGCCGTGTGGATGTAGCTTCTCGATTTGAGAAGTGAAACACGTTAATTTATGTGTATTCCTGTATGCTTTCTTTTCCTCTTCTCTATTTCTTTTCTTTCTATGCAAATCGGAAGGGGTCAGAAATTCTGACAAGTAGTACGTGCATTTAACTTACCTGACAAAATTTGACTTGGATATTGTTGTGATAAGTTAAAAGGCAAGCACACGGTGATAAGTTTGAAACCCTAATTTCAAAACCTGGCTAACATATCAGTCTCACTGCAGCTCAAATGAATCCATCTAGAATTAATATTAGTAAAGCCTACATATAAAGTTTAAAAGGATTGAGTGTGGGGCAAGACTTAAGTTCATATCACTAGTTCAACCCTAATTAAGCTTTCGGCATCATTGTAGACCTTTATGTTTTTCCACTAAGAGACCGTGAACATCACATGAAAGTGAGAAAAAATGGAGGGGGTTCAATTGCGGAAAGAGAGAGAAAATCATGTCTGGTCCATAAAAACAGTCGTGCAAGTATTACTTACAAACAATTAACGCGTGCAATCACATATAGAGAACCTGTGTGGAGAGCAGATCTGCTATTCCAAGCAGATTATGTCCTATTATGTCCCCTCCCTGTTACATGTGGGTCCGGACAGAGTTTGGGAGTAGATATGTGGATGGTGGCTCACGTGTACCAGAGGGAGGGACTGAATAGGACACAATCTGCTTGGGACAGCAGATCTGCTCCCCCATATGTGCTCAGTGAGCAACATGATTTTTGATTCACAATAAGTGTACGAGATTAGAGATCCTTTGAACTCTATTCACTCAAATTTGACCTAGAATAGTACATTCTTAAGTCTGATGAGAAGTGATAAGATATTTAGTTAAGGTAGTTGCTGAAACATGGGATAGGCCTATCGAGCTTGAATTGAGGCTATAAGAAAGAGTATGTGTTATTTTGGTACTTGTTAATGGCTATTGTTATGGAAATAATGACCCTTAACAGAGAAGAGTAGAAGCAAAGGAATCATCTAACCGACCCTTAAATTTTGAGATAATTAAAGGCTATTTTGTTGTTGTATGAGGTTAAGATAAGATATCCATACAGGTACGTTGCCCGCGGACTTGGCCGCAGTCCTGGTCCGCGGGCCACGTGTCGCCTTCTAATTGGAGAGGGGACGGGTGGGTCCGAAAGTTGGGGGGGACCAGTAGGGTGGCACCACGTGGCCCACAGGTCAGGACTGCGGTCCAAGCCCGTGGGAAACAAAGCATTTTCGATTTTGGAATTAATTTGGCTAAAAATTCAAGGAAGTTATTTCCCTTCTATATTTTTGTGTTTGCTTCATTCATCAAGGTACTTGAATTTTGTTGACAGCCTTGCCTGTAAACGAAAAGATCAGCTCACTCAAACTCAAACTCGATAATAGCTCTACTATACTTGATTAATGAGCCGAGCTTGAACACATAAATAAGCTTCATTTGCTCGACAAGCTTGAAAATGGAGATCTTGGATCATTGAGCTCGTAAACAAGCTCAACAAGTACTCGACTATGTTTGACTTTATTAACACGACTAGGACTTGGGTTTACTCAACTTTTATGAACTTTTTTTTCAAAAGAGAATGCAGCCCAGTTCATGGCCCATAACTAAATTGCCAATGCTAGTTTTACCAGTAAACAAGACCAGCCTATGGCCCATAACAAAATAACTAATGTTAGTTTTATGATGTCTCAACGTAGTAATTCACCCATTGTCTCTGTTTAGTGTAGGGGTGGATTATTGTCCCAATCATATATTACGAATTTAGACTACGACACGTGTACCTATGTACTATATTAGTGATTTGGGTTTTCATGCATTATTCTCTTGGGATTTCCTGTGGTACTTGCTATTAGGAGTTGACTCCTCTGATTATATTTGGCCAGATTTAGTAGCCGAGTCCGAGGATCTACTGCCATTTTTTCACGATGGTACATACCAGGAGGATGACCGCCACGGATCCTGAGTGGGTTTCTTTTCCACCACTCTTGACATCATTTTTTTTTTTAGGCGTTTAACCGTCAGACACATGTTTAGTTCGTGTATTCTTGGAGCCCGTTTTCAGTCATTCTGACCGCATGATTGTATATATTAGACTGCAGCTGATGATGTGATCATGTATGACTTGATACCCTGCTAGCTCTCAATTTTGTATAATTAGCTTTATGATCATTTTGATAGAGTGTCGAAAAATGCCTTACTACTTTTTATATGTTATTGTTTCTTGTTTGACTGTTTAGCTATAGTATATTCTGTGAGAATATAGAAGACTTGTATTGTAGTATACACTTCATTGTCTAAGTACAATCGTGACTGATATTGCGGGATGCTAGAATATATTGTACTGTATAGCTGGTCGAGTCATACTTTTGTTCCTCGTTTTTCGGTAAGGAAGCATGACAACAATTTCTAAAGTCCAAAATTATTTTTTTCAAATACCACATATCCTTGCGTGTTCCCTGAAAACATTCATTTCTAAAGATTTATTTATAATTAGAAGCTTCCTGATAGCAAACTGTTATGACCAAAACTTAGTTTTATATTATTTTTCACAACCCAACACATACACCAGGAAGATCTTTAGAATATTCTAAAGACCTATAGAATTTCTTTATTTCTTATTCTTATTTTTCTTCTGGTTCTTTTGGAAGGTAGAGATGAAATTCCGCATTATGACACAAGTAATTAAAGGTATCCATTTTATATATGACCTAGGTCCTACCTCTCTACCTTGACTTCAACCGTGCTATTTAGCTGATATCATATCGGCTTTGTCCCAAAGAAGGTCATTCTATTTTATTTATTTCTTTCTTTTTTTCATTTCTCTTTTTTAGCGTATTTAAACTCCTGCCACAAGAAAATGGACCAGGAATGTCGCAAGTAAAATGTATCTGTACCTATATTCAACTAAAGTAAGTATCTACAATTTGAAGCTAGGAAGATTGATATAAACTCATTCTAAAGCCTGCAGTTATGGGGATTGATTGTGATTCATAAATGTATGCATAAGCAACCATGACAAATTTTGTCAAACGCATCCTTTGTTTGTGTGTGTTTTTTTTTCTTCGATGTCCGGCGTAACAATCAGAACTTCGTGCACGCTATATCGCATGCCTTAATTAATATGCGTTCACCCCGGTTCGAACCCAAGTGTAGATAGGACAATTGCCTGCTGCATTTTCCACTGGAACAATGCTGCGTTGGCAAATCCTTTATCGATTGCTCAAGGTTCATATAGCATTCGAAAGTTGATTCATTACTCAACCTCGACGTTTGTTCGGAAGACGACATCACAATTCTTGGACTTCCAAGACATGAGAGAATCTCCAAAGTATATACATGATCAAGTAGTAGACTTGCGGGCTGAAACATTACCAACCCAATTATCATCACTGTAGGCACGAAGCCAAGAGGATGAAGAGGCACTACTACAAAAATGGATAACAATGACGGCTAAATATGCTAATTGATGACATTTGTTTGACCGTCATCTATGAAGGTGTCATCTTTATTATTAGAAATCAATGACAACTCAACGCATGTCATCTTTATTTATAAAAGATGAATTTTATGTGTCATCGTTATTTATAAAAGATGACTTATATGCGTCATCTTTATTTGTAAAAGATGACTTTTATCGTAAAAAATTAATGACATCTAAACACATGTCATCTTTACTTATAAAAGATGACTTTTATACGTCTTCTTTATTTACAAAAAATGACTTATATGCGTCATCTTTATGAACAAAAGATGACTTTTATGTGTCATCTCTATGTACAAACGATGACTTCTATGAATCATCTTTATTAAAAAAGATGACGTTCGTTTATCCTAAGAAATATATAATAGACACACGTCATCTTTATTTATAAAATTGACTTCTATGTGTCATCTTTTTTACAAAAGATGACTTTTATGCGTCATTAAATGTTCATCATTTTTATAGTATCCCTATTTGCATCCATATTCCACAATAATGTATTTTTTATACAATATCCCATATAAGAAAAACAAACAAGAAAAAAACAATATCAAAGACCAACAAAAAAATTTATTTCATAATTATTCAAAGTGCCAACATTGAACTATAACAATATTATTTCAGTCTCAAACGTTGTCAACATAAATTAACAATGCTTCCAAAATTTTCTAATGCATAATTTTTTACATACGGTCTTCATTAACAGTATTCAGGACAAATTTGGCCAGCTCTCCTCTTATTTCATCAATTTCTCCGATAGAGTAATCCTTTCTCCCAGCAAACTACAAAAATAAACATAAAATCAAATACTAGATTCAAAGGTAGAGAAGTGATGAAACAGCCAATAAGAACATGTTGGTAAAGTTGACAATGTCCACTCTAATGTCGGATATGAGTGCTTAAATAAATAAATTGTACCTCTCTGCATCCCCAGTAGTGTGCTTATATGGTGAAACAACATGATCTGGTACAAGAGAACCACTTGAGAATTTTTGGCATCCAAGGGCATGTATTGATGGGTATAGAAGAACGTCTTTCCATAAGGTCCCCATTATACTTTTTACAATCAAGTTCATCCACCCATGATGGTTGCTCTAAAGGAAATGTTGGCTCTCCCAAGTCCTTCCGGTGAAATCTTGCGCTTATATCTTCCTCACAAACATCAAAACAAGTTCTGCATCAGCTTAACATCCAAAATTAGTAAAGGGCCATGCTACTTCAATATCTACTTCAATATCTGATAGCAAAAACCTCACACCAATTTAATTATCTTATGATGCAGCTTATTTAAAAGTAAAATTTCCAAATATACTATAACTAGCTGGGTAAAGGCATTTTACGAAAAGCAAATATATTCTTCTTTTGCATCAAAACATACCTTAGTGCCTCAAGAGGACGTATAGGAAAAGAGGAGGCAAATGGACCCTCAAAATCTTGAAGATCTTGTAAACCATCGTGAATCACAAGGAAAATCTCAGATACTCTAGAAGCTGTAATGGAGGATAGCTTTCATAACAAGTTAATTTGAAAATAGTTACCTCTGAATAAGTTGCAGTACTAGCTTGATTAACCCTTTCTGTAGATGAACACTGTGGCTCAGAATCAACAATGTCACTGTTATCATTAAGTCTACGATTATTATCCAAGTTTTCTAAGCTGAAGCTGCCATCTGAAGACTGAATCTGGAAGAATAAAAAGAAAATACTACAAGTTAAAGGACATATATTACTTCCATTATCTACGAAGGATTAAGTATTAGGCAGAAGAAAAATGAAACTACTGAATTTCTGTAAAAGAAGAGAAGTGAACCTCCTTACAATAGCAGCCTGATTTTTCAAGTCCTCTAGATTAAAATTCCATGCACTGATTCCACGTATATACTTTTGCTGCAATAACACATCATCTTCAATGTCATTAATTTACAAATATCAAGACTAGAGTAGAATTTTGTCTCCTACATGTGAAAAATCCTATCATGACACCAAATTTAAGTAAATTCGCTTTGCATAAATATGTACTCATTACTTCGCCAAGAACATATGATAGGTAAATGACACATGAAGGAGACTAGCCATTTACACGGCCATATTTATTATTGTGACAAAAATAGAGAAATAAATAAATTAGTATGCATAAAATATGTACTCGCTCGCTACTTCGCCAAGAACTTATAATAGGTATGTGCCACATGAATGAAACTAGCCATCTTACACGGTCATATTTACTATCATGAAAAAAAGTAGAGAAGAAAGGCTTCCTTTAACTCTTGTCCTTCTCAATCTGCGCTACCAAAATGGGAGGATCCACCTTGTTGGTCATACACCCAAAGGAATGATTTGTTAAGAAAGATACCAAGATGTGTGTGTGTGTGTGTGAGAGAGAGAGAGAGAGAGATAAACTTTCACATGGCAGTACCTTTACATTCCAATTTCCATTTAGAATAACAACACAAGCATAAAGCTTCAGAATATTTTAAATTATTGTGTATCTCGAAAGTTGTTTCTGGAGAAGAAAATTAAGTGCAAATTACATTAGCATGGATTTATATAGACAAGAACTGATATGATACTGGAGTAAAGGCAAATCTACAACAGCAAGATGCCGTAGGCACTTTAGGGATGAAAGAAAAATTTAGAACCTTCAGCACATAGAAGATGAATCAACATACATCATGTCTGGCAGCATTTGAAATATACATGCTAAGAAAAAACTCTGAATTCAAGTCAATAAAAATGTAAGTTAATCTACAAAAAGTTCCATCAGGTAAAAAAAAAATCTTGAACTTAAAGACAAGGGAGAACGGATACCAATAGAAATGAAATGAACATGGTGGTGAATAATGTCTCACTGATTAGAACCTTCAGCACATAGAAGATGAATCAACATACATCATGTCTCGCAGCATTTGAAATATACATGCTAAGAAAAAACTCTGAATTCAAGTCAATAAAAATGTAAGTTAATCTACATAAAGTTCCATCAGGTAAAAAAAATCTTGAACTTAAAGACAAGGGAGAACGGTTACCAATAGAAATGAAGTGAACATGGTGGTGAATAATGTCTCACTGACGTAAGATCTCTCTTGCCCAAGTTCCTAAATAACAAAGAGCATATAAGTATACAGTTAAAGCGACTATCAAATTGACATATATAACGGATTACAGGAAATAGTCTGCATTTTGTACACACCGGAAGAACCATGAATCCAAGATCTTGGAGAACAGGCCCTGGCCGATGTAAAATATAAAATGGATAGGTGATTAAGCATCATGATTTACGGACACAGACACAATATACGGCTATGATTCGTTGATTCCATGGAGACTTCAAAATTTACTACGGACTATCAAAGCTGAACTTCATGCAACCAGTGTGAATAATCTCATCTTCATAAGGAGAGAAGCTAATGGTGTGGCACACAACCTTGCTAGACATGCAGTTGAAAACAATTTGAATTCCTTCTTTTCTATTCCCCCTTTGTGTATTATTAATCTCCTCACCCAGGAATCTGTGTCTCCTCCGAATGTTGTAACCATGCCTTGTGTTTCCACAAGTTAATCTAAGTTCTCTTCTTCTTCAAAAAAAAAAACACCAGAAATAAAATAAATTATTTGTTATTTTGGTCGAAATATTTAAGACACGATAACTAACGTATTTGAAGCACGAAAGAAACTAGCTCTAATTATACTCTTGGGCGGAATCTAAAATTTACTTCGACTTGAACTTAAAAAGTCAAATTTATTTTTAACAAAAAAATATTTACTTTATAAAATCAAATCCGAAAGAATTTACAAACTGGATTCGCCCTGATCTCTGAATCGATAACTCTCTGTGACACTATTACAAACATTTGATGTTCAAGCATTTACAAACTGGATTCAAATGATGGACAAAAGAATAACACCAGAATCTTACCGATATCGACGTCAGACAAGACAGTCACTCTCAGCAGAGACAGTCGCCATAGTGTCAGGCCTGGTCGGCCGTCAACCGTGGGACAGTGCCATCGTGGGGGGCTCGACACAACCAGTTGGAGCCACTGACTTCAATGTCGACTAACGGCCTTTATGGTGCACCAGAATGAGCTCTGTAGAAGGATAGTGCGGAGTCGGGTTGAGAATTGGCAAGAACCTCGTGTCTCAAGCTATCGATACTCCTCTGAGTCCATCGGCTGAACACATGGTGTGCAGATCAAACATAAAAGTGTTTGGCGTCTTGCTTTGACTTTTAATGATAGAAATCCAAATCAAAAATTCAGAGAAGTGTCGCCAGCACATAAGAAGGATCTTACCTAATGGAGAATTCGCACTTGAGCACGAATTTGAGTTCAACATAACTCACCTGAGGAAAGCCTTTGCCATTACCAACTCCTTCGACCTCGACCCTCACAACTTCGGATCGGAACAAAGACTCGACCGGCTGGACCAGCTACGGATCGTCTACCTTCTCTCCGATTGCAGTTGTCAGCCGGTGGACGTGAAAGATGTCGAAAGGCTGCCGGCGGAGGGAGAGGCAGAACCACAAGGTGGAGTTACTGACGGAGGACTTGAGGTAGTAGACGGTGGTGTGGCGGCCGACGCCATCCCGGCCGTCGTAGGCAAAAGTGGCAAACCATTTCTCGTATATGGTGTCGAGCGCGATCTTTACGGACTCTATGGCAATCTTCAGGTCGTGCTTGGGGAGGAGAAGGGAGCTTCCTTTCTTTCTTGAGGAGAAGAGGTTGAGAGAGGAGGAGGCGACGAAGATGTCGACATCGGCAGCGTTGCGGAGCGAGAGCGAGATGTTCTGGATTCGAACCCGGATCCGGTCGGAGAGATCGTCAGGGTTAAGGCTAGGGTTAGGGTTTGAGCGGGAGAGGAGGTTGAGGGAGGCGGAGAGAAAGGAAGGGGAGGAGATGGCGGAGCGGAGGACCTTGTCGTGGCTGTCGAGAAGGGAGCTAGAGAATGAACGGGAAGAGCTGACTATCGAGATCTAGGGGTCGGGAAATAAAAACTCAAAGAGGGAATGAAAGTAGAGAGGGAGAAAAAAAATAAAAAAAATCTTAAGGACTTGTTTGGTAAATGGATTTGAATTTTGGATTTTGGATTTGGATTTGGAAATCCAAAATTCAAATCCAAATTCAAATCATGGATTTCAAAATCCAAATCCAAGTTCAAATCCAACTCCAACCAATCATAGGATTTGGATTTATGATTAATAACTAAATTATAGTCATGATCAATAATTAAGCTATTAATTAATTATGATTAATTATAGTTATTATTAATTATAAAATTAATAATTAACGATTAATAATTCATAATTAACGAATAGTTATTATTAATTAGAAAATTAATAATTAACAATTAGTTAATTTTTAAATAAATAATGATTAATAATTAATGATTAATAATTAATAATTATAAATTATAATTAACGATTAATAATTATAAATTATAATTAATGATTAGTAATTATAAAATTAATAATTAATGAATAGTTAATTTTTAAATAAATAACGATTAATAATTAATGATTAATAATTATAAATTATAATTAGTGATTAATAATTAATAATTAGCGATTAATAATTTTTAATTAACGATTAATAATTATAAATTATAATTAACGATTAGTAATTAAAAATTAAAAAATAATAATTTTTAATAATTAATGATTAATAATTTTAAAATAAATAACAATTATTATAATTATAAAATTAATAATTAACGATTAATAATTAACGATTAGTTAAATTTTAAATAAATATTAGTTAGTTTTTAATTTACTATAAATTAAATATTTTAAAAATAATAATTATAAATTAATATATTGATGATTAGTAAATTATTAATTAAATTATCATAAAATATGATTCAAATTGTGATTAAAATATTATTAATTAAGTTTATAATAAAATAGTTATTAACAAATTATTAATTAATATTATAATAATACTAATAGATTATTAATTATGATTATAATTGGATATTAATTAAGATTATGGTTATGATTAATAAAATTATTATAATTATGATTAATAAAGTAATAAATTATTAATTAGGATTATTATAAATTATTAAATAATAAAATTATTAATTAATAAATTATTAACTTAGAATATAATTATGATAACTAACTATTAGTTAGTTTTTTATTAATTAACTAATTTTTAACGAAATTATAAAAGAATAAATATTTTAACAAAATTATTAAAGAATAACTAATTTTAACAAAATTATTAAAGAATAAATATTTTAACAAAATTATTAAAGAATAACTAATTTTTTTCCTCCCAAATCCAACCAAATCCAAGTTCTGGATTTTGTCATACTTTCCATATCCAAATCCATCTCCAACCAAACATAGGATTCTATGGATTTCTTTCCAATTCCATAAAAATCTAAATCTCACCTCCAAATACGGTTTACCAAACAGGCCCTAAGCGAGGAAGTGAAAAAGTCAAGTAGAATTTTTTTTTTAAATAAAATATATATTCGACAACTTGTCCAGCAAATGAGTCTTTAAACTGTACACGCCGTAAAAATACATTGTAAATGAAAACTTTTTTTTTGTAGTGATACTTTCAATATCATTAAAATATTTATATGTATATTCAAAATTTATGTTGATGCGTGATGATCAATTCCAGAGGAATAAGTTAACTATCATGGAAGGACAATTCGGTGTCAAACCATAAGACATGCTTTGCGTAACGATTAATGTATAGTTCTATGAGGGTTGATCCCCATCGTTTTAATAAAGAAAGGAAAAAAATGTTATAGATGACACACCACATGTCTTTGTCATTGTTTAAACTATATATGACTCTTAATATCACTATGTCATTGTTAGTCACACGTCTCTTTTTTATTCTCAACACAAAGATGACGTCCATAATTGTTTTCATGACCCATGTCTTTGTAATTGTCATCTTATAGTACTTACCATGACATTATTATTTTTTAATGTTATTAATAAAATTATTAATGATGATCGTATAATTAGATGACATTAAAAGTATCATTAATGACATTTTTAGATGGATGTCATCTATAAAGTGTCATTGTTAACGATTTTTGTAGTAGTGAGGCTTTGAAGAAGGGCAATCCACTGATGTTGCCTAGTAGGTAGTGAAGAATGTTAGTATTGTTGGTGCTTTTACTCCTTTATATGAAGAGAGCTTGCTCTCAACATGCCTAGTAAAGTTTAGTCTCACATCGAAAATGTACCATGAGTTATCTCAACATATACACTTGTATGTGTTGTTGGGATATGCACATGGGGTGGTGACCCGAAGGAGGGAACCAAGTGGGTGATTTTACTAGGAGGTAAGGATAAGGCTCCAAGTTAAGCATTCATGCTTTTTCCTCTTGGAAATTAATTTCCATTGGAGCTAAGCCCCGTAGGGGCTTAGCGACTCGAACTCGGACTCGGGCTCATGGGGCGTAATGTGACGTTTTGTTGGCGCATAGTGCGCTTAAGTTACGCGGGTGTGCGGGCGCGCTGGTTGCGCCAGGTTGCGCTGGTTGCGCCGCGTGCGCAATGCACTGGTTGCGCTGATGGCGCACGCGCAACTCTTTCAATGGCGTAACTCGCGCAGTTCGTGGCTGTCCACGTTCCGACTGATTCGTAATGTGCGATAACTGATCCTGGAATTGTGGATCTAACATTAAATCGTGGCGATGCCCAGGTTGCGCCCAGGTTGTGCTGGGTTGCGCTGGGTTGCGCGGGTGTGCGGGCGCGCTGGTTGCGTCACGTGCGCAGTGCGCGCAGTGTGCGCTGATGGCACGCGCGCAACTCTTTCAATAGCGCAACTCGCGCAGTTCGTGGCTGTCCACGTTCTGACTGATTCGTAATGTGCGATAACTGATCCTGGAATTGTGGATCTGACATTAAATCGTGGCGCACATTGCGGATCTGAGCAGTTATAGTAGTGACTATATAAACAGAGCCTCTCTTCTCTCTCCAAGGAGACTTACAAACTTCAGAAAGAAGAGAGTGCTGTTCGAGCCTTTGGAGTTGCTGTGCAACCCGTTCTTCCTCGCGTAACTTGAGTTATGTCCTTGGTTTTTCGAGCAGTCCATCATAGAGCAAATTACCAGAGCGTTCCAGAGTTCATTTGAACTTGCTGGTTCCTGGAAGCTGACCGTGAGGGCGAATCTAGCTATGAGCACTAGTGTTCTTGACACCCCAGCAGGCTACCTTTTTCAATATTTTGCCAGTCATCTTCGTTGTTGGCTTTAGCATTTTGATTAGTACATTCTGTTTAGAAGTACTACTATCGTTTGCTACGTTTATGAAATCTTCATAGATTTTCGTATTCTAGAATCCTCCTAGGATCTCTGTTACGCACCTTCCTTGAAGCGTTACGTTGGAACGTTGTTTTTATAACTGTTTTATTCTTTCAGTTTTCTATCAAATTGTGCTCCGGTTCTAATAATCTCAAAGCTAGACCAGCACAATGGAAAACTCTCGTGCTTCTCTCCTCGATACCAGCTTTAACAAACTGGAGAAGTTCGACGGAGAACACTTTCAAATCTGGAAGAGAAAAATTACCCTCAATTTTCAACTAGTGGACGTCGATCATGTGTTGATCGAGGCTGAACCAACGATTCCAGAAGGACCGACGACTCTAAAAGGTGGTACAGTAGATGCCATTGCTGCTGCACAAGTCAAACTGACCAAATGGAGAAGGGATAATAGTCTCTGTACGTAGGCTATTGATTTTGAATGCAATGGAGGACTCTCTGGCAGAGTCATACTCGAAGAATACTTTTGCCAGGGACATCTGGGAGTCCTTGGAAAAGCTGTATGAAGACGACAACAATAGATCGAAAATCTTCATCGTCGAGAAGTACCACAAGTGGCTCTTCAAAGACGAGAAGGCAATGTTGCCTCAGGTAAAGGAGTTCTTGAAGTTGCGCCAGAAGCTAGAAGACGAGAAAATGCCCATCGTCGACAAGTTTGATGTTGGAGGGATTGTCTCTAAACTTCATGCTGGATGGAGTACATTCTAAGTAAGAATGTATCGAAAGAAGCTGGATATTAGCCTGGAAGATCTCCTTCAAGAGATCCATGTTGAGGACGAGATGCGTTCTCAACAGAAGATGGACACTCTGTCCAAACAGTTGGCTAAGGCCAATCTGGTGCAGATTAGAGAGCCCAAGGGGAAGCAGGTGGCTTCTCATCACAAAAAGAAGTATTCCACTATATGAAAGTGAAGGGTCCTTCATTCAAGCAACAGAAGTCCAAGTCCCACGTGACTTGCTTCAATTATGGCAAGAAAGGCCACTACAAGAGTGAATGCAGAAAGCCCAAACAATCAGAGAAAGGTGAGTCTAGTAAGGTTTCTTTGGTTTCTAACATTGTTGCTATGATCGCTCAGGTCACAACTCTGGAGGCTGAATCTGACTCGTGGATAGACACCGGTGTGACGTGCCATGTCTGTTCTGGCAAGGAATGGTTTGTTACGTTCCAGCCAACGTCTGAAAAAGTTGTCATGGTGAACCAGACCCAAGCTAAAGTTCTGGGGATCGGGACTGTGGAGCTGAAACTCACTTCTGGGAATACTCTGACGCTCCAAGGAGTGAAGCATGTTTCGGTGATTGTCAAGAACCTGATCTCTGGAAGCCTGCTTAGCAATGCAGGCTTGAGGATGGACATTAATGCAGGTCAGATGGTAATGTCCAAGAAGAGAACATACTTCGGAAAGGCTGATCAAACTGAAGGAATGTTTAAAATTCAGCTTGTAAACTAGTCTAATGAAATTAATGTAGTCGCTTTTTCTGATTATTCTCTTGAGTTGTGGCATAATAGGCTAGGACATGTTCATTGTAAAAGAATAAACAAAATGTCTAGTCTAGGACTTATCTCCAAATGTGGGGGTAAGGTAGAGAAGTGTGAAGTATCACTACTAAAATATTATCAAATAGCGACGTAATGTAGCGACGGCAAGAAATTACGTCGCCAGTAGCGACTTCTTTAAAAACACGTCGCCAAACGTCGCTGGCTAGCGACGTTCTGCGACAGGAGAATACTACGTCGCTATATGTCGCTAATTTTGCGACGTCTAGCGACAATGAATTTTGCGTCGCGAATAGCGACGTTCGGCGACGAAAGTGATATCTGCGACTTGCCTATAAGCGACGTCCGATTTTCGTCGCTAAATACGTCGTAAATTGGTTTTAGCGACGTATTTTCCTTATTTAGCGACGTTTTCTGACGTCGCTAAAATGGGTTATTTTAGTAGTGTATGTGCTCAGACGAAGATCACAAGAAAACCCTTTCATCGGGTCAGTCGAAGCACAGATCTTCTGGAGTTGGTGCACTCCGATATATGTGACTTCAAACAATTCTCTACAAAAGTCGGAATAAAGTATTTCATAACCTTCATCGATGACTTCTTTAAGTACGTATTCGTCTACTTGCTCAAATCTAAAGACGAAGCGTTCGAGAAGTTCAAGGAGTTCAGGGCCGAAGCTGAACGGCAAACTAGACAACAACTCAAGAGGTTGAGAAGTGATCGAGGCAGAGAATGTCGGTCTCATGAATTTGTATCGTTCTGCAAAGAACATGAAATCATCTGCGAGACTACTGCTCCGTATTCTCCTCAATCTAACGGAGTAGCAGAGAGAAAGTACTGAACGTTGACAGAAATGATGAACTCAATGCTGCTAACTGCAGGTCTTCCAAAATGCGACTGGGGAGAAGCTGCATTAACGGCCCCTTTTATTCTGAATAGAGTGCCATATGCAACTTCTGACATTACTCCTCATGAACTCTGGTTCAAAGTCAGACCTAACTTGAATGTTATTCGAGTGTTGTGACGCCCCAGAACCAGAATACTGGAGAGCGGGGGCGAACATAGCCAGCTACGTATATTGAAATGGAATCCACCTCGCTATACAGTCACGGCTGTCTAGATATGAGGGTTTACTACAAGCCAACGGTCTCTTAAGGTCAAGCCTATTGTCTCAATCTCAAGCAAGTAATATAATTACAAGATGTTAGACCACCAAATATACAATAAAAGGCATCCCAAATATTACATATTCAGCTGATCATGAAGCTAGTCATACAAAATGCGGGGACTAGCAAGAGTTAAGTCATACATGATCAACCCTAGGATTTGTTAATCATGTTACAGCCCGTAGGTAGACAGTAAGTAAAGATGCATCGAGCTAACAGGTGCTCGTCGGCTAAACGTCTCAAAAGAATAATTTACAATGTAGTGGGTGAAACAAAATGGAAAACCCACTCGTAGTCCGGGTTCCTTCTAGTCGCCACCATTGGGCTGGAAGTTCGGTAGATCCTCGGGTGCTGCTCCAAAATCTGGCCACACAAAACCAGCTGGGTCAAACCCCAGAAAGAGCAAGTGCCACAAGGAGGCCACGAAATAAGAACAAAAGCCAGCATATCAGAACATAAGAAAATAGAAAAAAAAGTACAAGTAATAAAGAGTACAGCAGGACAATGAACGATTAGGGACGTGGAACCGTTCCGGGAGCCAGGTTACAACCCGTAAACTAAACAAGGACCGGGATTGTAACCCTTCGCTTGAATAGCGCCTTGTCTCTACCCATTTATTGTTAAAGATAAGTAAATAATCATGTACAGGAGTACCAGGTACAGGGACTTAGACGAGACTTAGACCAGGCGGGACACCATCCATTCACAAGCGGCCAAGCAAATACTACGGCTTACTACTTAACAAACTAGGGTTATCACAAGCCTAATTACTAACAAGATGCAAATGAGAAATTTCCAGTCCCAAGCCCTGCAGACTATCCAATTATCCTTCCGCGGGTTGAGAGTATGGTTGGGTACATCGCCCAGAAGATGATATACCCTTAGGTGACTTAGAGGGGGCAACACATGACAGTGTGCTGGAAATGTGCCCTACTCGTCGGCAGGCTACATGTCCATTTAAAGCGCACATATAACGAGATCGCCTGTGACTGGAAATTCTCCATGAACTATAGTTTGATCTAGTAATTAGCCTAATCCATATTCAGTGCGAATCCCTGACCGTGGTAACCAGGGAGTCACGTCCTAGACATGATGCAAGACAAGACAAGTGGATTGCACAAGACAGCAAGAATGAACATCCACGGCGTCAGAGTTGATTATACGAGTCAAGTTAGCCATCGCAATAGCATCAAGTCAAGTCAAGTTACAAGTTACAGGTGTACAAGTTACAAGTCAGGAGTGCGCCGCCATGGGCCACTATCAAGTTATCCAGTATCAAGATTAATCATGAATTACAGGTTAAAAGTTAAGGGCGCACCCCATCGGGTCACTATCAAGAAGATCAGAAAGTACTATAATCATACTTCACAGAAATCACGAAAAAATCGTACTAGTCATAAGCAAAACACCAAAAAAATCGTGCCAGGTCGTGTTGGGTCGAGACAGTCGTATTGTTGGAACAAGATCTCAAGACTCCAATCCACAAAAGAAAAGCCAAGTCCAAGGAATAAAATAAAACCATCATGGGCAAGTGGGTTGCGCTGGGGTTAGATTGCGCTAGGGTCGAACTGTGCATGACTTGAACTGCGCAGGAAATGAACTGTGCATGAGTTGAACTGCGCAGGAAATGAACTGCGCACAGATAAACTGCGCACAGTTGAACTGCGCATGAAATGAACTGCGCAGAAAATAAACTGCGCACAGATGAACTGCGCACAGATGAACTGTGCAGAAAATGAACTGCGTACAGATGAACTGCGCACAGTTGAACTGCGCACAGATGAACTGTGCAGGAAATGAACTGCGCACAGATGAACTGCGCACAGATGAACTGCACAGGAAATGAACTGCGCACAGATGAACTCCGCACAGATGAACTGCGCACAGTTGAACTGCGTATGGCCTTGCGCTAAAGAGCGCTGGCCGAGGGTCATCTTCTCCATCAGGCCGAGAGATAACTCAAGAACACCAAAAATTTCCAATCTTCATAACTTGGCCAAATCAAAACAAAATTTGGATTTTCAAAGTCTAACTTGTGTAAAATTGAATTCTCTTCCACATGGAATCCTCAAAACAAGGAAAAACCTAAGTTTAATAGATCAAAACCAAGAAATCCAAAAATGGTAAAAACTTAGATCTAGAAAAATGGAAGCTCTAAATCACAAAATACCAAGTTCTAATGTTGTTGACCATGGCCTAATCTAGCTAATGGACAAATAAAATAGGGTGCTTATTTGGTGGCAAGGTGCACTTGCCTATGGTGTTGGTGTTGTGTGGAGGAAGGAAGAAGAAAATGAAGAAATTAATGGAAGTTATGAGGAGAGAGAAAGTTAGGTGGGATTTTAATGAGGGAGGGTATGTTGTGTTGAGGGTGGAGATTAACTAGGGTGTTTCAATGAATACTAAACCAAACCAAACCAATTCCTTCTCCACAAAATAAAACCAAGCCAGTTCCAAAACCCATTTTACGAGGAAAACCAAAATCTGCAAGTTAAGCCAAAACATAATTACAGGCCATAATCTGAAAAAATAAAATACAGGTCCAAAATACATATATGCCTAATTAAAATACGTATTCCGAAATACGGACGTTACAACTCTACCCACCTTAAAAGAATTTCGTCCTCGAAATTTAAATCAAGATGCTTAGAGATGTAAGAGCCAGCTATGCTATCCACAATTAAGCTACACTAAGCAAACAATCAAACAATCATACATGCAAGCAAGGGATGGCAAGCATAAGGCATAAGGAAGACATTATACCTTACGAGTCAAACAAGTCGGGATATCGCGATCGGATGTCGTTCTCATGCTCCCACGTTAACTCACCTAGAGAGTGATGACCCCAAGCAACACGGACTAAGCTAATAGTCTTGTTCTCGAGTATCTTCTCTCTCCGGTCCAATATAGACACGGGCCTCTCCTCATACGAAAGGTTGGCACCAACAACCAATTTGAATGGTCCAGATATGGCTCAGGTCCGAAATATACCGCCGTAATTGGGACACATGGAATACATCATGCACCTCACTTAGCGACAACGGAAGAGCGAGACGATAGGATACATCTCCTACTCGCTCCAGAATATCGAACGGCCCTATATACCTAGGACTAAGCTTTCTCCGTACGCCAAAACGAATGACGCCGCGGTTAGACGAGATCCTAAGGAATACATGGTCGCCGATAGCAACTCTAAGGGATGTCGATGAGCATCGGCCCAATGCCGCTGGCGATCTTGGGCCACTCGAAGACGATCTCTGATTCTTCTGACCACTTCTACTGTCTGGGCAATCATTTCTGGACCAAGCATCTGCCTCTCTCCAACATCATTCCAGGCTAACGGGGATCTGTACTTCCTACCATACAGTACCTCGAACGGAGCCATCTGAATACTGGCTTGGAAACTATTGTTGTACGAGAATTCTACCTGGTGCAGGTGATCCTTCCATGAACCACCGAAGTCAAGGGTACAAGATCTCAACATATCTTCAAGAGTCTGGATTGTGCATTCCGACTGGCCATCTGTCTGCGGGTGATAAGCTGAGCTAAACTGAAGGTGAGTTCCCAAACTCTCTTACAAGCTGCACCAAAAGTGTGACGTAAACCTTGAATCTCGGTCCGAGGTGATACTGACGGGCACACCGTGAAGCCTGACAATCATCCTGAGGTACATCTCTGTCAACTGGGCCGTAGACTGACCAACTCTGAATGGAAGAAAATGAGCCACCTTCGTGAGCCTGTCAACTATAACCCAAATAGCATCTCGACCAGCTGGAGATCTAGGCAATCCAGTCACAAAATCTATGGTCACATGCTCCCACTTCTATTCTAGAATCAGCAAGGACTGAAGAAGTCCAGCGGGCCTCTGATGTTCAGCTTTAATCTGCTGGCAAACCAAACACCGAGAGACAAATCGGGCTATCTCCCTCTTCATGCCATTCCACCAAAAATACTGACGAATATCTCTATACATTTTTGTGCCATCGGGATAAATAGAATACTGTGAACTGTGAGCTTCTGCCATGACCTCCTGTCTGATATCTCCACTGGGTACACAAAGACGAGTGCCATGTCGAAGTGTACCATCTTCATGGATACATAACTCTGGCCTTCTTCCTGCTTCACATTCTTCTCTGAGTCGCTGAAGCTTGGAATCTGTAGACTGCGCCATCCGAATCCTCTCAACTATGCTGGACTGAACCTGTAGACTGGCCATCAACGCCACGTTGGTAGGAAGAACCACTTCAATTTTCATCTTCTAAAGATCTGCCAATAATTCTGGTTGCGCCGTTAGGAAGTAAACTCCGGCTCTCCTGCTCCATGCATCTGCTACAACGTTGGCCTTCCCTGGGTGATACTGCAAATCCACATCGTAGTCCACCAGTAGCTCGAGCCATCTTCTCTGCCACATATTAAGGTCCTTCTGGGTGAAAACATACTTCAGGCTCTTGTGATCAGTAAATATCTCCACTCTATCTCCGTACAAGTAGTACCGCCAAAGCTTAAGTACAAACACTACTGCTGCCAGTTCCAAGTCATGGGTCGGGTAATTCTTCTCATGATCACGAAGTTGACGTGATGCATAAGATATTACCTTTCTATGCTGCATCAAGACACACCCCAATCCTCTGTCTGAAGCGTCGTAATACACTGTGAATCCTCCGGTCCTATCTGGAAGTGTGAGAATAGGAGCCGTTATCAAACCTCGCTTCAACTTCTCAAATGATTCCTGGCACTCTGCTGTCCAAGCAAACTGTACATCCTTGCGGGTCAACTGGGTCATCGGCGATGAAATCCTCATAAAATCTGAAACGAATTGCCGGTAGTAGCCGGCTAATCCAAGGAAGCTGCGAACCTCTACCACTGAGCTAGGTACTGGCCATGTCTCGATAGCCACAATCTTTGGGGATCCACTTCCACTCCTCCTCGGGTAATGATGTGACCCAAGTACGAAATGCGATCGAGCCAAACTCGTATTTACTGAACTTGGCGTACAACTGTGCTCTCTAAGCGTCTGAAGGACGATTCTGAGATGCTGCTCATGCTCTGCTTCACTCTTGCTGTAGACCAGGATATCATCTAGGAACACGATCACGAACTGATCCAAGTAAGGCATGAAAATGTGATTCATGAGGTCCATGAATACGGCTGGCACATTGGTTGCTCCAAAGGGTATAACAAGGAACTCCCAATGCCCATACCTCGATCTAAACTGTCTTCGGGATGTCCTGCTCTCTGACTCTGATCTGGTGGTATCCTGACCGCAAGTCTATTTTCGAAAACACTGAAGCCCCTTTGAGTTGATCAAGCAAGTCATCTATCCTCGGGAGAGGGTATCTGTTCTTGATTGTCACTGAGTTTAAGGTACGATAATCTACACATAACCTAGACGTACCATCCTTCTTCTTCACAAGCAACATCGGGGCTCTCCAAGGCGATCCACTTGTACGAATGAATCCCTTGGTCCTCAATTCTTCAATCATCTTGTACAAAATCTCCAACTCTGAAGGCGCCATCCTGTAGACTCTCTCTGATACTGGTGCTTCCCGGGGATCAAGTCTATAGTGAACTCAATCTTCCGCTCTGGCGCATCCCTGGAAGTTCCTCTGGGAAGACATCTGGGAACTCTTCAACTATCCGGGGTAACTGTACTGCTGCTACGGCCATCCGCAATACTGGAAGATGGTTCCACTGCGCCTCTGGAAAATGAAAACTCTGGCTCGTTTGGAATACTAAAGATAACCCTGCCAACATGGCAGTCTATCCTAGCATACTGGTTCCCCAACCAATCCATGCCTAAGACTTATCATAGTCTGCCATAGGAATTCTATTCTAGCGGGGAACTCTCTACCGCTAACTACGATCCGACACGAGGAAAACACTCGATCTACTCCCACAAGACCATTACCAGTAAGTATATTGAGCCTTACTGATAATGACTCGGACTCCAATCCTATCCGTGTCGTGAATCGTGCAGACATGAATGAATGCGATACACCAGAATTAAATAATACTAATGCTGGAGAGGAGTTGACGAGAATAGTACCTGCCACTACCTCACCTGGTACTTCTTCTTCCATAGTCAGCATCATTGCCTGACCTTGTCCTCTAGCTGTGGGTCCCCTCTGCTGGAAACCTCTCTGCCTGCTCTGTACTTGGGCTTGGGTGTACTGCTGCTGGTTCTGCTGATGAAATACCTGGGCCTGAGGTAACAAGGGGCTCGGGTACTGCTGCTGCTGCATAGGTACTGGTCCCCTAACCGATGGACTGGTTAGGTTAGAAGAGGACGAACTACCCCTATTCGGGCAGGCTCCTATCCTGTGATCTGCCGCTCCACAAGCCAGGCACAATCCCTGCGCCCTACGACAATCTGCCACTACATGGCCTGGCTTCCCGCAATGAGAACATCCCATTACGGATGTCTTCTTCTGCTTCTGCTGTTGCGGGTACGTCAGGATTGAATGCTGAACCGACGTCATCGAGGCCGCCCGCCTCGGAGTTCCAATGGTCAAACTTCTAGCTGCCGGGGCTGGAGCTGATGATTGGTATCTGACTGTGGGACCGCTTCCTACCTCCGGTCCTATCCATGATCCTCTGGAAGGTATACTCGTGCCTCCTAGCTGCCCTTAATACTATATCGAATGTCTGGTGCTCGAACTGCTCAACTGCCAACAAGATCTCCAAATGCAGTCCCTGCTGGAACCGCTGGGCCCTATCAAACTCGGTCGCCACCAAGGTGGGGGCAAACCTACTGAGTCTAGAAAACTCAGATGCATAACCGTCGACCGTTCTGCCTCCTTGCTTCAAGTTGGTAAATCTCGTCTGTAGGTCGTACCGAGCTACAGCATCGAAATACTTCGTCTGGAATCTTTTTCTAAACATCGTCCAAGTGACCGGCACCGCTAATCCCACGGCCTGTGCCGTCCACCAACTGTGAGCCAAGTCCAGCAACTGTAGGCATACCATCGCCACCTTCTCATTCTCAGGTTTCCTAGCTGCTTCCAGAATCATCTCGGTATCCTGAAGCCAAGCGTCTGCGGCAATCGCATCTTCGCTGCCGTCGAAGAATGGAGGGTTCAAGCGCTTGAAGCTGTTGGCCGCGCTGTTCCCTGGATGACCGCCTCTGGTCAAAGCATCTGCCACTACTTGGTGCAAGGCGTCTCCTCTACGATCCTGGGAAGCTATCAAGGTCCTGATGAGACCTACCAAGGTGCCATCGTCAGGCTCGACGGGCTGGACGGGCCGGATTGGTGGTTCTCCTCCGGTAGGTACAACTCTGGAGGCTACTCCGGAATGCTGGACTTGATCTGGGTTGCTGGTCCACGGGAAGTGCTACCTTGCTGATCGACGGGGTCAGGTACAGTGCCGCTGAAGAAGACGACATAGGGAAAACAATAAGGAAGGACCAGGACGATCAACGATACAAGTACATGATCAGGGCAAGAATCCAGAGATTCAGAGGATATGAATGAAGATCAAGGACGAGTACTGATTGAGACATCTATTTGGTAAACCCTCACATTCTTGAATGCCAAGACCTGCATGGGCTACCACTTAACCATGTGACGCCCCAGAACCAGAATACTGGAGAGCGGGGGCGAACATAGCCAGCTACGTATATTGAAATAGAATCCACCTCGCTATACAGTCACGGCTGTCTAGATATGAGGGTTTACTACAAGCCAACGGTCTCTTAAGGTCAAGCTATTGTCTCAATCTCAAGCAAGTAAAATAATTACAAGATGTTAGACCACCAAATATACAATAAAAGGCGTCCTAAATATTACATATTCAGCTGATCATGAAGCTAGTCATACAAAATACGGGGACTAGCAAGAGTTAAGTCATACATGATCAACCCTAGGATTTGTTAATCATGTTACAGCCGCCCGCTAGACAGTAAGTAAAGATGCATCGAGCTAACAGGTGCTCGTCGGCTAAACGTCTCAAAAGAATAAATTTACAATGTAGTGGGTGAAACAAAATGGAAAACCCACTCGTAGCCCGGGTTTCTTCTAGTCGCCACCATTGGGCTAGAAGTTCGGTAGATCCTCGGGTGCTGCTCCGAAATCTGGCCACACAAAACTAGCTGGGTCAAACCCTGAAAGAGCAAGTGCCCCAAGGAGGCCACGAAATAAAAAAAAGCCAGCATATCAGAACATAAGAAAATGGAAGAAAAGTACAAGTAATAAAGAGTAGCAGGACAATGAACGACTAGGGACGTGGAACCGTTCCGGGAGCCAGGTTACAACCCGTAAACCAAACAAGGACCGGGTTGTAACCCTTCGCCTGAATAGCGTCTTGTCTCTACCCATTTATTGTCAAAGATAAGTAAAACAATCATGTACAGGAGTACCAGGTACAGGGACTTAGACGAGACTTTGACTAGTTGGACACCATCCATTCACAAGCGGCCAAGCAAATACTACGGCTTACTACTTAACTAACTAGGGTTATCACAAGCCTAATTACTAACAAGATGCAAATGAGAAATTTTTAGTCCCAAGCCCTGCAGACTATCCAGTTATCCTTCCGCGGGTTGAGAGTATGGTTGGGTACATCGCCCAGAAGACGATATACCCTTAGGTGACTTAGAGGGGGCAACACATGACAGTGTGCTGGAAATGTACCCTGTTCGTCGGCAGGCTACAAGTCCATTTAAAGCGCCCAGATAACGAGATCGTCGGTGACTGAAAATTCTCCATGAACTATAGTTTGATCTAGTAATTAGCCTAATCCATATTCAGTGTGAATTCCTGACCGTGGTAACCAGGGAGTCACGTCCTAGACATGATGTAAGACAAGACAAGTGGATTGCACAAGGCAGCAAGAATGAACACCCACGACGTCAGAGTTGATTATACGAGTCAGTTAGCCATCGCAACAGCATCAAGTCAAGTCAAGTTACAAGTTACAGGTGTACAAGTTACAAGTCAGGAGTGCACCGCCATTGGCCACTATCAAGTTATCCAGTATCAAGATTAATCATGAATTACAGGTTAAAGTTAAGGGCGCACCCATCGGGTCACTATCAAGAAGATCAGAAAGTACTAGAATCATACTTCACAGAAATTACGAAAAATCGTACTAGTCATAAGCAAAACTCCAAAAAAATCGTGCCAGGTCGTGTTGGGTCGAGACAGTCGTGTTGTTGGAATAAGATCTCAAGACTCCAATCCACAAAAGAGAAGCCAAGTACAAGGAATAAAACCAAACCATCATGGGCAAGTGGGTTGCGCTGGGGTTAGATTGCGCTAGGGTCGAACTGCACATGACTTGAACTGCGCAGGAAATGAACTGCGCACAGATGAACTGCGCACAGTTGAACTGCATATGAAATAAACTATGCAGGAAATAAACTGCGCACAGATGAACTGCGCACAGTTGAACTGCGCACAGTTGAACTGCGCACAGATGAACTGCACACAGTTGAACTACGCACAGATGAACTGCGCAGAAAATAAACTGCGCACAGATGAACTGCGCACAGATGAACTGCGCACAGTTGAACTGCGCATGGCCTTGCGCAAAAGAGCGCTGGCCGAGGGTCATCTTCTCCATCAGGCCGAGAGATAACTCAAGAACACCAAAAATTTCCAATCTTCATAACTTGGCCAAATCAAAACGAAATTTGGATTTTTAAAGTTCTAACTTGTGTAAAATTGAATTCTCTTCCACATGGAAGCCTCAAAACAAGGAAAAACCTAAGTTTAATAGATCAAAACCAAGAAAACCAAAAATGGTAAAAACTTAGATCTAGAAAAATGGAAGCTCCAAATCACAAAATACCAAGTTCTAATGTTGTTCACCATGGCCTAATCTAGCTAATAGACAAATAAAATGGGGTGATTATTTAGTGATAAGGTGCACTTGCCTATGGTGTTGGTGTTGTGTGGAGGAAGGAAGAAGATGAAGAAATTAATGGAAGTTATGAGGAGAGAGAAAGTTAGGTGGGGTTTTAATGAGGGAGGGTATGTTGTGTCGAGGGTGGAGATTAACTAGGGTGTTCCAATGCATACTAAACCAAACCAAACCAATTTCTTCTCCACAAAATAAAACCAAGCCAGGTCCAAAACCCGTTTTACGAGAAAACCAAAATCCGCAAGTTAAGCCAAAACACAATTACAGGCCATAATCTGAGAAAATAAAATACAGGTCCAAAATACATATATGCCTAATTAAAATACGTATTTTGAAATACGAACGTTACAAGTGTGGGGGTGTCTGGCTTATGTGAAGCTCCCAGATTTGAAGATTCAGAAGCTGGGGATGAGGACTATGAAGGCGATCTTCTTAGGGTATGTTGAGAAGAGTGATGCTCGGAGATTTTTTGACATTGAGTCAAATCATATCATCGAATCTCGCGATGCTGAATACTTTGAAGACAAGTTTGCAAGACACAAAAATATTGTTCTTCCAGACATTCCGTAGACTAATGTTGGTGCAAATGAGACTGAGATCTCATATGAGCCAGTAGTCCAAGATAAGCTGTTGGTGGAGAAACAACAATTGAACCAGAACTCGCTGAGCCGTCGACGAAGCGAGCAAGGAGGCTGAAGAGCTTCAGAGATGACTTTGTCACCTATCATGTGGAAACAGATCCGCGTACCTATGATAAGGCGATGAAGACCAGAGATGCTGTCTAGAAGGAGGCAATAGACAATAAATTGACTCAATTACCTCCAATAACACATGGGTGTTAGTTGATTTACCCGAAGGAGCAAAACCCATCGGATGCAAATGGATCTTCAAGAAGAAGATGAAAGCTGATGGAAACATTGGCAAATTCAAGGCCAGGCTAGTGGCCAAGGGTTTTCTTAAAAGCAGAAATTGACTACTTTGACACATATGCTCTAGTAGCACGGATGACAACCATCAGATTGTTGATTGCCCTTGCAGCAATACACAAGCTGGTGATACATCAGATAGATATGAAAACAGCATTCCTGAATGGCGAGCTGACCGAGAAGATTTATATGCAACAGCCAGAAGGATTTGTCGTCAGAGGCCTAGAAGACAAAGTCTACAAGTTGGTAAAATCTCTATACGGCTTAAAGCAAGCTTCCAAAATGTGGCATGAGAAGTTTGACAAAGTTATAAGATCAAACGGCTACAGGATTAGCGAAACAGGCAAGTGTCTATACTAAATTTGCTGGCGGAAGAGGAGTCTTCGTTTGTCTTTACGTGGACGATATGCTAATCCTAGGTACGGATATAAGCTGTGTCATTGAGACAAAGAAGTTCCTCTCGACAAAGTTCAGTATGGGGGATGCTGATGTTATCTTGGGACTCAAGATCATCCTGACAGACACTGGATTGGCACTGTCACAATCCCATTACATTGAGAAGGTGCTCACTCGATACGGGTATCATGATCTTCCTATAATTGATACGCCATACCGAAGTGATCAGAAGCTGGAGCCAAACTCGAAGGAAAGCGTCAGGCAATTAGAGTACGCTAGCGTCATCGGGAGTTTGATATACGCTACTACTGCCACTAGGCCTGACATAGCTTTCGTCGTGGGAATGCTGATTCGATTCACAAGAAATCCAGTCGTTGAGCACTGGAAAGCTGTGAAGCGTGTTATGAGATATCTCAAGAAGACTCAGACATATATACGCACTTCAGCGGAGAGCCGCCAGTAGTAAAAGGCTTCAGTGATGCCAGCTGGTACTCAGAGTTGGAGAGCGAGAGGTCCACTGGTGGATTTATTTTCACAATAGGTGGAGCTGCTATATCGTGGAAGTCAAAGAAGCAGACTATGCTCTCGCGGTCTTCTATGGAATCTGAGTTCTTTACACTTGATACTGCAGCAGATGAAGCTGAATGGCTTCGAAGCTCATGTATGATCTTTCAGTGGTTGGAGCACAGATACCTGTAATTCTGATATAATACAACAACCAGGCGACTATGGCGGTGGCATCAAATGATCTCTTCAACGAAAAGAAGAGAACTGTGCGGTTAAAGCATAGGGAAGTGAACGATCTCATCAAAAGAGGTGTCATTACAGTAATCGATGTTCGGAGTCAGAAGAACCTGGCAGATCCGTTCACGAAGGGCCTCAAGCGTCAGCTGGTTGAAGACACAACAGGGAAGATGGGTTTGAAGGCATTCGATAGTATGTCTTTGTAATCCTACCATAAAGTTTTATGTTATTAGTTCAAAGAGAAATCAACTAGGCATCTAACTTTCGGTTCAAGAGGACCACTGACTGGAAAACTATCAGGTAACAGTGGGTACTTGTTCTTGAGAACATGGAAGGGTTACGAACCCATAACCACTGTTGTCTACTATGTTTTTTGCGAAAAATGGATCCTGTGTTGAGGTTGGCTTAAATGCCTTAATAAGTTCTCAGGCAGAGTGAATGCCTGATGTGCTTTACAGGAAGCACGATAGTGCAGCACTATAAGGAGTAAAACTCTATACTACAGTGGGATGACTCCACCATAAGGTTTCCAGGTAGAGGTAATGCCTCGGCTTTGCAAGCCAAGTCATAGTGGCGTAGCACCGCAAATAGGCATGTAGCCTAATGCTGTATGATGAAATTAAAGAGTTGTAGACAGCACTACAAAGGGGAGGGTGACCCCATGTTACAGTAGTATAACACCACAATGAGGTATAGGGGTAAAGCCACGACCTTGCAAGCCTGTCGTTGCGGCATAACACCGCAAGGAAGCCTTAGGCTTCATGCTGGGTAGAATGGCACTACAAAGAGGCTGTGACCTCATGCTACAGTAGTATGACACTATGATGAGGTTTCCAGATAGAGGTAATACCTCAGCTTTAGGCCATGTCATAGCGGCATAGCACCGCAAGAAAGCGCAAGGCTTTATGCCATGTCTCTTTAATAAAAAACTTACCTATAGTGTATAGAAAAGATATCAGGCCATCTCTTGAGGGTAAACTTGTAGACACCCAAATTATACACTGAAATCATGCTGGCACAGGGCCTTTAATATAGTCGGAAGCATATGTAACTACACTTTGTGAGTGCAAAGAATTATAATTGTGGTACAGAATTCAAGGCATAGTCCATTCTTGTATCACATTGTTATTCAACTCATGCGGAAAGATTCAAGTAGTCAGCGACATCTATCCTAATGCAAAATGGACAGTTACTGTGGGGAACGCTCAACCCTAGACACATATATATATTGTGATATGTGGAGGATTGTTGATGCTTTTACTCCTTTATATGAAAAGTGCTTGCTCTCAACATGCCTAGTGAAGTTTAGTCCCACATCGAAAATGCACCATGAGTTATCTTAACATATAACTTGTATTTGTTGTTGCGATATGCACATGGGATGGTGACCCTAAGGAGGGAACCAAGTGGGTGATTTTACTAGGAGGTAAGGATAAGGATCCAAGTTAAGCATTCATGCTTTTTGCTCTTGGAAAATTAATTTCCATTGGAGCTAAGCCACGCAGGGGCTTAGCGACACGGACTCGGGCTCATGGGCTCATGAGGCATAATGTGGCATTTTGTTAGCGCACTTTCCACTTTCACTTGCGCGGCCATGTTGCGCAGGCCCAGTTGCGCTGCTTAGGTTGCGCCCAAGTTGCGCGGGGTGCACGGGTGCGCTGTGTTGAGCGGGTGTACGGCGCGCTGGCTGTGCTAGTTGTGCCAGCTTGTACTGGTTGTACCGCGTGCGTAGTATGCACTGATTGTGCTGATGGTGCGTGCACAACTCTTTCAATGGCGCAACTCACGCAGTTCACGGCTGTCCAGTTCTGACTGATTCGTAATGTGCAATAACTGATCCTGGAATTATGGATCTGATATTAAATCGTGGCGCACATTACGGATCTGAGCAATTACAGCAGTGGCTATATAAACAAAGCCTCTCTTCTCTCTCCAAGGAGACTTACAGACTTTAGAAAGAAG
Organism: Iris pallida; assembly: GCA_029216955.1. Classification (NCBI taxonomy): domain Eukaryota; kingdom Viridiplantae; phylum Streptophyta; class Magnoliopsida; order Asparagales; family Iridaceae; genus Iris; species Iris pallida. The sequence goes on from JANAVB010005397.1 coordinate 10,814,387, forward strand.
AGAGTGCTGTTCAAGCCTTTAGAGTTGTTGTACAACCTGTTCTTCCTCGTGCAACTTGAGTTCTGTCCTTGGTTTTTCGAGCAGTCCATCGTAGAGCAGATTACCAGAGCGTTCCAGAGTTCATTTGAACTTGCTGGTTCCTGGAAGCTGACCGTGAGGGCGGATCTAGCTTTGATACTGGTGTTCTTGACACCCAGTAGGCCACCTTTTTTTATATTTTGCCAGTCATCTTCGTTGCTGCCTTTAGCATTTCGATTAGTACCTTCTGTTAATTAGAAGTACTACTATCGTTGTGACGTTTACAGAATCTTCTTAGATTTTTCGTACTCCAGAATCCTCCTAGGATCTCTGTTACGCACCTTCCTTGAATCATTGCGTTGGAACGTTGTTTTTACAACTGTTTTATTCTCTCAGTTTTCCATTGGAAATTATGCCTCGATTCTAACAAGTATTAAATCCTCAACTCTGTATTTAGACTCTGAAATTAAAATATAAAAAATCTAACTAAGACTGGTTCAATGTCCTTAAGACAATATTCTCTCCGCACTGATACTTACGGTTTTAATGGCACTTAGTCTTCCAGAATACAACGGTTCTTCTCCTTCGGTAGCAGCACTTCACACCGCATGAACTCGACGAAGCAATGTTGGTAGTCTCTCTCTATCTATCTCTCTTAGACATGTTAGATGGATGAATGAGTTGTTTTCAATGCTTCAAACACTTACGTTTTATAAATGATAAAGAGACACATTGAAAAGGACACATTTCCAATAGATTCGTTAAATAGATTCGTACACATTTCCAATAGATTCGTTAAATAGATTCGTACACCTTTCCAATAGATCCGTTGACTAGATTCGTTGCCATATATTCATTGTAAGAAAACAATTATTATTAATTAATATTTCAAATATATATTTACTTATCTGTAAGCCCCTAGATTTTAAAATATTATTTTTATAATTTTAAATAGCATTTATATCTTTAAAATGAGTTATTATAATTATTAGAAATTTTTTAGAATTTTTAAATAATTTTTAAATGATTTTTAAAGCTAAAAATATCAATTTAGAATTTATTAAATTATTTTAATATCAATTTGTAATTTTTAATTGTTTTAAATAGTGTTTGCAAAATTTGTTTTGTCTCTGCAAATGAAATTTGCACAGAGCAACAGCGGGGGGCTTTTTGCAATTTAGAAATTGCATACACTAAGGCGGTGGGGGTCTTTGCAATATTGAATGTTGGGGGGGGGGTTCTACAAAACAGCCGCCCGAATCACCGCCTTCTCCGTCATCATCTCCGGCGATTATCGCCGTAACCCTAATCTAAATCCTAATATAAACCCTAATTCGGCCGACTTCCCGACCCTATAAATAGACCCCGACCCAAATCCTAACCATATACTATTTCTCGACCACCATAGCGCCGCCCTGACCCCCTTCTTCTCCGACGAGACTGCCAGAAACCTAGATCTATTAGCGCCGCCGTTCCAGACGTCGCCGTGGCCCGCACCACAACCAACTTGTTCGCCTCGACGAGACAAACCCAGCTCCATTTTTTCCCCCACCCCGACGCCTCCTCCGCCATGCAAAGCCCCCAAAAGCCACGCCTATCAGACACGTACGTGTCATTTCTTCTATGTGTCGAGTCGTGTCTCGTGTACATGTGTGGTGACTCGCCTGAACACGAGGAACCCAGTGGTGTACGTGGACACGCGAGATTCGTGTCGTGCGTGTCGTGCTCACCATGGACACAAGATTCGTGTACCCGTGTCCAAAACTGTCAGGACACAGTTTTTAAATAATTGGATTATCGGGTTTGGTAAGTGTAAATAGGTTTAAACCCGCACAGTAATGGGTTTTAATAAATCGGGTTTACTGTTCATTTGGGTTTCGGGTTTGGGCCCATTATTATTTTTATAATATATATATATATATATATAATATATATATATATATATATATATATATATATTATATATATATATATATATATTTTGGATTATCGGGTTTGGTCTGTGTAAGTAGGTTTAAACCCGCACAGTAATGGGTTTTAATAAATCGGGTTTACTGTTCATTTGGGTTTCGGGTTTGGGCCCATTTTTAT